>OU830613.1:6622500-7189822 GCA_917563865.1 Phyllotreta cruciferae
GCTGTCGCTCACCGTACCAGCCTGCTGTAAAAAAAAAGTTTTCATAATATACTATTGCAAGTTCTCTATAAAAATATCAATAAAAATCCGCTACTTTAGGATAGTCGTCGATTTTCTTAAAGTTCATCCGTTCAATTTCATAGTTCAAATAACTCTATATTTGGTCTGTGTTTAATTTAGACTATTAAAAAATTGTCATTTTGAATTATTTCCAGTTAAACATTTCCCTAGTGACAATGTTAATTCTATCATTTTACTAGAGGAATTTTACGACGGTGCCGATACGTTGTTGTCATGCTTCGGTCACAAAATTCCGATAAATAATTTTAACACGAAAAAAGTAATTATCTATAGTTTGTGCAAAACAAAGCTATTTGCACGTCACCATTATTTACTACGTCACAAATAAACAGTGTTGCCGAACTTTTTAAAAATTAAAAAAATCTAAGAATTTTCTAAAATTGTCAGAAAGATTTCTCGAGATGAAATATAATTTAAAAATTATAAAACTCGTAAATTTTCATTTAAAACTGATTATAAAACAGTTTTGATCAATAAAACGAAATGTTATTGATGTTATATTCATTCAAATCTATTGAGTGAATAGAATACACTCGAATAACTTTTTTATTTTGTTCTTTTACCCCTTTTTCTCAGCCCACCACTATTTAATCGTCAGATTAATATCTATCGGTTATCAGAAAGACAAAGCAAGTATACAAATATGAACATCAGACGCGCTCGAGTAAATTCATGTGACTGTTTTTTTACATTTTGAAAATTTTTTACAAGCTCTTCCCCCCACTAAAATGGAGAACTTAACATAAACTTTTTTTCGTTTTAGAACCTAATCTACACAATCACATAGGTCCCCATGACGCTCTAGTAACTGCAAATGTAGCATCCCGAGCTCCACTACTACAATAAAGAATTGGAACGGGGACCGGGCTCGTAACGCTGCAAAAGTGAGGCCGAGCGAGAGGATCCGATTGACTTATCCCCATTACACTCACACGCACGGTGATAGAACGGATGAAGTTTAGTACAAAAAAATAGAAATAGTAAATCGCAAAAAGACGAGACTCGAACCAACCTGAAGTCTAGTCCTTTTAGACTGCGGCTGCGCCTTATTCTGATCGTCCGATTGCGAAGTATCCGTATCGGCTTCGCGCTGCCTCTTGTGCCCCGCCTGCGTCGTCGTCACCGTATTCGAGCTGCTGCTGCTAGTACCCTGCTCCTGCGTGGGGCCGCTGCTGCTGCTACCGCTCGGCGGCTCCACTCTCGGCAACACCAAGGCGACGGCCTGCGTTTGCGGCGCCGCCTGCACCTGGGCGTTGTTGCTCTCGTCGTCTTCGGCGTCCTGCGAGGATTGCGTAGGCGGCACGGCGACTTGGCGCGGCCCCAGCATGGCCGGACTGGCAGAACTGGTCGCCGGGACGTACTCGGTGTGCGAGCTGGTTGGGCTGCTGGATAGGGCTTCGATCGAACTCGAACCGGTCGTGTGCACCTTAAAAATACAAATATTATGTTAAAAAAATAACCTAACGTTTCGATACAGGGTGTTTATTAAAAATGCGGCAAAAATTTAAGGGGGTTATTCTTTGGATTATTCCAAGAATATTTTGCCCTTTAATGATTTTTGAACACTCTTTGTTTCGAATATACAGATATTCGAAGATGCAATATTCATCAACATCTTCATAAAACAGACATTGAAACGAAGTGGAGGACCAGGAAGGTCAACGACACCAAGAACCATGGAAGTGGAAAAGAATATGTTGGACATGATCGAGGAAGATCGTAGTATATCTTCTCGAAAAATTAGAAACTTTAAATGTGAGTAATTCTTAGGGACAATTGAGTGCCTGAGTGAGAAAAGGGCCTATGCCACACAAGTTGTTTTTTTATATTAATGGCTCTGGATAGTAATGCTACATGTGGACTATAATATGAACTCCTTGGAAGTGTGGCATATCACTTGTCTCTCTAAAATACTACTGAAATTCGCGCAATCCTAGCGTCAGCATATCATTTTATAACTTTAACCTTCATTTTCTCAGGCAATCAGGCATAATACAACGCGTTCCAAGCACTTTTTCCTGTTGATTTTCATCCAAATATTGCATTCTGTCAATGGCTTTTGCACACATTAGTTCAAATGTTTCAATTATTGACGATGCTTTTATTACCGACGAGGCCATCTAGAGTCATTAACTGCTGGGTCTAAATCAAGGACAACCTCTGGTGTTTTTGAAAAGTTGAATGAGAAGATTGGATGCTTCCTACATGGAGGCAGTCATTTTCAACAGTTCTTATAGATAGTAGATCATTAACATGTTTTTTTGGGGAATATAATGTTGTTATTATCTAAAATGTTGTTCGTCTTGTATCTTCGAAACGAAAAGCATTTTCAAAAATCATCTAAGGACAAAGTATTCTTAGAATATTCTAAGGCTCTAAGGAATTAGAATTTTGAATTTTTGCCGCATGTTTAATAAACACTCTGTATAGAGGTAAGCACAAATTTGTTTGTATGGTCAATTCAAGAAGCTGAACAAAGACTTATTATTAAGACAACAGTTGTTAGAGTGACAAAGTTGCAATCCCACAATATCATTCTTTCTTTTTCCTTTATATGAGACTAATGGCAGTTGTCTTTATTGCACCCATAGACCTTATTGTGTACAAATTTACCACTCGACTGTACAACAAACCTTCAAACGATCAAAAGCGAACCATTCAATAACTAAGAACGGTGTAAGCGTAAAAACAATTCAGAACTATTCCATTTATCAGAAACACCAAGACTCAAAGAAAACACCAAAAACTTCTTGAACATACTCAATCTTCAAGTTAAGCATGACTTATTATATATTATCAATGGCTTGTGTAATAAATTTGTAAAAATAGCGAAACTCTTTTACTACACACACCGACAAATTTAAGGGAACTGTTAGAAAATGTAATTTGTTTCTATATTTTATTGCCTTATGGTCTATATCTATGTAGATTTCAATGTTCGAACTCATAATTAAAATCTATTTAATAACTATTTATTTAGGAATGAGACCGATTGCCTCAAAAACTGATCGATGGCCTCATCAGAGAAAGAAAAATGAAGAATTTAGTTATTGAAATAAGTTCAAAATGTACAATCATTTTGTTTCAATACCGTGTGTTTCCCCACGAGTCTTTGCAAATGCAGTCATTCTTCTGATGAGGCCATCGATCATTTGTTGAGGCAATCGGTCCCATTCCTCAATCAATGCAATAGTTATTAAATTGACTTTAGTTATGACTTGAAAAATTTAAATCTATCTAGATATATCCCATAAGACAATAAAATATAGAAATAAATTACATTTACTAACTGTTCCTTTAAATTTGCCTGTGTGGTTATTTAAAACATCCCAAGAACCGCAATTCAGAAGTATAATTGGGCTTCTAACTTCACACACTCGAAATGTTAAATAAATAGATATTTACTTGTTGTTGCGGTGGTACCATTACAGCACTGGGACTTTGACTAGTAGGTAAAACGGCGACGGTTCTCAATTGGGCAGACATCGGTCGGATGCTCGCCAGCGGCGGCTCTCCTCCGCTTCTCCACGGTTGAATAGGAACAGATTGGGTTTGAGTATTTGTCGAGTGACCTGAAACATATTATCGTCGTTATTAAGTGCCGTGAATAGAATTGCATACGACCAACCTGCCATCGGTTTAATATCAGCTGTGGGTCTTTCAGTGGAGCATTTCTCCGAAGAGCTGGAACTGGTGCTGGGTTTAGAACCTTGCGGGTGACCGGCTTGTCTTTGCAACTGGATAATCCTTTGATTTAGGTTTTCCAGTTCGGAAGCGTGACGGTCTTGTTCCTGTTGTCGCTCTTCCAGCATTTCGTCGCGTTCCCTTTCCAACGACGCGATTTTCTCTAATAATTCGGCGTTTCTGGTAGAATCTTTGCTAGACTGTTCGCCACCTTCGGATCTACCTGGACCGTCCAGCCTTCTAATTTCTTCTTTCAAAACATTGTTTTGCTCTGTCAAGCTCACTATCCTCTCTTTAGCGTTTATGAACAGAGTTTTGAACCTCTCCTCCTTCTCTTGGCTAGTATGCTTCAGATTCTCGATCTCCTTCTTGTAATTTTCGATTTGTTCGTTCAACGACGATATGTCTTGGTTCAATTGATTCAACGTTTCTTTATGCGAATTCTCCAATTGCGAGACTCTCTCTTCCAATTCGACGCGTTGATTCTCCATCTGTTCCTGCTTCTCGTTATTCGACGCTTGGTCGCTTTCGTGCTGCTGCCGTTGCTGCTTGAAGTTCTCGATCTCCTTCGTCTGATCCTCGCATTGGATCTTGTACCGCCTGGCCAGCTTCCTCACTTGCAGAAGGTTGTTGCGCAGCTCGCCTAGCGAAGCGTCTTTCGCCCCAGCGTCCTCGGCCAGCACGCGATTCTCCTCTTTCACCTTGAACAATTCGACGCTTTGCTGGTCTACTGTGCTGGTGAATTGCGTGACTTGCGCTTGCAGATTCGCCACCTCCTCGCGCAGCCTGGCCAGCTCCTCGGCTCGCGTGTTGTTGAGATTTTTGCAGCATTTCAGTTGCTCTTCGAGCTTCGCTTTGTCTTGTTTCAAGTTGTTGACTTCATCGTTGAGTCGGGTGATGTTGGATCGTTCGATGGTGAGTTGTTTAGCGAGAGTTTCGCGTTCGGCTTGGAGTTTCTTCCAGTCCTCGGGGCTGGTGCGGTTGGATTTTTCTATGAGCATGTTGGCGCGTTGCCTCCACCTGGTGCATTCGGCCCTCAGGGATATATTTTCGCATTGCAGTTGGTCGCCTTTGGTTTCGATTTCCTTGATTTTCTCCTGCAGCGGTTCGATTTCGACTTCGAAGGTCTCCGATCGGGATCTCAATTCGGTGATTTGCTCCAAAAGGACATCGCGTTCTTGCCTCAACGCTCTGTTGCTGTCCGTAATGGCGTTGAGTGTTTCGAGCTTACGCAGAACCTCTTCGTGCTTAACGGCTGATATGACTGATATTTCGGAGCCTTGTCTGATGGCTTCTAAGGCTGCTTTGTTTTCTTCGAATTGTTTGCTCATCATGTCGAATTCGGATTTTAATCGCGTGTATTCGTTTTCCATGACGTCGGCTTTGTTTAGAGCCAGGTCTTTCTCTTGCCTGAGGTATTTGATTATTTTCAACAATTGTTCGGACGATTTGACTTCTTCTTCGACGAACGATCTGTTGAAGGAGGATTCACCTGTCGATGTGTCCTGTATAGATTGGGATTGTAATAATCCAATTTGCGTGTTAAGTACTTGGATTTGCTCGTGTAGTAAGGTGTTTTGTGCGTCCATGTCGTTGAATCGCTGTTCAATTTCGACTTTTTCCTTTTTGAAAAGCTCCTCTTGCTTGAGCCAGTCGGATTTGAATTGTTCCAGGTTGCTGATGGCGTTTTGCCGGTCGGCTTGCAATGAATTTAGTTCGTTCATTGTGTTATTCAAGTCTTCCTTGAGCTTGGTAAGCGATTGCAGATCTACGGAATGCAACGTGACTTCTCTGGCGTATTTGTTTTCAACGGCTTTCAGTTGCTCGATAAGCTGTTTATTTTCTAATCTAGCGTTTTCTAATTGCTCTTTGGCGGTTCTCAAATCCAGGTTACGTATGTTTAATTCTTCTTGCAATTGAGCGGACTTGCTTTTAGTGGAGGCGTTCATGATGTCTTGATCGTCTAATTGAATGGATAATTCGCCTTCGAGTTCGGCGCATTTTTCTTCCAATTCTTTAATCTTCGACTTGTGTTTGTCGATTTCTTGCTCTAGAGTTTGCTTTATTTCCGTCAAGTCTTGTACTTGCTTTTCGGAGGATTGGGCCACTTTGAAGTATTCATCGGACGCGTCTTTTGCTCCCTTTAATTTTTTATTTAACGCGTCGATTTCGGCCCGACAATCGGAAATTTGCTGTTCTAATTCTCTGATCTTCTGCGCTTCAGCGTTGGAATCAGGAGCGGCGAACAAGCCGGTTTTTAGTTTCTTGCTCAACTCCTCCACTTGGCTGGTTTTCGTAATCAAATCCTCCCGAAGTTCGGAAATTTCTTTGCGGTATTTCTCTGCAATTTCGTTGGCTTCTTCGGCGCGAGCTTGAGCGGTTTTCGCCTCTTGGCCGAGTTTTTCAGACAATTCCCTGAAGTGGTCTTGTTCTTCTTGGAGTCGCCGTCTCAAAGCCGCGCATTCCCTGTGCGCCTCGTCTAATTTCGCTTCTAATCTCAGCTTGCTTTCGGCGTCCGTTCGCTCCAAATTCGCCTTGATCAACTCTATGTTCGTTTTGATGAGATTTTGCTGGTAGGAATCTTGTTTCAGCGATTCTCGTTCCTTGAGTAACCTACTCTCGGCGTCTTTCAGAAGGGCGTTTTCTTTTTCGAGATTACCCAAAGCGACCTCGATTTTCGAGAGTTTTTTCTGCGATTGCAGGGTTTCGTTTTTCAAGTAGGTAGCTGCTTGTTCGTGTTTTATGATGGCTTCGCTGTATATTTTGTTCTGCTTTTCTAAAGCGAGGATTTGCTTTTTGTATATTTCCGCGTTGTTGTTGAATATTTTGAATTTGGATTCGCTGAGGTCGGCTTGCGCCGACAATTTCGAATTTAGTCTGGTTAATTCTCTTGCCTCACCGCGCATGTTTTCCAATTGCTCTAATAATATTTTTTCGTTGGCGGATTTTTCTTTACGGTAGGTATCGTTTTCTTCTCGCAGATTTTCCACTTGCTTGGTCAATTTGTCGACCTGGCCTTCTAACTGTTGGATTTTCTCTTCTAGTTGTGCTTCGTTTTCTGTACGAGTTTTCGGCTCTCCGCTTTCGAATGTTAACGATGTATCTCGAATGTCTTCGCCGGAACCCTTTACAGCTTGCGCAAGCAAGTTTTTGTACATATCCTTTTGATTCCTCAACGTCGCCATCATTTTGGTCTGTCGATCGCGTTCCTCTAATAATTCGTCTTGGGATCGAGACAATTCGTCCAGTTTCGCTTTCAATTGAGCGATAGCAGCTGGATCCAAGCTCTCTATTTCTTCCTGACGTTCCGATAATTCCCTAACGAGAGCTAATAACTTGATATTGTTGGATTGCAATTCTGTAACGTCATTGAAAGTGACTAATTTTTTGCTAATAATATCGGCGGAATTGACGCTATCGCTTAAATCATTGTCCGTTGAAGTGGAAGAGGAGCTTATTCGAGAATTTTCGACCTCTTGCAATAAAACGACAACTTGTCTGGATAAGTCGCCGACTTCCTTTTTGAGCCTTTCGTTTTCTCTGGATTTCAAACCTTCTGCTTTCTTACATTCGGCATTCATGTCGCGCAATGACTGGATTTCGCTGACTAATTGCTCGTTTTGCTCCTTAAGGGAATCCACCGCCGAAATACTGTCGCTGTAAGATTCGTGAAGTTGTCTTATTTTAGGGAAGTTGGACTCCAATTCGCGTATTATGGTTTCTGTGTAATTGTTTAATCGAGCACACTCCACCTCTTTATCTGCTAATTTATCAGATATGTTTACATAACGCGAATACAATTCAGTGTATGACATTCCGGATTTTGTTAGTTTTGTGCTAGATCCAGCAATTGAACCAGCTGAAATTAAAATAAAGTTAACAAACACAATTTTAAAATTTCAACATAAGTTAAAATAAATTCTCTTATAAATATGTACCTTCCAATGTGACATCCGCTCGAGAATTTTCGAACAATTCATTGGCAGTTTCTAATTCTTTTTTCAATAATTCAATGCATTCGTTCTTTTTAATTATCATTTCCTCGTGTTCCAATTGACTTTCTTTGTATTTGGTTTCTAATTCACCATAACGTTCTGTTGCTGTTTGCAGTAATATTTGGACCTGAAATAGACTTGTTAATTAAAAGTTGATTTTTCAATAGATTAAACTTACTTCAGAGAGACCTTCTTTTAATTCTTTACAATGATGTTCCTGTTCTTCAATCATGGACTTGTAGGTGTCGTTCATCTTAGTTTTGGCTTCCATTTCATACAAATAAGAATCACATATTTTGGCATGAGTTTGAGATTGGGTAGCAATTTCTTGAGAGAGCTCCTCGATCTTTTCCGTAAGATTGTTATTTAAATCAGTGAGAGATTTAATTTGCTCAGTAGCTACAACTAATTCTTGATTTTTCTGGCATAACTTGATCTCGAGTTGTATGCAATTAGATGAAGTATCTCTTTTCATGTTAAGTAATTCCTCCACTCTTTCATTGAGCGCTTGCGTTAAATCTTCCACTTGCCTATTCATCAATTTCTTTTCTTGTTCTAAACGTTTCTCTCTATATTCAATGTTCAATTTCATAGATGCTACTTCCTCAGACGAGGCCATAGCTTCAAATTTAGCTTGCAGAGCTGCCTCTAGTTGTTTAGTGACGTTCTCGAGGTCCGATTGCAGCATTTCGATCTTCGTGTTACGCCTGTTCATCATTTTCGACAATTCATCCCTCTCATCGGCTATTGCATTCCTCTCTCTTCTGCAGTTCGCAGCCTCCGCTTCCAATGTACTGCATTGAGTATGCAGTTTGTTGATTTCACTGGTCAAATTTGTTATTTGCGATTCGTATTCGTTTATTGCGTTAGCGTTAATTTCCAACTTCGATTGCAAGGTTCTACATTCGAGTTCGTACTTTTCGATAGCTCTTTCGAACTCTTTTTCGGATTTCTCTAAAAAAGACATTCAATTATCATTCCAGGTGAAAAAATATTAAACCAACTTGGTTTATACTTTAGGTTATTCAAATTAAAAAATATAAGTGCACTTATTTATTGATTTACATACAAGGATACATAATTTTTCAAGCCCTATTATATGGTTCTAGACTTTTTTGTGTTATCATTACGTTTTTGAAAATTCTAAGGTCACGATATGGTCCTGCAAGGATACTTTAATAAATTATTACCAAAAATCCTACTTTAATTTAAAAATAGTTAGGATCGATGAAGACTATTTGAACTAAGAAACACGGACCCTGGACAATACCTTTCAGTATGCTAGGGTAGTCTACCGATGGAAGTAATATTCTAGTCAACTAATAAAAAATTGCTGTGTAAGCATTTCTATCCGATTCCCTACCGAATAAAAGCTTTTGTTTGGCCGTGCATATTGAATAAAAGAGTAAGTATAAGATACTCATTAATTACCTAAATTGAAGCATTTTGTCTCCAGTAACGCCTTGGAAGTAATTAGTTCCTCGAACTTGTCGGAAACAAATTGCTCGATCTTTTTGGCGACTTTTTGGGGAACGGTTCGCCACTCTTGGGCCGTTAAAATACTGGAAAAAATAAATGAGTCCTCCATTTTTGCAACTACAATGTTTAGCGTTCTTTTAAAACATATCACTTTAGTTTCTACTTATTAAACTACCGACTAGTAAGAACAAACGGTTTGGATTTCACTTTAATGCCCTCTCATAACGATAAAAATACAAAAAACACACGATTTTACGATTTGATTGCCCAACGCCAACATGCCGGCAAGCAAGCACAGAACACAACAGGAAGGAACAACGAGAACGAACGAAACGACAAGAAACACAAAAATAATGACAAGTGACAACCATTTTGTCAAAATTTCTTCTCTTTTGTGGGGCTAATACTATCTAAGGCTCTAAGTATAAGGCTGTTTTCTATGGCCTTTTATACAGATTAGATCTAATAAAATAGAAGATTATTTAAACGTAACCTCAAACTTCATAAACTGACAAGACAACTAGAAAAATAAAATATTAAACAGCATATTTAAATATGGAAGAAGTCGATAAAATAATATTAGATTCGTTAAGAAATTTAGAATGGTAAAGTATGAAGCTAATAATTTATAACGCCACTTAAAATACTTGTAAATTTTCAGTGATATCGACGTTGAAATTGAAAATTTAAAGCAATTCGATGCCGATATGGTAACATCTGCGGTATCTTCGTGCTTGGAAGCTATTTTACACACTTCCTTCCCCAAAAAATTGCCACCTTCTATGAGCGCTAAATTAAACCTAGCAACAACTCTAGCCGAGCAGATTAAAGATTTAGGATTTCGAGGTGATATGGGCTATCAAACTATTTTATACTGTAATGTAGAAGAAGTTAGAAGGACGTTGATGTTTTTAATTGAAAGATTACCTAGAGAACCTACTAAAACTAATTCTGTTGAGCAACTGGGTTATGTTCCTAAAATCGTTAAATGTTTGGAGGAGAACATCAAAGATAGTTTATCTAAAACTTGGGTTCCTAGTTGTTTTTTAAAACAAGGAGTTAGAAAAACAAGTAATGGATATATTGTAAATAGTTTGGGAGGCAGTTGCACTCTAAGAACTGGACAGATAGATATTCCTAGTTCACAGGTACAAAATGAAGGTAAAGCAACTAATTATTGTAAATAATTAATCATAAGAGTAACTTGCCATAAATATATAGAGCAATTTGTTTTAGATCTAAAAGATTATTGGATTTATGTGGTACCTGATGTTACAAAACAATGTCCTCCCTCAAAATTGATACCATCATTGCTGTACAATGATAATCGGTTCCCGCATAACTTTAATCTAAAAAATGTAATAAAAAAAGCTGATGTACTATCTCTTCAAACCATCGAAAGTGGCATTGACATTACTAGATCAATAGAAGTTAATAAAGACAACAATAACCACAATGCTAAAGTAGATGAACTCGAAACTGAAGAAAATAAAATTACGAAATTATCAGCTCAATTAGAAGAGAAGAAACAGAAATATATTGTAATGCAAGAAAAGATTAAAATGCAAGAAGATTTACTTAAAGAGGTAAACCACAAGCAATTCTCAGGCAATTTTTGTAATATTATCTTCTTATTTTGTAGTTGGTGAGGACAAAAAACCTGGAGCAGGATAATCTCCAAGAAATACTCGCCAACGTTAAATTAAAAACGAAAATTCAAACTGTACTGGAGAGAGAAGAGAATTTCGCAAAGCTAAACAACATGATTGCAAAAGCTACTGATCGACTAGAAGAGTTGGCTAGACAATGGCCAGAGATTCAGCAACCTTTACTACAACAATACATGTCTTTGAAAAGTACTCTAACCAGTGAAGAGAGTAAACACCAAGAGCAAAAAATGAAAGTAGAAAATTTAAAGAGGACTGAAGCAAATTTACAAGAGGATCTGAAAATGAAGAAGGAATTAAATCAGAATTTGCGACAACAATGTCAACAATTAAATAAAACAAACACTAGGTTAGTATAGTTCCATAATCTTAATTATTAGTATAAATATGTATGTAATATTTTTAATTTTAGAGCTATGTATACTAGAAGAATTTTAGAAATCATCGGTAACATAAACAAGCAAAATAACGACATAGAAAAAGTCCTGAAAGACACCAGAGAGATTCAAAAAGAAATAAAAAATTTAACCGGTCAAGTCGACAGATCTTTTACGTTAGCAGATGAATTAATATTTTATGTAAGTCACGAAAACATAATGATCAACTTCTCCTAATGTGTGTTATTTAAGGATGCTAAAAGCGAAGAAACGGCTCGTCGTTCCTACAAATTGCTAGCTTTCCTTCGGGATGAATTCAATTTGATACTCAAAACTTTGGAAGATTTAGGCGTGCTTGAGAGAGAATGCAGAAATTTAGAAGAGCAGATCGAAATGGAAAAGGCTAAAGATATTAACATTAAACTCGATAGGATTACGTCAGATTTGAGACAAATTCAGAAAGAAACTGATTTGTTAAGAAAACAATCAATGAAAAGCTAGTCAAAGATGTTTGTATATTTTTTATTGAAATAAGGTAATGTAAATGCAAGTAAACTGGTATATATTCTCAAATGTTATTTATATGTATTGAATTATTAAAGTATGTATACAATTTGAAAAATTTGCATCTTTTAAATGTTGCCCTCATTTTATCCACTCTATTTGGATAATTCTTGCATTATCCGGGTAATTCTAGTATTATCCAATTACGGGATTTGCCCGTAACATACACAATTTGAAAAATTTGCATCTTTTAAATGTAACCCCTATATTAATTCGCAATTGTTGTGTAGAGTTCTCTATTGATTTGCTTTTAAATTATGCAAAATGTCACTGCAGCACGTTGTATGCTATGTAACGCTGTCGTCAATTATTCGGGTAAATATTTAACACAAAATGGAGAACATTAGGTATATTCTATTAATAAAAGGTGTGAGGTATAATGTCAAAACGTGTTCAAAATAAAATGACTAATTTATAAATACTTCGTGTTGTTACCACTTATTATTGTAATACAAATTGGTTCGCTACATCTACGTATTCTTATGTTTACCAAAAAAAGTCTTTTTATAGTAAATAAATAATTTATAGTCGAGTTTAAAGTTGGTTTGAGCATAATGCAGGATCGGACTCCGATTTGCGAGAGAAACATAAACAGCCAGGGCTTGTTGTGCTCGTCGGTTTGGGTTCTTTGTCGCGCTCCATCAGACATTTCTGATAGTAATCGAAATCTTTGAGATACCACACTGGCGGCCAACGGTGCTCCTCGAGATATGCCTGGTTCTCTGGATGTAAAAGTTTCAATCTACGGGGCGACATCCTGCAGAGCTTGTTATAATTGATACACAAGTGATTCATGCACCAGTCAGCCAGTTGATGACCGTTGTGCAACTAGTAATAAAATCATTGATGCATGCGTTAATTTTTTTAAATAAATTATTTATTGACTATCTACTCGTAAAGTATCGAAAAAATATTGTTACCTTAACTGGTTCTAAAAGCTTTAAACATTGTTCAATAGATTCGGACGATTGTAAAGTTTCCAAGTCTTCTATTACTCTCTTTTCGATTAAATTGACCAATCTTGGTAGGCAAAACCTGTTTGCCAGTTCCAATAGATTAACGCACTGAGCAGCGGATACCTCTGGTACATCGTCAGTGTATAGAAAGCACAACAGCTTCAGAAACGTGTACTCTCTCACACCGGGAAATTCGATCTGTAAGTTCATTGTTTCAAATGAGATAAATATATAGGGCGTCCCTGTAAATTCTGCATGTGTACATAGATCTACTGTATGTCGGATAGATCAAAAATTGAAAGATTATTTTCATTTTTTTTAATAACTCAAAAACGGCCATTTTAATTTTTAGTCGATATCTATGCCTGTTGGCGATTTTTTTTATTGTAATAATGTTAAAATCGACAATGTCCGGTTTGGGATAGTTATAACAAACTTATTTTTGTTTAAAATTTTTTGCTGAAAGTCACTATAGAGGTTGTCCTGGAAAATTTGGGAATTCTCTCGGGTCCAGATAGAACATGAAAAATTAAGATGACAAGTCCCTATAAAGTTTTTTCCTAAAAGGTCCACCCTACGGAGATATAGGTACATTCCTGAAGAACGCCGCTGGAAATATTTCGGTTTTTCTTAAATTTCTGTTAAAGTACATTTAAACTATTTTTAAAGTACCTACTTCCAAAGTACTTTTTTTTAAGTAAGTATTTTTATTTATTTATTTTTAGTTTTATTAAAAATAAATAAGTACAATAGTAAGTATTAAAATAAATAAATAAGTAAATAAATAGTAAAAATAAAGAGTACCTTTTTTTAGTTTAAGATTCAAGCTCTCCAGATATATGTTTTTTAAGTCTTTATCGTACAGAATGGTGAAAATTTAGGCATTATTGTGTAAACCTTAGCCGGCCCTGGTAAACTAAAAAAGATAAATATGTTTCAAGGACACTATTACATGAGATCCTTAATAGTCTCCATCATATTAGATTTTTATTAAATTAATTATATTAAGTACTTTAAAAGTTCTTCAGGGACATAACTCCTTAGGGAAGGTCTGTAGGGAAAAACTTTATAGGAACATTTTTTCTTGTTCTATCTGGATCCGAAAGACTTTCCAGCACACCCTGTATAACCATCAGTCCATACATTTTTTTATAGAAATTCCATGAGACATACATGTTTTTTGCAAGAGTCAAAAATTGCTACAAATGAATACAGCACTCCATAAAAAATGGTTGATAAGGGGCGGTCCTCAGAAAAAACATTTAATTTTATGGTAGTATTAAGGTGGTTTTTACCCTTGTTAACCATGTTTTCAGTTGTTGTTAGTTTTGTTTGAACAATATAGCTCTTCAATTAAAATAGCTACATACGAAATTTTCTAAAAATCGAAAGAACCGTTTTTGAGTTATTAAAAAAATTGAAAATATTCTTCCAACTTGAAGCTTCTCCTCACAGGCAAACGAAACACTTTGTGATACGGATAAATTCGGCTCAATCGACTGATTTTGATCTCATCAACATACAGCAGCTCTATGTTCACAGAATTTTGGGACACCCTGTATAAGAAAATTAAGCATACCACTTTAGCTTGACTTTCCCTGAAGTCTCCTCGAAACATCGCCTTCATAACATCACACCTGGCTGCCAACATCGCCTTGTGGGCAGTGCAAACACCATCGTCCAATTCGAATATAACATCCGTAAAAAGGCTCTGCTCCAAGCACACGTCTTGCATTCGTCTCTTAATAAAACTCTCATATATAGCGTCAGGGGGATTCGGATCTACGAGAGGATGTTTTGTAAGCAATACTATTAAGTGAGGCAGTTCTAATACTTCAGCTGCTTCTTGAGTTTCCTGCAATAAATCAATTACGCACACTCCGGTGAATTTTGTTATCTAAATTTTACCTGTAAATTTAAAGCACTTCGATCGACTGTACCGGTATACGCGAACTGCAAACACTGTTGCATAGCACGAGGAGTAACTATGTTACTCAAAGTCACCACCGTTTGTCCTTCGGATTGGACGTTCCTGATGCAATGAAACGCGGGATGATCCAGCTCTCTGGCAGTGGGCAAAGCCTGGCAGCTCGCTCGCCTTTTGCACGTCATTTGCTCGGCCTTCACCAGGCACTCCGTTTCTTCGGCGAAGTCCCCCAACGAACTCACCATGCTGGAGTCGCTCGTGCTCCGTGCGATTAGATCGACAGTGAGAAGTCTGGAAATAATTAAAGGCGTTCATAAAAATATCTACACGATTTGAAGGGACTTAAGATGAAGCAAAAATATTTATCAATAGTTGTTAACTGTTGGGAGTTTTTCACAATTAGGCCAAGAGGATGGAATGTTTCGGGAATTATTAGTTGTATGTACCTTATATTTGGACAATTACCATGATTGAATAATTTTTACCAATGAAATCAATCGTTTTTATTCGAGTTGATATTTAAGAACTTAAGGTAGAGAACGGTTTTGGTCTTGATTAATATATTTTATGTGGACTTTATTTTATTATTTATTAGTTTATATTTATTTAGTATTATATTTATAGTCTATTCATAAATGAGGCGGAGTAATAAATCAATCAATTGGCCTAATTCCAGCATACACAGAAGTTATGTAACTCCGCCTTATTTATGAATAGAAGGGCGTGAAAATGCCAAATAAAGCATAGTGAAAATACATTCATTTTGTTAAAGTGGATCGGTGAATCTAAAGATTTTAAAGTAGTAGACGATAACCATATTTTTTTGTGAAATATGCAACAAGTCGGCGATTAAAATAAATCTAAGGAAAATACAACACAAAATATATTACAACTATAAACTAACACAGAATAATACAATTTCTTAAACTACTTATTGCTTATTTTCCCACGCAGATTATTGCACTAGTTAAATATATTTACAAATTTCAGGACTTGTAGCGTTAACAGTAAACAACAATAATGGACAACAGAGGATGTTCGAAAAATAGACGGAGATATTTTAGAGGGTGATTCCTTGTTAAAAAATATAAAAAAAAAGTTTGTATAAACATGGGCCAGGAAATGCAGAGTTTCAAGATACAGGATGTTACATAAAAAAAATCATGTATTAAAAATATATACTTGATTCTGTTGAAATTTGGTAAAAGTTGCAAAAACACTCTTTTATCGAAATTTCTTTGATTATTTCATATGATTTTATGAAACTTATGATTTTTTTAGCAAAAATTTGATAATGTCGTCCAAGTCACATGCAATAAAACGTTTTTTATTTTTTTCTCCAAAAGCGAAGTAAGATACAAGAGGTAAAGAAGTTGTATTTTTAGATGCTTAATAAAACAAAAAAATATTAAATTGACAAAAAAAAGGCAGTGGCGTACGTTTTTCCCAATAACATTCGCTTAGGTGACCTCCGGGACGCCACTGGACTTAATAATTTTAATCTATTTAGGCTAAATTTAGGTCTCAATACAACAAATAGCATGGCCAAATTTCAAGAGAATCAAGTAAATATTTTTTAATATACGAGTATGTATTAATAATATTTGTTTTAATTGAACAACATGTATTTTGAGTACTATGCATTTCCGGACTCACTTTTTTAGAAACTTTTTTTCATATTTTTTAACAAGGAATCGCTTTTTAATTATATACTTTTTAGGAATCAATTTTTAAAGAATTCACTTAATTAATCTACTCTTAAATGATTTTATTTTATTGACTGTTTTGCGTTTCTGGCATATTTTGTATTGCGTTAATGCTTTAAAAAATATAGAATTCTGTCCTCTTTTTGTATTCATATGCTCAAGTCTAAAATTATCTTTATTTCTAGTATTATAACAACGCAATTCCTTAAATTCAAAAATTAATATTGAAACAGTAATTTTAGCTAAGTCATTAACTTTTACCCAATTCAAAATATCTCAAATTTTTTCAACTTTTGTATGTTTAATACTAGAGCTCGGGAAGATGCTCTTAAATACACCAAAATATGCATGCAAATATGAACAATAAACAGACAATAGATGCACTATAAACATACATATATGCATTCTAAACGTCTTTAAAAATCATAATTAATCGCCGACTTGTTGCTAACTTTACAAAAAATATGCAGGTTATCGTCTACTACTTTAAAATCTTTAGATTAACCGATCCACTTTAACAAAATTAAAATTATTTTATTTTCTGTAGATACACATACCCATTACATAGTTTTTTTTGCTAAATCAACGTTGTAGTAATATTATCATTGTTAGTTAAAGATTTTTGGAATAATCCTAGAGCTGTCTTCAATTTAATAATTATTCTTGTAGGATCTTTCTTGTTGTCTAAGATTTTAATATTCTAGAATGGTAAAGAGGCAAATGGTTTTACATACCTGTAAAAGGCTCTACTGCATGCTGCTAAAATAAAACGATGTGCTGCAAATCCCATGGATCCTACGATCAAAACGATGTCTGTGTGAGCTCGACTCAACCAGAGGTACTTCATGTTTTCCATGTAGGATCCCAATGTAATATGAACGTCCGATTTTAACGGAGGAGGTGGTTTAAATGGTGCCTGAAACAGGCGATAAAAGTATATGAATTTAATCTATACAAAAGAAAGTTGAGACTTTGGCTTACTTGCAATAGTGGTCGCTGGACTTTCTTCAAATTCGTCATCCAAAACCGTTGCGATCTTCTGGCGATGAGCGCCGCTCTGATTGCGTTCTCGAACACTTCGTTAACTCCGTAATACGTAAGTACCGACGCTTCGTAGTAATAGAGCCCGAGCTCTCTGGCGACGTCTCGAGCTTCGTCCGGCATCACCAGGTCGCTCTTCCTGGTGGCGCGGACGAACGGGCTGCGGTCCCGAAAGTAGCTCAAATAAGCCTCGTCTCGATACATGTAACTGTTGTTAAAAGATCATATTATTTTAGAGAAAATTTGCGTTGTTTTAAAGAGCGGGCCATTTTAAGATTTGGAATAATTGTCTAATTCCAAAGTCCAAGTTCAAAGTGGAATGAGTCGGATTAATTGGACTGATCGAATATAGTAGATATTGCAATGATAGCCGTGGCAATAGTTTTAATAATGTCGTCTTCAATTCGTTAATGGAAAGGTTCAATCTTTCTAATAAACTCAAAACTTTGAAGAAATATTCATTAGTTTGTTTTTTATAGCCGATTAAAATACCAAATCTTAAATTGGCCACCCTTTAGGTACATAGAATTATTAGGTGATTTTTATCTGTAAATTTATAGGTCAATTATGTATAATCGAATTTAAGTGCACATGTAAAAACAAATTGCATTTTTAACGAAACGCATTATTAAAAAAAAATAGTTGAATTATAAATTCCCCAAACAAATCGACGTATGGTCGAAATAATTAGCGAAATACACAAAACAAAATTAGAGTCAAAGTGCAGTCTTCAATTCGTATATGGAATGGTTCAATCTTTCTAATAAACTCAAAACTTTGAAAAAGTATTCATTAGTTTTTATTTTATAGCCGATTAAAATTCCAAATCTTAAGAGGCCCACCCCATTCGCGGCGCTACCCAAAAGAGCCCCAAGTATTGCCTACCCAATTGTGTATACCCAAAAGGGTCACAACTAAAACTTGACTATTTTATTCATAGCTAGACTAAAAAGGCCACCATATTTAGATAATTATCTTTAACATTAGTTAAGCAAATTAAGAGAATTTTGATACATTGATTACATATTTTTCAAATGTTGAAGGTTATATAGAAATATTCCCAATTAAGTTCATAAACATGGAGAAATCATAAAAAATCAAATATACAGCTCCAAGAAATTAACGCACCACTCATAAATTTCTAAATATTATTTGTAAAATTAAAATAAGTAATCAAACATTACATTTCAATAATAATTTTAATTAATTTACTCTCAAACAAAGCATTTTTCAACGATGTATTCCTAAGAATAGGCCGTAAGGAAAGAAATAAGGGAAAAAGTACAAAATTATGAATACGAAATTTTGAAAGAAACAAAAACTACAGGCGTCAAATTTCGGGATTCGCGTTGCATCTTATCAGTTTAACCATAAAAATATCGAAATGCGTAAAAGGTCACTTCCAACGGGAATAAATCAAACCACTACTGATTTTAAAGTCGATTTATCTTTCAACGATTTTAATCCTACATCCGGTTCCATAATCCTACAGGTCGATTGGTCCCCAGTTTCAAAATTTAATGGGCTAATTGGTCCCCGCGGTCAAAATATTCCTAATCCGATTAGATAAGATTTTACTGCATGAATAACTATCATTTGGCTAATATCTTCTGGTATACTTACATAGCTGAGAGAATTTGGACAAAATGCAGCTTTTAGTGTTAAAAAATATTTAATATCTAAGCATTAGTCATTTAAAATATATACAATTGGTTTAATATATATTAAAAGAAAAATTCTGTACAAAAAAAGAAATATTTTAGTTTTAATATACGAACGGATTTCAAAAAATAGTTGGCATCATATGGGAAACTTTATTATTAATTTTACGAAATAGTTATTCTTCACAAAAAGTTCTGCATGATCTAAAATCCAAGATTCAACCATCAAAAAACAAATTTTATCAATCTTATACGAGGTATGTGAAAAAATGTGAATTTTGCTCAAGAGTAAAGTACCTTCATATTTTACAATATCGAAATTTGTTATTATGAAAAGTAACACCTAATTTTCTAAAAGTATAATGGAAGGGATGGGATTTTTCCTATATTGAAATAGAAAAAAAGACAGAAGTCAAAAAATTTCCCCTTATCATAAAATCCTTATTAAATTGTACTACGAAATGAAAATACATAATCGAAATTTGCCAGAAAATTTTGAAATTATAAATATTCCCATCGGTCCTTTCCTAGAAACCCTTAATCCGGTATTGGGGACCAATTGACTGATAGCTTTCGAGTCGAAAAAGGATTATATTTGGGTAAATTTGACCGCGGGGACCAATTGAACTCCACCCGCGCGGACAAGTATACTTTATTTAGTTGTTAAAAGAAACAATATACAAGCAGGGTGTTTCCAAAAGTATTAAAATATTGTTCAGTTTGTTTAAAGTGGTCATATTTTTCACAAATTATTAAGTGGGGAGTTAATTTATTGGAGCAGTGTATTTGCATTAAAGTTTTATTTCAAACCAAAATTAAATTACACTAATACTTGTGCCTAAATGTACAGAGTAAAGAGAGAGGGTAGGGTAGGATTATGTAATGACACGAAATGAGACGGGACGTTATAGGCATAAAAGGCAAATCAAGAATATTCAACAGAAAATTAAATCCAACACATTTTGAATTCGTAGAACGCCATCGAATTTCACGATTTTTAGATGTATGAGTCTATGTAATTTTCCAAAATCAAACATTTAGCACCTTTATTGGAACAGAATAGCAGAAGAAAACCAGTAGTGGATAGATATAAATTGCAATCCTAATAACATACCCGTGTAATTTAATTCCGACAAAATGATTATTAGGCAAAAGGTAAAATTTTTGCGTGTTGGCTCTCTTGGGCTGTCATAAAATTCGACAATTTTAATTAAAATAAATATCTCTTTAAATGTGGCCCTTTTGGGATGTCTCCCCTATACTTACCGTAGATCGTTCTTGCATCCTACCAATATCACTGGGGTGTTTGGACAGAAACGGCGAATTTCTGGATACCACATTAAACGGCAGTTGCGTAGAGAAACTGGACTGTTGATGCTGAAGCACAACAGCACCTACACGAATACAAGATGACACTTTCCAATTCTATTGCAACGAGCTAAATAAATGAATACTTACGACATCTGATCGTCCATAAGCGAACCTTCTGTCTTTTTCGTGATCCCCGAACGTATCCCACAATCTCAGGCTGACGTTGACGCTGTCGACCACTTCCCAGGACCGTTCCAAGACATCCTTGTAAATCCTGTACTGATCTATGGCCCATACCGTCGGCACGTGAGTGGCCAGTAGCTGGGACAGGGAAACCTGCTTGTTGCATGCACGAGCGCAGATCAGTCGAGTTTTGCCGACGGCTGTGTCACCAACCACGACACACTTTACTAATTCCTGGTGGGGTTGTTCATTATCCATTCCCCAAGACCACGACGGCGCCGACATCCATCCCACCGAGTCCTCTAAAATATGATTCCTCGAAAATTTGAATATACGATTACAGTTTGCGGCTCTATAGGAACTCACTTAGTGCTCACTTAATACTCACGTTTTATACCAATTTGTAAATTAGGAGCAATTATCCAGTTTATTTTTATTAAATTGACTACTTAGTAGGTATTGACTTGTTATTTTTACCCCCCATTGCACCAGCGGTATGACGAGGCGCATTTATTGTTATTGACTCCAAGAAACTGTTTATAAAAAAAGGAATTCCTACTTACAGTTTAATACAGTGATTAATCTAAAAATCTATGCGCGAGTTTGAAATATAGAGACTTTAATAGGCTGTATAATAATTTCTCAACATCAGAGTGCAGGTAAGTCGAGGTGAAGAAAGTTGATAAATAGTTTTAAAAGTTAAAATAAACTTATTTAATCCTCAGAAAGATAAAGATTTACGGATAAAATCGTATAAACTAGGATAAAATACGTTTCATACAGGTAAGAGTTTGGAATGATTTAAAGGGAATTTCTTATTGGCAAGGTATAAAGCAACTTTTATATTCGGAATTTTTAGGGTATTATTATTTTCATAAATCGCGTGATCGAATAACTGGGAAAATTACTTTGAATTCCTAAAACTATCATGAAAAAACGTTAATGACATGTACACCCTTGTAAGATAAGTATAAAAAATACAATTTATTTTGGACAGAATACTAAAAACTCTGAACTAATAGAATCAGAATTGACAAAGCCCAAGTAAATTTCATAAATAAACTTCACAAATAAATCCACGTATGTGTTAAAATTACTTGATGTCCTATTATTAAATTAAATTGCTGGTTATGATAGAGATAAAAATTACCCTTGTCGTGAGAGGATCATAATTACAGAACTTGTCGGATTCTTTTTTAAGACTTCAATTTCTTTATTTCATTGTAAATCAAACGCACCAAATGAAATGAAGTAGACGATTAATCACAAATTATAGCAAAAAATCTAGCGAATTCCGATAAAGCCCTTTGTAAAGGTTACTGAACCCTTAATAAGCGGTTTTTGACTTTTGTCCATTAGACAAACCCTCGGTACTTGATTGGGTATAACAACAATAGGGGGTCATCTACACCTACTTATTTGAAGAAAATTATTTAATAACTCGAAAATATTTATAATTCAGCTGCCCGGTACATTTTGGTACATCAAACGCGAGCGTAATTTGTATATCCTGCGATTAATAAATAACATCGCTCCCATTGTAAACATTTTCGCAATATTTGAACAATTCAGTCGCACAATACGTAGTAAACGATTGTAATTGTAATTAGACGCTTTGTCCAATTGTTTCTCGCAGTACACAAACTAATAAAAACAGGGCGTATTCAACCCGAGCAACAAATACAGCGTTTAAACGAGCGCATCCGGGTTGAATAAAACGCCGTTCGTCTAACTCGCATACTTACATTCATCAATTTAATATAAGAACATAATATGCGTGCACCTTGGACGTCACAACAAACATGAAAATAGCCGATAAATCCGCCAGCACCAGCCTCCCACTAGCGACTTTCGCACTACACTGGCTCGGAGTTCCAGTATTGCCAACACGAAGGTTCGACGCTACGCGACGCGTTGCAAAATAGCGACGGAGCCGCGTCGTTGCCGCGACGCCACGCGACGCTCTCTACCCGTCTACCCGTCCCGTTCCATTCACTGACGAAACAACACTTTTATGAAATCAATACTAATGCCTAATACGTAAACGATACGGTATCACAGCCTCTTATAAATGAGCCTTTTTTGGTACCTTATTCTTAATTAAGCAATATTTATTTAATACAAATTACATTAAACTTTTATCTGTTATATCGTTTATGAAAGTGAGGATAATATAGCTGCATCTAATTGATCATGGGCCCCTGTGGTCCATGGACCATTGCCTCTTGGAAGGTTCTTGACCTCCACATTTCCAGACAAGTTAAGTAGAAAAATTAAGGGAGCTCAAGCTTTTTAGTAAAACTATTGCCCTTTATTCGGATACAAAAAGATGAACCTCATAATTTCCCTAACTTTGGTCTTTGCGTATATGCAATAGATGGCAAATTGGCAACAAAAATATGTAGTTACCAACTAGTCGCGGGTTAGTGAAACATTGTCTAACCACAGAAATAAAATTAAGAAAAATATAGGAACATTATATACGCAGAAGTTGCTCAATAAAGAACTTCAACCTCAAGCAAGGAACCAGCAAACAGAGTTCTTGAAAAAACTACTACAGTAAACTACAGTACTACTACTCCATAAAGTAAAGCAAAAATTCATTATTAATTAAATAAAAAGTAATATGAAAGATACCCGAAACAGGTCGATTTTTCATTTTAATTTACTTTTATGGAATCAATACTAATGCCTAATACGTAAACGATACGGTATCACAGCCTCTTATAAATGAGTCTTTTTTGGTACCTTTAGTCCCAATTAATTAATATTTACTTCATACAAATTACATTAAACTTATATCTGTATATCGTTAGATATCGTTTTATATCTTTTATGGAAGTGAGGACAATATAGTTGCATCTAATGGATCATGGGACCCTGTGGTCCATGGACCATTGCCTCTTGAGAGGTTCTTGACCTCCACCTTTCCAGAAAACTTGATAGGGGAAAAATTAGGGAGCTCAAGCTTTTTAGTGAAACTGTTGCCATTTATTCAGATACAAAATGATGATCCTCATAACTTGGCGCCTAACTTAGGTCTCTGCCTATGCAATAGATGGCAAATTGGCAACAAAAATATGTAGTTACTAACTAGTCGTGGGTTAGTGAAACATTCCCTAACCACAGAAATAAAATTAAGAAAAGGCACATTATATGCAGAAGTTGCTCAATAAAGAACATCAACCTTAAGCAAGGAACTAGCAAACTGAGTTCTTGAAAAAACTGCTAGTGCGTCCATAAAGTAAAGCAAAAATTCATTATTAATTAATTAAACGGTAATATGAAAAATACCCGAAACAGGTCGTTTTTTCCTTTTAATTTACTTTTATGGAATCAATACTAATGCTTAATACGTAAACGATACGGTATCACAGCCTCTTAAAAGAGCCTTTTTTGGTACCTTGGCCCCAATTAATCAAAATGTATTTCTTACAAATTACATTGAATTGTTATCTCTGTATATCGTTATATAGATATTGTTTATGAAAGTGAGGATAATATAGCTGCATCTAATTGATCAGGGCCTCTGTGGTCCATGGACCATTGCCTCTTGGAAGGTTCTTGACCTCCACATTTCCAGACAAGTTAAGTAGAAAAATTAAGGGAGCTCAAGCTTTTTAGTAAAACTATTGCCCTTTATTCGGATACAAAAAGATGAACCTCATAATTTGCCTAACTTTGGTCTCTGCGTATATGCAATAGATGGCAAATTGGCAACAAAAATATATAGTTACCGACTAGTCGCGGGTTAGTGAAACATTGTTTAACCACAGAAATAAAATTAAGAAAAATATAGGAACATTATATACGCAGAAGTTGCTCAATAAAGAACTTCAACCTCAAGCAAGGAACTAGCAAACAGAGTTCTTGAAAAAACTACTACAGTAAACTACAGTACTACTACTCCATAAAGTAAAGCAAAAATTCATTATTAATTAAATAAAAAGTAATATGAAAGATACCCGAAACAGGTCGATTTTTCATTTTAATTTACTTTTATGGAATCAATACTAATGCCTAATACGTAAACGATACGGTATCACAGCCTCTTAAAAGAGCCTTTATTTTTGGTACCTTTAGTCCCAATTAATTAATATTTACATATTTCATACAAATTACATTGAAATTTTATCTGTGCATCGTTTTAATAATACATTTAAAGTATTTAGGGAAGTGAGGATAATAGAGCTGCATCTAATGGATCATGGACCCCTGTGGTCCATGGATCATTGTCTCTTGGGAGGTTCTTGACCCCCACCTTTCCAGACAAGTTGTTGGGAGAAAAATTAAGGGAGCTCAAGCTTTTTAGTAAAACTATTGCCTTTTATTCGGATACTAAAAGATGAACCTAATAAATTGGTGCCTAACTTAGGTATCTGCCTATGTAATAGATGGTAAATTGATAACATAACTATATAGTTACCAACTAGTCGCGGGTTAGTGAAACATTCCATAACCACAGAAATAAAATTAAGAAAAACATAGGAACATGGATGATATATACGCAGAAGGAGCTCAATAAAGAACTTCAACCTCAAGCAAGGAACTAGCAAACTGAGTTCTTGAAAAAATTACTACAGTGCGTCAAAAAAGTAACGCATTACTTCATTATTAACTAAATAAACAGTAATATGAAAAATTCCCAAAACAGGTCAATTTTTGATTTTAATTTACATTTATGTACATATAAAATTTATTTCTTACAAATTACATTGAACTTTTATCTGTATGTCGTTTTAATAATATGTAGTACATAAGTATTTAGGGAAGTGGGGATAATAGAGCTGCATCTAATGGATCAAGGCCCCGTCTGTGGTCCTCTTGGAAGGTTCTTGCAGGTAAGTTGATAGGAGAAAAAATAAGGGAGCTCAAGCTTTTTAATAAAGCTATTGTCCTTTATACAGACACTAAATGATGAACCTCATAATAGGGCGCCATAGGTACCTGCCTATGTAATAGATGGCATATTGTTAACAAAAATATGTAGTTACCAACTAGTCGCGGGTTAGTAAAACATTTTCTAAGGACAGAAAAAAAATTAAGAAAAATGACATTATATGCAGAAGTTGTTCAATAAAGAACTTCAACCTCAAGCAAGGAACTAGCACCTAAAGTAGTGAACTGTAAGCAAACAGGTCGATTTTTGATTTTAATTTACTATTTTTTTAGACAATGATCTCTCATTCTGGGTGAACAACCTTGGAATGATGACCAGTTTAAAAAAAAAACCTTTTTTTCTATTTTTGGATTTCCCCTGCTGATCTGAAACCAAAAATGTATGACAAGTAGATTCAAATTGATAGAAGTTTTTTTTAAATTACCATTGTATTTAAACACTTGCAAATGTGACATTCGGGTTTTTTATAATAATTACTTTATATCTTGCTTTATTTACTTTGATATAAAGTGTGTCCCGGAAAATGTGGGAAATCTCTTGGATCCAGATAGAGCATGAAAAAATAAGATGACAAGTTCCTATAATGTTTTTCTCTACAGGCCCAACCTATACGGAGATATGCGTCCATGAAGAAAGCCGCTAGAAATAGGTTTTCCTTAAATACATATCTTTTAAAGTATTTGATATAATTTAATAAAAATCTAATATAATGGACACTTGTAAGGACATCATAAAATAGTGTCCTTGAAAATTATTTAGCTTTTTTAGTTTACCAGGGTCGGCTAAGGTTTAAATAATAAACCTTAATGCCTAAATAACCCTGTATGATAAAGACTTAAAAAACATAAATTTGGAGAGCTTAAATTAAAAAATAGATACTCTCAATTGTCTATAAAATGAACTGTTTACAAGGAAAAAATGCACTGGTGTCCTTGGAGCTATTTACTCCATTTACTTTACACTATTTATCGAGTACCTTCAAAGATATTTAAGGAAAACCTATTTCCAGCGGCGTTCTTCAGGGACGCACGCATATCTATGTAGGGAGGGCTTTATCAAATGTAACGAAAATGTATGTTGTTTTAAGAACTAAGTGATCCTGGGTTTCAACTAGGAGTTGGTGATGATATTGGGGTATATCAAACAACCGTTTCAAAAAAGTAATTAAAGGAGTTACATCAAAAATTATGTCGAAGAAAAATGATTGGATTTGTTTTCCTCAAAATGCACCCAAAATAGAATTAGCTAATTAGTTTATACTTCTAATCTAAGTAAACACTTCCCATCGAAGAATTTACTTCATGTAAAAGATTATACTCCACAAATACTGTACAATTAAAAGCTCTTGAAGTACAAGCAAATACTCTTTTTAATCGTACCACTCCATATTGCATACAAATTTGCACTAGCCTGTGACTTCAAGTAAAGCATACAAAAAAAGTAGAATTGTTTAATAGAATGGAAAACTTTACTGAATTATGTATTAAAAAAACTATAACATAAACTTATCTACAAGGGAACCGCTAAATGTTTGATTTCTTCGTGAAGATCATCGTAATATTCTTTGTACTCATTGTGAGGTCTAATTAAAACGGTCAAGCATCCTCGTTTAACGCCCAGAGCACCGCCCAAGTCCTTACGGCTGGGAACATATACATAAGGAATATCTTTATCTTCACATACTACAGGTAAGTGGCACATAATGTCAATTGGCCAAATATCACCAGCGAATACAACAATGCCAGTTTCCCCTTTTCGCAGACGTTTCTGAACATCCTTTAAACCACATCTCGTGTATGATTTTTGTTTAACAGCTACAAATAACGAAATTAATTAAAGGAAGACGTAGTGAAAAAGTAAATTACATACCTTTTTTGATTAATTTGTAGCATTTCTTTGCGAGCTTCTTTGAAGCCATTGGTTTACTAATTTGATTGCAATTAGCCACTTTCTCATCGTGTGATAGTTCATCGATTGGTTCTTCCTTTATAGTAGTTTCTGCTGCTATTTCACTCGTTTTTCCCATGTTTTAACTCAAAATATTAATTGAAAACTTGCAAAAATCTAAATACAAACAAAAACCACGTTTTTATATTACCTCTTCTGTGGATGATTTAAAAATGTTACGTTACTTTGAGACAATCCAGCCACTTTAACTAGTATAGAAAATCTTCGTTTTTTTCCTTATATAATGTCAACTGTCATCTCGTGTTGTGACTTGTGACAGTGACAGTGACAAATGTACATTATTTTTATTATAAAATTAAGAAATTGGATTAAAATTTTATTATTTACTTCGCTTTAAATGTGTTTTAACATTTAGTTTTTAAGAATTTTCAAAATGAATTGTTACACGTTGTATTCCTGTTTGCTTGTAGCAAGCACATTTGTTTTAATCAATGTAAGTACTTTATTGTTTTATTTGTTGGCACATTTGATAAATATGTTTATTTTAGGCGCAATCATATGAAGACAAGAGATGTAAATGTATTTGCCCTAGTATATCTTCTGTATTAAACAATACGGAATTAAAAAACCATACTTCTAGGATTATGTACGTTACTAACGTCCCACCAAATCAATGGTACAGTATTCATACTAAACGACTTTAATTTTCTTAAACGAATTCCCTTTCTAGTAATTGCGATGGCGTAATTCTGCCTAGAATTGGTGCAGATATTTTAAACAGAGAGCAAGAGTTCTGCCCGAGATGTGTTTGTAAATATGAGAATCGTAATACGACCATTATTAAAGTCGTTGTTATCATTGTTATATGGGTCATTTCAATACTGGTTATTTATATGGCGTTTTTAATTATCCTGGATCCACTTCTCAACAAAAAAATCAAAGGGAATTATCAGGAACATACAAATGAAGATGTAGGTATCTTTTAACTTTATTGAGAGGCTATTATACAGCTAATTTTACTGATATTTTAGGATGAAATATCAGCTGGTCCCATGTCTCATAATATGAGTGTAAGAGGTAATGTGTTAAACAGGGTTGGTCATCAACAAGATAAATGGAAGAGGCAAGTGAAAGAGCAAAGGAAAAATATATACGATCGTCATACCATGTTGAATTAATTGTAAAATATTCCATTTCTAAAATATTTTATGTATATACTGGTAAATATGT
The DNA here is from genome assembly GCA_917563865.1 of Phyllotreta cruciferae. NCBI lineage: Eukaryota > Metazoa > Arthropoda > Insecta > Coleoptera > Chrysomelidae > Phyllotreta > Phyllotreta cruciferae. The sequence goes on from OU830613.1 coordinate 6,651,171, forward strand.
TTGTTAGTAAGTATAGTCATAGGTGTATTAAAATAAGTACGAAAGAAACTGAATATTATTAATTTATTTTGTAAGTCTTAAGGGAATAAATAAAATCTCATTTAATTCAATTAATTTATTAAAATAAATTTATACAACTCTGGAAAATTATTTACAAACAACCATATAAACATTAAGAAGGTACTTAAACATGTATTTAATACAGGTTTTTTTTGTCTAATTTGAACATTGCCTATCGTGTCCCGTTAGCCTCGTAACAAAAATGTACTTCACTAATTAATTTTTTTAAGAAAATATATATAGGCACTTTTTATATCATAATTAGTCAAAACTAAAGTGAATTTAAATACAACATTTTGGAAAATAAGAAAAAATGCAAAGGAGAAAAAAGTTGTGAAAATAAAAACTAATCGACTCCAAAAGATAATTAAAATTTGCAAAATAACGAGTTTATATTTTCTTAAAAAATAACTTATCTACAATTAATTCAAACTTATCGATGAAATAACTAATAAATATTTTCCGATAAGCTTTACAGTCTTTTTACCTTTTCGATAATTTCTGTTAGTTTAAATAACGCAATTTATAATCATCGGGTTGTTGGAAATATTGAATTATTGCGCAGTCTGTTCTAAATGCAATCGATTTAATTACGTTCATTAAATCAAATATTTATAACACTCCTAAAAAATATATCCTATTACTAAACATATCAAATAAAATTGGTGCAATAAAATAATGTAGTAGCGTCAGCTGTAAAAATATAGTACTTTTGCATTCGTGTAGATTAAATTATTTGATTGATTTTTCGTACAATTTGGTTAATTCTTATCCTAACATTTCAGAATAATGACAATACAGTGAAAATTAACGTAGGTGTTATTAAATATTTTCTTTTATAATTAAATTCTTATAACTAAAATTTTAAATATGTACAGGATGATAAACCTTAATAGACCTCTGTTAGTTATTTAACCTACCGAAACAACATAATCGTGCACACTTAATTTTATAAGAAATCTATTAATCACCCTTATATTAAAAAGCATCTCACGGTGAACGTTAGACTATATAAATACTGCATGAAACGTGGACACTAATAAGACAATTAAAAGTTTAAAGAAGAAAGATGATAGCGAAAGTTTGAGACGACTTTGTACTTTTTAATAGTGTAAATTGAAGCCTCGTGCTATAGTTAAAGTTTTATAATCCGTCTTACTTCTATGAGGTAAAAATGTAGGTAAATCGGTAAACATATATTAAGTCCAACATAAGTGAATTTTATCAAGTACCGTAATCATTTCGGAATTACTCACCACACTTATCAATATACATAGGAATAGGCGCTAATAAAAGTAACATTTGTCCAATAAATTACTACAAATTTCTAGTAAGAACGAAATGATAAGTTGTGTTTGTATCGAAAAATCGAATGGAATCGCCGGTGATTATAAATTGACTACACATTCATTTAAAACTAAGAACCGTTGACGAAACTCTTCGGCTTTATCATCATCACCGATTTCTTCAGCGTGTAATCCCATCCTTTCCATCTGAACCACACGATACCTGTGGAAAGATTCGATTTAAAGTCATTCATCTAAGCAAAAATCGAATTTCACGTTTACTAATTGACCAATTGATTAGATCGAATTTTTATATAGTTTTAAGTCACCAATTAATTTCGGTGAAAGTTCCGAATTCTCGGGTGTTCCGCTCGGCTTAAATTTTCCGATCGTTTTTTAAAAACCGATAATTCCTTTGGTTACCTTGTCTAGCTGTTAGGTCTTGAGGATCGTTGAGGTAGAGGCCATTAAGGCCCCTTCCGCAGGATTTCCACCACCAGCCACCCTTCAACATTGATGCACAATTCAAACTGGAGCGGTCGTTGTCCCTAAAAATTTAATTATTAAAACATAATTTCCATATAAAATTTGCTAAGTGCTTACCTATTGTAAGTTGAAAAAGGACTATTGTTGCTTCCATACCAAGGATCGTTGAGTGAATCCCCGGCATTCCCTTCGTACCCATCAATTTCTAGTTTGTAATACTCGGCTTCAGAATATATTTTGAAATGAGAATACTGTGCGTATCTAGAAAAATCATAATAACTCACAAAGAATACTGTTTACGGGAACTACATAAAGGATTTAGCATAACCATTTGATGAAATTTACATACAAAGCCCCAACCAAACAATTTTATTGCCCCGGCATTAATTCCCATTCAATTTCGTTCGGATGTTCGATCAAGAGCCCATCGAATTTTTTTCCTAATTCTGTTACTTAACAAAGTTCACATTTCCTAACTGAATGTTATGAAGACAAATTGTTTAAACATGATGCTATTAATATTGGCATTTTAATAGATCATAATGCGCATCCATCAAAACCGTTCGACAAGATGGTAAAAATCCTACATAATGAACAATGATAGCAGGAATAAATTTGTAAATGATTAAGGTAGATGGAGATTAATGCAGTGGGCTGTACTTGTAAAATAAATATTTTAAAATGTTGCCAAAGTGCTATACAAAAATGCAGTGTTATTGAAACTACTTTTTATTATGTAGTTATTAACTACAATTACAACTACTTTAAAAAATGTAATTTAATACGGGCTTAAATACAATTTATTCTAAATTAGTTAACTACATATTTGAATACATCGGACTTGTATTTAAAATTGCAGTTAAACTTGTAGTTAAAATTGTAGTTAAATGAAGAAGAATATTTAACTACATTATTATAATTCCACAAATTGAGGCATTTAACTAATTTAAAATAATCTCGTTTCCAATAAGGGCAAAGGGATTTATATAAGCTTTGTAGATAGATCGTAAAAAACAATTCAGGTACCTAAATATTTTTAATTTAGAGGGTAAAATTATATTTTCTAAAATGTGAGAAACATTACCTGCATAGGGAAAGAATAAATGATTTAAAATGTAATTAAATTGAATTTGAATGTATCTAAATGATGTAGTTAAATACTATAAAAATGTAGTTAAATGCATTTAACTACCTGTGCTTGTAAAAGTAGTTAGTTTGTTATTTAAATACATTAAAATAAGTAGTTGAACTACATTTTTAACTACTGTAGTTAATACAAGTAGTTGACTACTTAACATCACTGCAAAGCAAAATTGTGATAAATATAGGTAGGTACTAGAAGGGGGTAGTTCAATTTATATGATAAATAGAAGTGTATGTTGTTGAAAAAATAAAAATAAACATCAGTGTTTAGGCAACAAGAGCTTAATTTCTACATAATGTAAAATGAACTATAAACATAATTAGATATGTATCTCGTCCGAAATCTCCAGAACCATGGAATTATTGGTGAATTTGTCAACACTAATCACGTTGCAGAATATTATTACCATATCCGAAACGCCAGAGCGTCTCGCGTCTCCGCAAATGCCGGCTCACGAAATGCTAATTTGGTATTTAAAAGATCAATGTACTGTACTACTATTTAAAATTTCGAAACTTGCATATATAATGTTTTGTTTGACACAGAGCTGGCCTTGCACAGCTTTCTCTCTAACCGAAAATTTCAATACCTACACGGTTATGTGTAACAACTTCCCTGCATAAAATATTGGGAAATTTCTGCCTGTGAGTAGGCTCTGGCTAGAAGTTATTATGAAGAATTATGTAGACGCTATGTAGTAGATTACTTTTTGTTTCCTTCGAAATCCTCCAGTTCCACCCTAAGGGAGTATTCCTCGTTGTTGGTCAGCATGTAAATATTTTCGTTACCAAGCCAGAATTCCTTCGATGGATCCCCAAAGCCATTTTTGTAATCGTTCCAATCCCTGTTGAAATTCTCCCTTGGGTAACCAAAATCGTCTCGCCTTTGGATGACCTAAAATTTTCAAAAATAAAATGTTTCATGTAGGTAGGAAGGTCTGTATAAAAGTAGCCTCGGGATGTCAAACGGCAGCGAAAGTGTTAACGATCTAACAGTTAGAAACATCTGGTAAATTCAAGTTTCTTGAAAGAGATAAAATTGCAACAAAGTCGCAGAAGCAAACATCGAAAATGACGAAAATAACGAACCGAAAGTCAGTTAATAACGTTAGATCGATAATGATATGACGGAAATAAGTGATAAAAGCATTCCCGACACTTCCCAGTGTTCCAATAAACTTAAGTATCTCGGCCTCGGCGATTTTAATTCATTACCGGTCCGTCGAGCCGTATTTAGCAATAACGGGTTCGACCAAGTTTGTTACAATTTTCTATATCTATCGACTGCGATTGTAATGCGAAAATTTCGTAATATCCAACTATTAAATAAGATTTGTCTATAAATTATTTTGACGGTAGCATAAAACACTTGTTTTTCTTGATATAGAGAGTTGCTTGTATTATATAATAAAGAATTTTAAGTAAGTGTAACAAATATCCATGGACAATTGGAAACTCCTGTACCCATTTTTGAATTTTTCCCATTGCGACAAGATGACTTGCTTAACCGAACATTTAGTGAATTTGTTGCTATCTAATGAATGCTAATTTTTTGTAAAATATTGAAACATATTTTTTGTAATTTATTTGATGTAATTTTTCTGTAATTTATTTTTCCATTATTTGAAAATTTGTATTGCCTAAAATAGTTTAGGTGTTTATTAATTAAATATATTATCTCCTTCTGGCATAACTTCACAAAAGAAATGCTTTATGTAATGGACAGTTGTTACTTAAAAATAACAACATGTTCTACAAATTCTCATATGTTCAAAATTTTGTTTCCGTGTTTTTATTAATTAAATATTATGTCTTTCTGGCATAACTTCACACAAGCCTTCTATGTAAAGGACAATTTTTACAAATAACATAACATGTTCTACAAAAATAACAATTGCAAAAATAACAATGTATTACCTAATAATGTCTATGATTAGATTACCATTAAATAAATACCTACATATCTGTACGCGAATATTGAAACAATTTTTTTGTAATTTATTTGATGTAATTTTTTTGTAATCTATTTTTCCATTATTTGAAAATTATTATTGCCTTCAACAAAGATGAAAATTTTGTACCTGTGTTTTTATTAATTAAATATTATATGTCTTTCTGGCATAACTTCACACAAGAAAAGCCTTTTTTATGTAAAGGACAATTTTTACAAACATGTTCTTCAAATTCCCTGCGGTACCTACTAATTTTAATAATATAAATTAAAACTATTTTTTATTGCAAAAATAACAATGTATTAATAATGCCTATGATTAGATTACCATCAAATAAATACCTACATATCTGTATGCAAAAAACCTGCCATTAAACTAATTAAATACATATTGGATTATCGTTATTAAACCTAACTTAAAGAATTAATTATTGACTTCGGCATGAGCGCACCGTTAATGAAAGTGAAAGTACATTGACACGTTTCCAAAAGCAAATAAAATTACCTAACTTTATTATTCGAGGGTATTTGTAATTAACTATTAGTTTCAGTCGATGAAAACACACATTGTTATGAAGGTAATACCCGTGGTTTTAATGTTTGATTGCATTTCAGAAATACGGAGTTTCGAAGAAAAAATATATCACAGCGAGAATTTAATCACGACTTCTAAACGGGTTGTGCAAAATAACTGGAACGAGTTAATGAAAAAGTGCATTTTGATAATATCTCAACGTACAGGTAAAATAGAGCGTGGCTATTTCCATGTTAAAGATAAGCCGCATTGAGAATATACGAAAAAAATGCATAAGTAAAAGCCAGGTAAAATGGTGCCTGTAAAATTTTACCATTCTCAATGATATTACGCAAAAACTAACACGGAATCGGACGTGTTGAAGCGCTAATTTCGCATGTACTCAAACGTTAGCGAGAAATTTCGCATTCGTCACAGGCACATATACTTTTACATAAATTACATACATAGATATTAGGTACTTACGGTCCAACCTCCATCGGCTATTTCCTGTTCGCAGAACACTTTCAAAAACCAATACGTAGTTCCTCTGATTTGCAGGTAGTAGATACCAGAATTTCTCATACCTGCGCTCAAGAAATCCACGCAGGAATATCCCTGAAATAAGAACATATTATTTTCTACTCTAACGAGCCACCCTATAGATTGTTCAATGAATCTTAATATCATTCAAATACCTATTACAGGTAGGTACTTTATGCTAAGCAAATTAAGAAATACACATTTAACTTTTAAATGTGTAATACTAATTATTTTCGCAGGACCTCCGGGGTAAAACTCTTTTCATGAATGCATGCACACTTGCATTATTTATAACTTCGTTATTAACATGATCTGTGATTAATTATAGGCGTACGTCGCTCTATAGCTCACAGTACTACTGCAAGTTCTAGATAATGTCTTACCTAATACCTAATGATATCAATTTTAGATAAATTTGGGTCATACGGTAAGGCATAATAATTTATATTGACAAAGTATGTAATTACACATGTACATATGTGAGCGTCCAGTTCAATTTAAATTAGAATACCGCACCGAATTGTTCGAGTAAAAGTTGTTTTATGCGCGAAAAATATTTCTGTTTCAAGGAAATGAAACCCAACTGAAATCAAAATTATCTTTTGTAATAGCTTGCAGCCTATCCAGAAACTCTAGGCTCGGTTCTAGATGTCACAGGTGAACGTTAGTTCAACTAAACTGCGAGTCAACTTTGAACCGAGCTCATTTTGGTTTTTGTTGTATAGAGTGCAAGATCAGCATTAGTTTGGTTGAACGCTGTTCAGGGCACGTTGGTTTTGCACTGAACTCCCTTTTTTCACCTGAAATATGTTGTTACATGCTAATATTTGTAATTTATATTTGAATGTTGGCAGTGTTGATTCTTATTTGGGTTGGAACTAAGTATCCACTATTTGAAAAGTTCTTGATAATTAATATCTAATCTAAATCTACATTTAAATTGAATATCGGACCATATTTCAAAATGACTGGGTCTACTTCAGAAGGTTTATGGCCTTCCAGGGATTAAAAAAACAATCAAAATTTGTAAAAAACCTTCATCGTCGATTAATTCTTCTAATAATACGTTCATTTTGAATAATGAATTGTATATCAGAAATTCAACCTCCCTTTTTTGTACTAACAACTCAACGTATGTTAAAACCTTCTTGAACGCTCTTGAAGGACAGTGTTCAAGTAAACTTCTCTCTGAACCACAGATCAATAGTGACTAACTTACAACACAAATTTGCAATTAAACTCGGTTCAACGCAGAACCGTAGTTGAACTATGCATCTAATATAACCGGGCCTTAGTTGATTGTATCACTACAGTATTGTCAAGGTAGCGAATTTTTAAATCATAATTCACTATAAACATAATAAATTACGTTCATTCAACTTGATAGTCCTGCTGTGGGCGACCACCAGGAAATAAAAAATCTCATTGATTAATAAAAGAGTAAAATAAATTGCACAAGCTAATAAATTGAAGAAAGGAAGCTCGCGGTGCATAAATGTGTTGTTGAACAACGTTTGCATCCGTTGTATCGCCGGTAAAAGTTAATTTGTTTTCCGATTAGATTTCTATTTTTTGAATCTATTAACATTTACGATAAATTTTACTGGCACAAACGAAACGAAGAGCCATAAAAAATCGTGTTAATATGGCACATTCGATTTTCTAAAATTTCATTCGGAATTTCGCGAATTGTGTATAATTTAACCCGCTCGAGCAGTTTCTTTTTTTTTTTAATTCGGTAAGTTTCGGCATTCAAAATTCGTACAATATAGTGCTAACTGAACCGTAATAAATAATTAATAAAAAAAATCGGAATTTCGGAATGAAACAAACAGAAAACGAGAATTGCATAATCGAAGACTAGGTCAAGCGAACATTTTAAAAGAAAGTAATTTATTACAGGTTAAAAGCAGTGTTCTCGTCTATCGGACACACCGAGTATCGTTTTTACTTATCTCTAAACCATTCATTAATACTTCTAAAGTCACCGATGGATCCGATAACCAGCGGAAATACCTACTGGGTGTTCCCGCGGAAACCTGACTTATTACACAACCGCTGCATTTCTATTTATCGACTTGTTCGCGGCGGTTTTGCTTGTGTTCTTCTATTTGCGGATAATTTACTAAAAAAAGGAAATCGGAATTTTACAAAAATAATAAAAAGAAGTAACTAGATTTGGATTGTATCGAAGTAAACTGAATTTGAATTACATGCGTCAATTACCATTAAAATGTTTTATTGTAATTACAAAACCGGAACGCTGTTCCGCGGTGCTTTTTACATTTATTCAATTTTTAATTTAATCTTAAAACAAAAACACGATGAGTTATGGCATTTAAATTTCACAGTTTACTTTTTTTTAGTACATATTACAAGAAGCTAGAAAATAATCCGGATATTTATTAAGCTCTTTATCGATTTAAAAAATATGTGCACTGTGTCACTTTTAAGGCATTGGTATGTGCTTATGTTTTATTGCAATGTATTGCAGTTGCAATATAGAATTATCTATGCATTTACTCACATGTTTTCGACTAGAGCCAGGTGAGTTCTTGTACCTTGTATAGGTATACTTGGATTAATTATATTTAATATCTTCCAATTTTTCTGTACAGAGTTTGCGCGAAAGTCCGGAATAAAATTATTATCTATTCAATCAGTAACTTCAAAAAAATACTGAATCACGTGAATTGATTTTACAATAAACTTAGTATTTGTTGTCAATAAAATGATTTTTTTCAACCCTTAGCTGCAACCTTACCTAACTTTTTTTTCAAATGCAAAGGTATGTCGTTTGTAGGGTCATTGAAAAAAAGGGTATGTTGAGATTCCACTTTTCACAAGCTTTACATAAAATGTTTTTCAGAGGAAAAAAATGATTTTATTGGCAACAAATACTTAGGTCCGCTTAATGTAAAATCAATTCAGGTGTTTCACTGTTTTTTTTAAGTTACTGGTTGAACAAATAATAATTTTATTCCGGACTTTCGCGCAAATCTGTGCAAAGGCTCGTGTCGATTAGCAAGTAACTTGTGACAGTTTTTGCGATAGCGCCCATATTAACGTGTCGAAACACATTTGAGAGCTGAACCTGCAAGTTAAATTTTTTGCAGCATTCGCTTTCAGGCAAGTTTTTAGGCAAGTCGTGTATACGTTTATATTAAAGTGTCTGATAGTTCTTTCAACTTTCCAGAAGGTACTGGAAATTTTTAGTGAGAGTAGAACAATGTCGGACAAAAAGTGTTTGTCGAGAGGAGTAATCGATTTATTTTCGCGATATGAATTATTTCACGAGTTGTGAGTTGTGGGATTTTCATGCGAAGAAAATTGTTGAGTTCTTTTAGGATCTTCGTCTCTTAATTCAGTTAACCATGTTTTACAAAAACTGAGTGTACATCTTCTTAATATCCAATTTCGTACCCAAACTTTTCTTTTTTTCTATTTTTTCTTGTCAAAATAGCTATTATACACGCAGCCGAGCATTTACATTTTATACTCGACATTGTGTAGGTAACTACTGTCTATGATTATACATATGACAATTAAGAATGCGGGTATATACGCTTCCGACTTCCGGCATTTCTTGCGCAAGAAAACGAGAAATACCTCTCGCAAATACTTGCAGACAGTAACTTGCTGCAATTTGTGTTTTAAGTGTACATACTTTTGGAAGTCATTCTCGCAAGTACTTTCGCAATTTTATTGCTAGTCGACACAAGCCTTAAAACATTTTGGAAAAGGACTTATACTTATAAAACTTTTTGATGTAAAAAATACGCACGTACAAAATTAATGATAATTTGTAATTACACGTGTAGCAAGGTGAAAATACCTACGCCTTCTTTTTTGGTGCGCTTTCTTACGGAATTATACCATTTGTTAATTGATAATCGACTGAAAGAAATGAGGAATGTGGGTAGTCGAATTGCATAATAAATTTGCTATCGGCTAAGAGCGAGGAGCGCTCAATTTCAAACGTCTGTAGGAGCCGTGTACATAAATCGCGCGAAAAAAAGCCAACTGCAAATTAAAGTCCTCGATTACTTTGTTTATTTTCTCGGAATATTTCTTACAGATAACCGTAATTGATGCAAGACCATAAAGCAATTACAAGAATAATTTAACAAATTAATGCACTATCAACACCCATTATTTATTAAAGTCGAAGAATTTTAAACGGTTAGTCGGGATTGCGAAAAGAAAAGTTTAATTAAAGCCCAATTACTGATCAAGTTTGTAGAAATTTCCCAGGCTAACATTTTTTTACTAATTGCCTGTATATCTAAAATAAAATCAAATAACTGCTGAAATAATGAACGAATTGTTCATTAATATTTTAATTAGTTTTTGGAGTTATTTGGGTATAATTTAAAAATACGTTGAACTGGAAAACTGAAAAGGAATGCACGATTTCCTTTTACAGTGAGCTACAATGATCATAAACCGTTATGGGTATATAAAAGGCTATTATACGATTGAAATGTATGCCTTCCTATCTACTAACAATTTCGATCGAGTTTCTTGGATTGGATTCGAACGCACTGCGAAAATTATTGATGTAAATAATGTCGAGTGCAGTTATCAAGAGAACTGACAATGGTCGAGTATAATGATAACATAATTTCGCATTAGAAAGTCCACATTAGTAATTGATTTATTGTGCGATTACATTGTCATGTAGGAAATTATATTATGATAAATAAGAAGAATTAATCGTTAAAAATATACATCTAAATGCTTGCACCAAACAGGCTTAGAAATTTTCACCACGCCTATTTCATTTCTTTTAAATCAAGCGATCATATTGATAGCTGGCATATCCTGCGGTATGAGTTATGTGTACGAGCATTTTCACTTTTTTGCTATTATCGCATAAAGTTTTATTACGACAGATTTCATTCATGACCAAAACCGTTTATTCGCGATTACATTATGCTCATTATACGCATCTGCCAACTCACTGTAAATAATGACTATTATCAACGGTGTTTAATCCTAATAATTCCTCCCATATAGTCTGATCATTAATGTAATTATGTTTTCTTCTTTATTAAGATTTTTGCATAATTTAGGAGAAAAATGATTTTTTCATTTTTTCTTATTGTTTCCAAAAAAGTGGCGTCTAAATTGTTAGTGAGTGAAAATTATTTTATTTAATGTATAGTCATATCATTAATTAAAAATCAATTGAGTGATTCACACAATCACACATACGAAATTCTGCTATAGTCTATTCATAAATGCTATAAATAAAAGCCCAACACAGATATTGAAAAAAAAGAATGAATAGTCTGAAAAGTTCATAAATAGACTACAGTAAAACTTGAGACACTCTGTACAGGGTGTTCGAAAAATAGACAGAGATATGTCAGACGGTGATTCCTTGTTAAACAATATGAAAAAAGTTTCTATAAACATGGGTCCGGAAATGCAGAGTTTTCAAGACACAGGATATTACATAAAAAAAATTTATTCATGTATTAAAAAATATTTACTTGATTCTGATGAAATTTACTATTGGAAAAGTTGCAAAAACACTCTTTTCTAGAAATTTTTTTCATTATTTGTTGTCCAAGGCGTTCATGATTTTTTTAGCAAAAATTTGATAAACCAATTTTGTCCAGTCACATGCAATAACGGTTTTTATTTTTTTAAGAGAGTTCAGCATTATCCAAAACCCAAAATTCAATCATCAGATATCAAAATGTAAGGGTAAGAACATACCAAAGATGCCTCGATGCTTCACTTTCGGTCGCGGTCGATGTCGATGTCACTGGCGATACTTTCTGCGATATGAGTAGAACATACCAAAGAGGTTTTCCTTTCAGTTTTCTAAGATATTTTGTTGAAAGAAGTTGTTTTTTTTACACCTAGACTGCCTATAAATTGCGACTTTTCCACATACAGCCTGTGACAATAAATATTATAAAACTATATTCGTAATGAATACTAACGACGACAGCGATACCAATAGTGATTCTATGTTTATGAGTACAAAATGGTAGGTATTGTCAAGTACTTCAAACATAGAATACCGTGTACATCCCTTAAATTAAAAAAGGCATATTTTTTGGTGAATACCATCATTTAATTTCAAGAAATGAAAAATCACGTGATTTCGGTAGCCAATAAAAACGATTTTACCGCGATGCCCATCGTAGTAGCGCTATAGAAAACAAACTATTTTGTTTTTACATCGACATCGCGGTGGGCCTCGCAGTAAGCATCGAGGGTGAACAGAACAGATCATCTTCGGTATGTCCTGTCTCATTAAAATACATTGAATTGTTTTACATGGAGGGCATCGACATCGACCGCGACCGAAAGTGAAGCATCCAGGCATCTTTGGTATGTTCTTACCCTAACAATCGTTATACGAGGTTTGTCAAAAAATGTGATTTTTGTTCAAGAGTAAAGTACCTTTATGACAATAAATGTAATATTTGACAATATTACACACTCACACAATTACACAATTACACAATTACACACGGACATTTTCTCTGTGAAAACTTTGAAAAGTTAAATGTGAAATGCGGTGGGGGAACGGCGGGCAAAACGGGGAAGGCGGGTAAAACGGGGTACCATTATTTTAAAAGATCCTACTAACCAAATCTCTACTCTTTTGGGCGAATTACTTTCTAGACATCCAAGTCTTTTCTGTGACAGAGTTTGGTCTTTTTAGGGAGCTCTTAAAATTAAGCTCTTAAGCTCTTAAGCTCTTAAAATTATATGCCGGATACGTTCGCACTAAAAAGACCAAACTCTGCCACAGAAAAGACGTGGATGTCTAAAATGTAATTCGCCCAAAAGAATAGAGATTTGGTTAATGGCATCTTTTAAAATAATGGTACCCTGTCTTGCCCGCCTACCCCGTTTTATGCCCGCCGTTCCCCTACCACTTTTAAAAACTGCCAGTGCATCCTAAATTAATTATACAATAAAGTGCACACTTAAATTTTCTTATTAATAATTTTCAATATTGTCAAAAATAAGTTAAAAGTCTTGAGCAAAAATCACATTTTTTGACAAACCTCGTATACGACTTCTAAATTTTGATATCTGATGATGATTGCATTTTAGGTTTTGGACCATGCAGAACTTTTTATAAAGAATGATAAGAAGACGCACTGTAGAAACTTTTTTTCATATTTTTAACAAGGGATAATCACCCTCTAAAATACTATTTTTCGATTTAAAATATATATTTTTCGAACACCCTGTATATTAGAATAATTGAACAAAGAATCACACTATATTCTTCATCATACAATGGTATAAATTCTTACCTTAACATCCTTCAAATTTGATGAAACATCGGAGGTGACGAACGTGGAGTTCACGTGTGTTGGTTTATTCTTGACGCTGGGAAATATAACTCCCCCTTTTCTTTTCTCGTTTCGCTTTTCCACGGTGCTAGAGGACGTTCCCACGTGCGAGGACACGCTGTTTTGGACCGACGTTTGAGTGATAGGGGGCGCCATGGTGGCCGGCAGTGTCGTATCCGTCGAATACTCCTCCACGAACCTGGTGGATTCGTATTCCTCCAAATTGTCCAAAGAGGGATTGAGCAGCATCTCGGCGGGTACGGGTTTCTGCGCAAGCGTCGCCACGTCGTCTTCTTGCTTCTTCAGTTTCTTCTCCACTTTGTCCAAATTCGCGATGATCTTGTTAGTTTTCATGCGCAGGTCGTTGTGGATCTCGCCTATGGCTCTTTCTTGCCTCTGGGTTTGAGTTAGTAACTCATCGGATTTCGGTACTAGATCGTCCACGGAGCTCTTCGTGCCAACGACGACGTTCCAAACTTCATCCATTTTCTCCGAAACCGTTATAATAGGTTTAATTTTCTCCACCAAACTGTCGATTTTGTTCTGCCTTTGGGGCAGCGGTGCGCCGGAACTGGACCGGTTGTAGAAGTACGTGTAGCTCTTGCGATCGTCTATGATGGCGTGGTGCACGTCAGACATTAGATTCAATATCTTCCCCAAGTTCTCCTGCACCAAGTTAATGTGGAACTGCAACTTCCTGTCGACGCCGCCTGTGCTTTCCCTCAGCTGCCCCAGCTCCTTGGTGATGTGATTGATGACTTCGGTGTTGAGGGCTTTGGTGATCTCCACCACGTTCATGCTGACCGAACGTTTCTCGCTGGCTTCAGCATTGATGTCTTCTCCTTGCAACGAATTATTGTCTAACTGGTTCTTCAGAACGCTCAGTTTATCGTCTATGTCGCCCACTTTCTGATCCAGCGCCAGCAATCGCTTGCCCAGATTCCCGTTCTCCGAGTCTACGTACGACGTTTCGAATTTCTTCTCCGAGTGCAGGCGGTTCGGGGCGAACAGTTTCGAATCTATCGTTCGTAATTTGGCTATCACGGACTCGGTTTTGTCGATGTTGTTGTTTACTCTGTCGTCTAAGCCTTCTACTCGGCGCATTAAGTGCTCGACCGCTTTGTCCAGGTTTTCTATTCGCTGCAGCTTCGATTCTAAGGTGGATATTATGGCTTCGAAGACGTTGTAGAGGTACTGCTCCCTGAAAAAACAAAATAATAACATTATTTTCCCTTCGTAAAGGATAGTTGGTTTATATACAGAGCTTTTCACGGTAAGTATTTCGTGAATGGCTGTGTATAAAATTATGACATTTTGTATGCAAGGGTTCTTGGATATAAGATACAAGACACAGATAGAAAATGTACACAGAGTGATGAAAAATTTTTATCAAAAAAAATTGTACCATTGCTTAGAACACAAAAAGTTAAGATAGGAACATGGAAGTCGTTTTCTCGATTTTTAACTGTTTGGCCTTCAGATTCAAAATGTGATTTTTGAGTGGCTGTATAAGGGTGTGCCATGACTCGGTGGATATAGGGGGGTATTCCTTGGTCATTTTTTGTCAATTTTAAGCCGAAAATGCCTCATACACTTTTGTCAAAAAGCCAATACTTACTAAGGAATTATTGGTAGGTAACAATAAAATTCAACAGACGGTGTGGAATAATGAAATGTACCTAATATTTACTTAAATTAATAGTTTTTATTGGTAATTAAAATTAAACTAAAGTACTTGTTCAAAATGACCTCCCACTACTTCACAACATTTTCTTGCTACTCTAATAAATAATTGAAGATGTAGTCATATCAAGTTATCTCAAAAATTGACAGCAAAATTACACCATAATAATACTAGAATAATTTCTAGTTGGACCAATAAAAAATATTTATTGCTCATAATTCCGCAAGTATTGACTTTTGGACGAAAGTATATAAAGCATTTTCGACTTAAATTTGACCAAGTAATATCCTCCTAGGCTGTGTCCATCGAGTCACGAGACACCCTGTATATTGACCATATTATGTAAGTTCTTTTATTTGACAACTATTGAATCTTGCGAGAATCTTTCTTTGCTTGGGTGCGACATCCAATGTTTAGTTTATGATGATTATTATTTTTATTGTAAGTTATTATCTACTTATTACATAAACGCTGGAATTGTTTAAGTAGAAAAAGCGAACCCGTCCGTTGTCGTAATCTGTACATACCTAATTATATGTTTCAGGTTTCCGCTCGCATAGTTATAGTTCCTTTTTTGTAAGTTTTTAATTTGCTTGACCGCAATTGGTCTACGAGGTCTATTAGTAAAAAAACAAAGTTAAACAGCAGTTATTCGATCTAATGGTGAAAATATCGGCGGTTATTTTGACTACTACCCACTCGAAACCCCACCGTTTTTGATTGGATTTTGTAACATACATTTTAGAAATTCCATTATCTGTCAGGATATTCGAAAGTTAATGTATGTCTTCCGAATTCAGGAACATTTCTAGGATATATTGTAATTTCCAAGGTTGATGTGAAAGTCAATGTCAAAAAACACTAAAGGATATAAATATTAAAGTGCTACCAATTATGTCTCATCGTATAATGATAATTTTAATAACAATATTTTTGTTTCTGCTGTTAACAAAATATTCCAAACTTGTTTATTTATTTTTTATTTAATATAATTTTTACTTATCGGAACAGAACACTTTTACTTATCGAAACATTAAAAATTCTAATGTAAGGGCATTATTCATGAATTTATTGGATTGTTATAAATAAATGCCCGTGAACATTTTAAAATACATAAATTCAAAATAAAATAGCTCGTTTATTGTTTAACAAATTTTATAAACACAATACTTTTCCATTATTCGAGCGCCCGTGGTAATGAAGTCGCCCGTTTTCCCATAAACAGATTTTAAACTAATTAATATTAGATAAATACAAATTTACTACATACGCAATTATTTAAACATTTTCGCGGCGAAGGAGAAATCTTGAACTTCACAAGGATGGAAAGCGAAAAAGAGGATATGTTTAGATGCTGTTGCATTATTTGAGTTACGCTCTAGTTAACAACAGCTGTGTTGATATGTTTTTGCGTATGTGTGAACGATCTTTAAACTTGAATTTATAGATAGCTATAAATAAATTATAAAAAATACACTTATCTTTGAAATGCATACCTACTAGATGTAGGTACTAAAGAAAATAGTTAATAGTGCGTAAAATTTTACTTAAGGTACAAAAAAATTGCACTCTCTTATTGCAAATCTCGATATTTTCACCTCATGTTAAGATCCGGAAAGTTTTCTACATACACTCATCAAAATGGTGCAGGGGACATGAAAAAAATTTTAAATTAGAATTTCTTATTAATTTTTGTATAAAACGACAACTTTTTCATAATTTCATGTTAAATATTAAACATCCATATTTGTTAGTTTTCAATATTTTCCAACCATATTATCAAATTGACCCTTAATTGTCCATTAATTACTTGCCCTAGACATTTTGATGAGTGCATAGCAGTAGAATATCGTCCGTAGATATAATATGATACAAATGTTTGTATCCTTTATATGGTATAATTAATCACAGGTTTTTTTGGATTGGGTAATTATTTCAGGTTGATTAAGAAACGACTTTAAAAAATTAAAAAAAGTAAAAATATTCTTTTATTAATATTAAGAAATAAACATTTATTGTAAGTTGCAACATTTCAAAGGATTGTACATTTTTATGTCATACAATATTAATAAACTTTATTAATTATTTTCGATTAACGATCTTTTATGGTCCAGAATTGAGGTAGAATTTTATTTACAATTTTACCTTCACTGGTTTTAAACATTGATATTTTTTGATTTCATAACACTACCTACTCATCATACCTTTTAGAATAATGTTCATTATCTGTTCGTCAATGGATCTCTGTCGTGTTTAAAGAATATTTTCGGTCGCAGTTCAACTCAGACTGTTAAAAAAAATAATAACTGATTGTTTCGTCTGAAATTAACCAAGGTGAACTATAAATGTAGGTATTACTTAAAAAATAAGAATTGGCTTGTTCCAATACAACAAGAGATTATTTGTACTCCACATGTAGAGTAAAATTTCGTTTCTGACTAGAGATATGAATGATTTATTTTAAATGGTTCATCCTACTTAAAAAATGACAAAAATCAAACAAGTTGAAAATATACCTTTGTTTTACAAAATAAAATCTAAATTTGGTTGAAATTTGATGTGTTCAAATATATGACAGGGTTCTTAGCAAGATAAATGGCGTATATTGCTGCAATATGAATATTGAAGCAAGGATATTGAAGCAATATGAACTTTTCCGATATAAAAAATATAAAAAATAGTCTGCTGTTGAATGAGAATTTTTTCTCTCAGGTAAAGCAGTTAAACAAACCGAACTCCAGTCTTTCCACAATATTCTCTCCAGAATCTGGCTGGAGATGTGTAAGATAGGTAGATGGGGTGAAAAGTCCATGTAGTTATTGTAAGAAGTTACTTAGACGTCCAAAGAACCTCCAAGTGTTACAAAATTACATACAACCTATATATGATGAGTAAGCTAATGCCATTCTAACCAACATATTTATGCTAAAATTTATTAACGTTTGTTCCGGCATCGTGCGGGAACAAACCGCAATCTTCGATTCGACGGTTCGCGAAATTTAAAAATTCAAATCTATGCGTTACAATTCATGTTTTTCTGCGTTTTGAGCTGCTGCTGGATCTCCTCCAGCGTCTTCCCTTTGGTTTCCGGTATGATCCGCGACGCCAGTATCGCCGAAAATATGTTGGACACCGCGAAAATGAAGAACGGCCCGAACAGCCCGACGAAATGGCTGACGTAGTAGAACAAATTGTTCGCCATGAAATACGACAGCGAGAAGAACGTCGTGACGATGCTGAGGCACTTTACTTTGACGCTGGCCGAGAACAATTCGCCCAGCATCAGCGTCGGGACGAGCCCGACGCCCATCGAGGCTATTATGATCAGTATGATCATAGCAGCGAGCGGCAGGAATTGCACGCAGGTCAAATCTATCTGAGGAAACTGCTCTTTGATCAAAAAATACAGCCCTTCCATCGACAGCGGGATGCAAGTGAGGCACATCGAGATTATGTACGAGTTTCGCCTGCCTAACTTATCCGAAAAATTAGCGGCTGTTACATAACACACCACCGACAACCCCGTGTAAACTATCGACGATATCTTGGGATCGACGAAGCTGTTGCCGGCCCGCTCGAATA
Organism: Phyllotreta cruciferae; assembly: GCA_917563865.1. Classification (NCBI taxonomy): domain Eukaryota; kingdom Metazoa; phylum Arthropoda; class Insecta; order Coleoptera; family Chrysomelidae; genus Phyllotreta; species Phyllotreta cruciferae. The sequence continues at coordinate 6,669,751 of OU830613.1, forward strand.
TGTACTGAGCGTACACGGGGAAAGCCAAGAGCCCGCAAAAGTTCTGAGACACCCTCAGAAACACCCCCGCCACTATAGCCTTCTTGTTGCTTTCAATAGTAAAAACATCCCGCCAGGTGCCCGGCTCGGACATTTGCCTTTGCACGTCGAACTTCAACCGCTTGAACTCCTCGGTGACGTCGTCCGTGCCTCGCAGCCTCTTCAACGAATCTATGGTGTCCTCGTCTCGTTCGTGCATGGCGTAGAAGTATGGAGATTCCGGCATGAAAGCGAAAGAAACGAGGAACACAGCGGGGAATACAGCGCAAATCAACGCTGTTCCTCTTACGCTGCAATACGATCCAATCAAGCTAATGCTGAACAATCCCAAGTACAGACTGCATATCAATCCGTTGCCCCAGACCCCTCGCACCCTCGGCGTGGATATTTCCCCTATGTACATCGGCAGGGAGTTGTACATGAAACTATCGCCTATTCCTCCGATGACTCGGGCCACGTAGAGCCACTTCACGTCCGAGCAGAAGGCCTTCAGGAACCAGCAGACCAGATGGGGCGGCGCGGATATCATCAGCGTTCGTTTCCTGCCCAAGCGGTCGCAGAGCCTGGATACCAGCACGGAGAAGAGGACGGGGCCGATGGCGTTCAGTACGCTGAAGTAAGAGGCTTCGTGCGCGGTTATGTTGTATATCTCCGGGGATTTGAGTATCTGTACGACCGATGGCGAAGGCCATGCTATTATCAAACCTGTGATGAAACTTGGTATGCAACCTAGAAAAATATCGCAGCGTTAGGATTCCTGTGGTGTGAATAGCGCGGTTAGTGATACACCGGATTCTACTGAGCGATTTGAATTTTGCCCGTGTTGTAGTTTTTATGTTACTAATGCAGAATGATTCGGAAGCGTTGTGGAAGTGAAAAAGACTCGATATTAATCGCAAGCACTTATAGTCTATTCATAAATGAGGTGGAGTAATAAATAAGTCAATTGGCCAAATTCCCAGCCTACACAGAAGCTACCTGCCCAACACAGAAACGGAAATTCAAAAAGAAAATGTTATTGTGTAAGATTATTAAATCTGTTTCCTAATGAAAAGCCATTGAAAAAGCCTGATAAAGCATCCTTTAAAATGGAAAATTTAAGATTTGTTGTAATTATTTTAATTAAGGCGATTTGTATTATGTTCAAAGTTAAATATCTTCTTTGTTTTGTAAAATAACATGTACAAATTATAGATTTTTTTGAAAAGTAGAAGATGGAAGTTTCAGATGGCGTCAATATGTACTGGGTATTACTTAATATTACTTAATATTACTTGGATATATGGTTCACTCAATATTGGTTTTGCAAGGATCACGACGGCAGATTACTCCACCTCATTTATGAATAGACTATAACAATTAAGAAAAAATCTTAATTTTCTACAGAAAGATTCAAGCGAAATATAATTGTCCATATTCAGTGCCCGTATTTATCGTTAAAGACGCATTTAGAGTGACTCTAAGTCTAAACAAAGTCCATAGTTACTCCATAACAAAGTAAATAGGTTTAGCGTGACTCTAAGTTCAAAGAGAGGCGCTGAATATGGGCCAATGTCTCTGCTATTAATCAATAATTAAACAATAAATGCGATATATGTTATCATCTTCCTATTTGCTCCATAACACTGGGCAAATTAAAATAATGGGTTGAATAATAAATCGTTTATTCGGTCAAATTAATCTACATCTACTGCTGTTTTTACTGTGCAAAATAAGTCGGCCAATATTATCTCTCGAAAATATTCGGTCGATTGAAAAAATTTCTGCAATGAAATTTTCGAATAATAGAAAAACATGTTAATTTTAATAATTGGAGGGACATTAACGAGTCTAGTTATTATATTTACGATTTTATTTACATTGCATTTCGTTTAGTGCTGCTTAAATTTGGCAGTTATCTATTGTTTTAATTATTTAAATAGATAAGTGCGAATAATTGAATAATATATTTTTGGTTTGTTTTAAACTATTGATTGTTTTTTTTTGGAATTAATTAGGTCGAATAATTTGAGTTAAGGAAAACGCATTAAGTGGGTCCTTCGAGGAGTTGATATTCTTTCGAAAGGTATCAGCACGTGGGAATTGAAAAAAATGCAGAAATAGAAATTGACTCATGGATTAGAGAAATTTTCTATTTATTTGTACATCACTAAAAAAATAATTAACATTTCTTTTTGCAAATTAGTAACATAATTTTCGCTATTTAGTGACTCACATCCTATTATAAACGTAGATATTATTCAATGAAAAGACATTTGCAATAAATGTGCAACACTCAGATATTCGCAATTATTACAGAAAAAATCCGATTTTTCTTTATTTTTTGTAATAATTCGATATAAATGCAATAAAAAAAATATCGAAAATATTCCACAACCGAAAACTAAGAAATTTGCATACAAAAATGCTGTTATCACTTCGTGTAGAAATAAATTCAATATATTTTTCTCGAATAGATCTAACTAAATAATACAAAAATCGGACTTACCGAGCACGATAGCGCAAATTTGAGGCACATCCTTCGAATCGAAAACTGCGTTCAGGTAATATTTCGTGATTGTCATAATTTTTTTTAGCACCGAATGAAAATATCCAACTATGTGCTACCGCTTCTCCAAAAATCGGACCATTACAATTGCAAATGGCAAAAAAACGACGCGATAAATATCATGATAGCTGTTCATGTATATGTCGATATCCACGGTTTTCTAATTGAAGCGACAGGAGAAGGGGTCGAATCGGAATGTCGTTAAGTTTTCATATTATTTTCCTTTTCACCGTTTCATCTACGTTACACTTTGACTACCCCAAGGCGCTATAGGAAATAAATTTTACATGAGTAAAAAAGATCCTAAACCAAAAAATTATGCCATTAGGAACCGTAAAAAATATGCTACTAAAATATGCAAAATAAAATAAATAATAAATAAAATGAAAAGAATTAATTGATTCAATTCAGGAGGTTATTAAATTTCAAATATATTTGCTATTTATTTTTCTACTTCTATTAATTTTAAAATTAAAATTATTTAGTAGTGTAAGAAAAGGGTAAGTAATGAGCGGCACGATGCCCAGAATTATCACTATGAGATTATTACTGTGGAAATAATTTTAATGCAATAAAACAAATGTTGCTATATTGACTTGTTTATTTAATTCAAGTATAGGGAATATAGAGACAGAAAATTAATACACCTTTATATTTATACAGGAATTTTGTCAAATTCATTTAAAAAATTATATAAATTTATAATTTTCATAAGGGATGTAATGTTAGGGGGTGAATTTTTACACATAGATTTTCATACCTATAATAGGCTCATTAATTTTTTAACCCAAGCAGATTTCCAATAAAAGAAAGCCTCTAGATAAACCTACCCTTAAGTACCTAAAAATTACCTTGCTCAAAATTTTCCTCCAATCGTCTAGTACACAAATATTCAAAAAAATTAACCCCATTTAACATAATAGGTACACGAGATAAACGTTCTCAATCCGGACGATTAAATTGTAATATTTCCGATAATTCGTTAACTCTCTCACGTGTCCCCTAAAACGACACACGATCTGCATAACAAAAATGTAAGTTAAAATAAAAATCCAATAAAATATAAACAACAGTTTATCATCACGGTTCAGATGATAATGAAGTCCGTTGTGATTCGAAGGAATTCGAAATGCAAAACGATCTTCACGATTCTCAGGCTAGGTTAAGATCGATCGAGATACGCGTCGAATTCCATTCAATTACTAATTAAGACGTTTATTAATATCAAAAGCGAAAGCTATCAGGTAATTATTTACAAACAACGATTTAATTTCTCGTCATTCGTGGTAATTTAATTCGCGCAATTCATCCCTCCATTGTTGTACTCTATTCTTCCAAGATAGGAAATTGATTTCTTATGAATAGAAGAATATTTTGAAGAGGGATTTATAAGATTTTTATAAATGTTTAGAAGTACAAGTTTCTTGGAATCTCTTATAGAACAACAGATTTTTACTTAATTAAACCATTAGTTGAATAAATTTCGCGGAGAAGTGTAGAAAAGCGCTTTTATATCTCGGATAAAATCGCCGATTTGTTTTCGACGCTCCGAGTTTCGCTCCTTAGAAAGGATTTACACGACATCTTGAGGTTTGTCGGTACCTTTTGAACATTTGTTAGAGGAATACTGATGGATTTATTATTGGAAACGTCGGTATTTTTTTATTTAAACGAAGCATATGCTTTTGTAGATAAAAGTAAAAGTTCTAGAAATAATAGATAATGATTGATGATTAGTACTTTGTCGCGTGTGAACGGATCTATTAAGATGGACTTTCAATAAACGTTTGTATCACAGAGCATTTGTATTTTCATGTAAGTTTTTATTAGGCATATAATTGCTAATTGGGCTCCCGTAACGTAAACGAATTGGCATATGTCTTTACGAAATGTTTAGAAAAATAAAGAATTTCCGAAATAATCCTTATTTAAATTTCATTAGGTTTTAAAAAATGCGCCAAATTCTAGCCAATGAAATTAATTTTAACTATAACAATGTTGCCGATAAGAGACATTTCTGGAAGCGAAATATTATGTCGTTGATTAGTTTTCTGATTTAGATCTGTCAGAACAACTATTTGTTAGAGAAGTTAGTTTATATTTTGGTTCAACTGTAGAAATTTAAAATAGACTGAACAGTGCGTCACAACTATTTTATTCATAGGGTACCTCGGAATTAAATGTAATTACGAAATAAATTAGTAAGTATTTATTAGGAATTTTTCGAAGATAACATTCTTTCCAAACATTTCTATTATTAAATAAATTGTATATGAAAATAATTTATTAGAATTACTCATTTAAATTTCAAATGTACTAAAGTAAATGTTAAGATAGCGTTACCCTTATTTAAGGTTCAATGGAGTACTTTCTACAGTTCCGAAATCTACAAGAACAAAGCTAATGTCAGTATTCAGAAGTTTCGATTGTAATATAACGGTTGGTTATCATAAGTTGCCATGGTTATGTCACATTAAATTTCATATAACTTTATAAAACCAACCGTTATATCTATTATCGAAACTTCTAAATACGGGCATCAGACTATTAAAAATATAACCCTTTCATTTTTTACAACCAATAAATGAAGATAACGAACGAATGAGAGCATTTGGCAACAAAATTTTAAATACAAGATTCTATTGGTACAAGTACTTAATGCTTCATCGGGTTCATCGAAATTTTATTTTTAACCTTTTTGCTCGTTAATAGGAGGTTTTCAGTTGTAAAAGTCGGATATTCTTGTATATTCGATCCTAAATATTGCCATGGACTATTAAAAAAATTCTTTACGAGAGCCCATTTTTACACTTTACATTTTAAGCAATAAAACTGTTTGTAGTGTTTCCAAAGTATCCACATCAAAAAATTTTCATTTTCATTTTCATTCAGTTGAATAATAATAGATAATAATAAAATTGTGACAATACTTTGTATGTAAATGATAATGGCCAATACTCCACAGGTATTAATTAAATCATATTGCAACAAACAAATAATCTTTCAAAGCCTTTTAGACGGTGTTTTAAAGAATGCAATAAATTCGATTTATGTATGCAAATGTGCTTAATCTATTTCCTGAAAAACAACAATACAGTAGGTACAAAGCAAGGCCGTTTGTAATACATAAAAACTTAAAAAACAATAATAATACAAAATTAAAATCAATAGAAGTTCACCTTGCCGATAATACCGTTGATGAAAAAAAAATCTAAAATAAAATGCAAAAGTGTTGGTACTTTCAAATACGATTAGATTTCAAGATTGTCATGCATGGTAGTTTAGTCGTTATTTCGTAATTAATTTGTGCGTTTTGTCATTTATTGCTCCTTTCTATAGATACATGCACACATATGCATGGTGTCGAAATAATCCCATCGGGTCAGTTCGCCCGATAGGGAGGTTAATAGTAATTACCTCAATTTAATAAGGTTTATCACAGGAAAACAGGAAGGTTCATTAAATACTCAAATTGTGGAATTTTAATTAGATACCAAACACCTGAATGTAATTATTTCTGTTCCATAACGTTCGATAAAAGTGTTAAGACAACGTTAACACATTTTAGGGCGTTACCTACATGGGTAAGCGATACCATTAAAGTAACCAACAAAACCATTAATTGAAATTATGTAATGCACATTTCCTTTCTATTACATTTACGTTGAACTGTCGAAACGAGCCGGCAAAATACATATAAACAGGTTTCATATTATAATAGGTAGATGGAGGGCGATATAATAAACTTTTAATCTCCGACATAATTCCGTCTCTGCACGTTGCAAAACTTTTAGTTTTTTATTGTGGATATATTTTTTTTCGTTTATGACACAGCAATTTTCGCATTGGAAACGAGTATGTCGATAAATGCTTTTATAATACGCGGGCGATCCTTGAGCGACCGCAAAAGCCGCAAACAAGTGTTTGCTTTTGAGCATTTTCGGAGGATATCGCATTGTTTTCGCGTTTCCAATCGAGCATCAATTGACTCAATTGACCTAGCAAATTCATCTGATTCAAAACTGGCCGATGCTTTTAGTAGCTAGATTAGATAATAAGCAAACCGTCCTATATAAGGCTCGTGTCGATTAGCAAGTAACTTGCGAGAGTTTATGCGATAGCGCCCATATTAACGTGTCCAAACAAATGAACATGAACCTGCAAGTTAAATTTCTTGCAGCATTCGCTTTCAGGCAAGTTTTTAGGCAAGTCGTGCGTACGTTTATATAGGGTGTTTCATAAGATGCTACTTCTTTTTCAACTGGTTACTGTCTTAATTCTAAGAAACTTTTTCAAATAAACTTTTCAAATGAACATTCTGAAAACCAAAAAAAATATTCGAAATTTTAAAATTTTCTATCTTATTTTTTTCAAGATATTGAAAAAGTTTACTTGAAAAAGTTGCTTTGAATTAAGGGATTTATACACAGTTGAAAAAGAAGTATCAACTCATGAAACACCCTGTATTATAATGTCTGATAATACTTTCAACCTACCCGAAGGTATACAATATCGAACAAAAAGTGTTTGTCGAAAGAAGAAGTAATCGATTTAATTTCGCGATGGGAATTATTTAAGGTAATTGAAATCGGTAATTTTCATGCGAAGAAAATTTTTGAGTTAATTAGGATATTCGTCTCTTTCAGTTAACAAATGTTTCACAAAACCGAGTGTACATCTTCTTAATATCCAATTTCATACACAAACTTTTCTTTTTTTTCTTTTTTTTTGTTAACAGCCGCACATTTTCGTTTTTCACTCAACATTGTGTAGGTAACTACTGGCTCTGATTATATGGCAAGAATACGTGCTTCCGACATTTCTTGCGCAAGAAAACGAGAAATAGCTCTCGCAAATACTTGCAGACAGTAACTTGCTGCGATTTTTGCTTTAAGTGTACGTACTTTTGGAAGTCACTCTCGCAAGTACTTTCGCAATTTTATTGCTAGTCGATACAAGCCTATATGAATATGAATGTACAGCATGCTACAATGTTGCAGCCGATCAACCGTTATCCACCGATACGTATTCAATTCATACATCTTGCGAGCTGAAACCGCTGAAACGTCGGCGGTCCGCTAAAAGTTAAAGACCGAACGGCGATCGTTAGTTCTCCGATTGCGTAACGGTTTGTTAGACCCATAAGTTAAACTGCGATTTTATCAAGGCCTGCAACTTTTATGCATTTATTAAAATCACGTCGGGTTGCAGTTTCAGCGATACTTTGACCGAGCGGCCGATCGAATTCCGATCGGTTCTATTTCGAAAGTAAAAGGCGCTAGAAACGCCGAATTGAGACATTTCATTCCTTCGTTAATTGATCGTAAATTTGCTTGATTTTAATTTTTTTAATGCAATTTGCACAAGATTCTGTTTTAATGCGAAAAGTAAGATTTGACATATTCAATTGAATTTTGAAATGCATTGAATGAGGAAAGCTAGAGAACTATTCCTCCTACAGTACACTTCATTCTCATGAATAATGCTCACTAGTTTTTTCAAAATCCATAAATTCTACTCATTATTAGCTAAGTACGTACAATAATTAAATTTGCACTGTTATCACTTACAGCTGATTATTAATTTCAATCAGATATTGAATTAAATTATAAAATAGATCCAATGAAGATTGCTGAAATTGAAGAATGAACAAAATTCATTCTTGCGTGAATAATGCTCAATAGTTTTTCAAAATCTATAAACCTTTTCTTTAGCAAGATCAAATTGTTAAATACCCCTCATTATCGCTTATATCCGATTATTTATTAGCTAATTATCCCGCTTTATAACTTGTCATACTAATATATTAAATAATTTTAATTTTAATTTTTTACAATAGAATACGAATACGTATGCCTACTAGAATCTGTCTATGTGCGTAAGATTATAGATTCAAAGAATGAGGTAATAAATTGAATCTTAAAATGCATTGAATACATAAAGAGCTTTGCACATATTAATATACATATAGCTATAGTGTCGTAAACTTCATTCAAATGATTAAAAACATTTAAAAAAAAAATATTAATTTTTTTCAAAATCCAATAATCCTGTTCATTAGCAAAATAGGTACAATCGTTAAATTCGCCTTGTTATCGCTTTTACAGCTCATTATAGGCAAATTATCCCGCCCTATAATTGATCGTAAATTATTTAATTTAAAAATTTACAATACTCGTATGTAGAATATGTAAATATCTACAGATAACTATTGAATTACGAAAGGTGAGATTGAAAGGGGGATATATTAAATTGAATTTTAAAGTGCATCGAATAAATAAAGAGTTACTTAATAATCGTTAAATCTGCATCTAGCGCAGTAAACTTCATCATCGTGAATAAAAACTTATCTAGGTATGTGTGAGAAAAGAAAAATTTCATTTAAATTTTTCAAAATCCATAAATCCCGTTCTTTATCGAGATACAATCGTTAAATTCTCCTCGTTATCGCTTACCGCATAGATGATTATGCGCTAATTATCCCGCTCCGGTCGATTTGAAATTCCACGACACGTCCATCGAGAAACTAAATCAATTCAATGCGAAATAGCCTACGAGCAAATAGTTCGTGCCGGATTTTTCTTTCTAATAATTCCCGTAATTATTGATTCATTTGTAACAATGCCGTTCACGAGAAATTATTGCAATTGTGAAGGTTAGCGGTAGGCAGGCACTAGGTATTGTTTGATACAATTTTATTGTTATGTTATTAAAGACATTGAGGCACGTTTCAAATATTATATTGCTTTGATCTATTTTAGTTCAATTATTTTTGCATATACAGGGTGTCGCAAAAAGGTTGGGACCACAGACTTCTGAGACAAAATTAAGACGATTTAACGAACTTACCTAAGTACTCGTATATCCAAAATTGCTTCGTAAAGAAGTTAAAAGGTTTTGAAGTTAAGATTATCCATCCCTCTCTGATTTAACAGGGTTGGCAAACCTTCCTTAAAGCCCTAATTGTTCCTCCCATGTAATTCACCTAATTTTTGAATCGAAATTAGATTTATTGGTTTATTTATGATTATTTTTACCTTTTGTAATTTTCCATAAAACCCATATTTTTCGAGATAAATCTCTTTTTTGGCATTCATACGATTTTATAAATCTATATTTTCAGCAAGTTATTAACAAAAAAATTTTCTTTTTAACAGATTAAGTTATTTTCAAACAAAATCTATTTATTAATCATAAATATTGAACCGTTATTATAAATAACAGAATTAAATGTTTAAAAGATAAATCTTTAAAATTTTTAATGTTATGTGCTAGGTGTTATTATTAATTAATAGGTTATTGTAGAAAATAACTTAATCTGGTAAAAAGGTGTTATGAAATTTTTTTTGCCAATAATGTAAATATAAAGAGATAAAAAGTAAAGCCGTTCTGGCACAATATCAAAAAATCTTTTTTCCATTGATAACCTCAAAACCCTATAACTTCTTTACTAAGTAATTTTGGATATAGGCAAGTTCGGTTAAATCATCTTATTTTCGTCTCAAAAGTCTGTAGTTAAGCCATGTCCCAACCTTTTTGCATCCCTGTATATTTGCATTGGCAACGTATATCTCTCCAATTAGCTTCTACTACTCAAATTGATAGATATTTAATAAATTAATAATAGATGATTACAAATATCGTAAATGATACTTTCTCCTTGTATATGTATCTACCTGCATTTTTCCTCGGCGGAATAATGCTATATCAGCAACTTTAATCTAAAATGCATCTTGGATTTTTGCTAAATAGTGTCTTATTCGTTTGTCTCTCGGATGGCTTTACCTTATTTAGCGACACGGGAAGTCGGCTTTGTAACGTAGAAAGTTCTTATCGCATACGGTATTATTTTCCTTCGGTTGTTCGCAGTAAACATTTTTACCGACGAATTTCGTTTGAATTTGTACGAAATAATAATCTAATAAATTAATTACTTTCAAACCGCTATAAAAATGAAAGCCCGGTATTTTTCGTTCCTTGTACAAGAGATAATCAACACGACAATTATATAACTAATTAATCGGTTTTAATAATATAATAATGAATGATTGCGTGTTTTATTTGTTTTAATTATTGAAATTATTGCTAATGTGGTGCACTTATTAATAAAGAGAAACTACTTTTTATTGCAGGAACTTGAGAGTATTGGTTGTATTCCTTGTATTAAATTTGGGTTTATTTTGGATGACAGAATTTAAAATTATTACTGTCTCAAAAATAATTAGTAAATTTCCATTTTTTGGCAATATTTGAAACAATTCCTTATCGTAATACGCCAAATTAATGTTTTGGAACTAATACATGCATACATTGTATCTCATTGAAATTATTATAATTAATTGTTACGATAAGTGATTTATTATAATAAAATTAATTTAAAGGTCACAAATAAGTAGGTGAAAGAAGTGTTTTTCTATATTTAGTAATTACTGAACTTGTTGCATTGTCTAGATTACCTTATTATTTTGGAGCTGCGCCTATTAAAACTTATTTACAAACAATTAGCGTATAAATTATTACTCCACTAAATTTGCAAGGAGCCGACATTGTTGATTTTTTTAAAACGTTATCATTATAATCATTGGCTGCTTTTCCAATGTAAATTTTCGCTACAATGTAAACCGAACGAGATAAAAAATCTATATGGGCCAATAAATTGCTGGTGTTAAGAAACAAAAGAATCGTAAACATCTTTAGCAGTTTTACTCCAACCTAAACGATTAAACGATAGGGAGGCCCGAATTGCTTCTTTATTCACGATTTTTTTTCCTTTATTTAATTAATTTTGAAGTTCTTTTCGAGGGTAGACTTCATAATTGCATTCTAAATTCTACTCTTTATGTAGTAGATACTCTTTTCTAATACACAATTACTCCAGAAAAGAAGATATTTTAGTTGAATCATTTTTTTTAGAATGTTCAGTTGTCTACTATCTAAAATTGACAACTAGTTTCGGTTATGAGCCATCTTCAGGCGTGCATTAAAACTTGTAAAATACATTCTATGATTACAACAGTATGTTACCCAAACGTCATAATTTACAACTATTTGAAATTGAATGCACCTAGATTTAACTAAAATGTTGTATAAGAAATATAGACAATGATTATTTCTTTGTGTGTTTGTTATATTTTGTAGGATAATTAATAAAAGATAATTTGAGGTGTCGTCCTGTATATTGGTAGATCTCGAAAGGCTGCGAAAGCTCAGCCGCAACCTCTCCTTATATAGATGTCGTACACGATGAAATAAATTGTCGTTTTTTTTCCTCTCTTTCTTTCCACTCTTCTTCGCTTAAATTATTTATGTAGGTGGCCTTTCTTCCTCTGAATATGCCGGTACAATTTCTGTCTCTGATTGGGACGAAAAATATGGATAATTTGTTGCTAGCGGCTTCATTTTTTTGTGTGATTTAAATCTCGCTCGGCTTTATAAAAGTCGCACCGAAAAAGAGTTAAAATAAAGGGAACGCTGGCTTAATGAGATTTTTTTATGGACGTATCGACGAGCATTCTTCTCGCTTTTAAATTATCGTCTTTGTAGTGGGAAAATTTTTAAGCGATCTGAAAATTTGTATGGCGGCGCAGTGAAAGTGGAATAGGGTTATTTTATATAAATGCAAGTCGAATAATGACGAGGATATTTATTTTGGAATGTATTGTTCACAATATTTTTAAAATCTACTTAGTCATTATAAAGATCTTTTTCTTCACGATTCTTATTAGAAATTTTCTTTTGATTGAACTCGATTACAAACTATTTTTTTGTTATTACGTTATTTCTAGTAGCATTTATTATTAGATACTTATAAAACTAGGAAATAAACTCACCGACAATAAAAACCGGCCACCCTAAAATAATTTTAAAAAGCTGCAATAAACCGTAGGTATACTTTTAATAAAGAAATATCACTCATCAAAATGGTCTAGGGGACATGAAAATTTTAAAAGAGAATTTCTTATTATTTTTTTTCCAATTTGTTATACTTACTCCCTCTGTAAAAAAGTACCACGTTTTCTGTTTTTCACAATTTCATGTTAAAAAACATCCAAATTTGTTAGATTTCAATATTTTCTAAATATATTATCAAATTGATACATAATTGTCCATTAATTACATTGTCCCCTAGACCCTTTTGATGAGTGTAAATAGTTTAGCTGTTATTTTTGCTTTTATCATTGCTTTAAGATGCCTAAACAATTTCATAATACCTGCAGTTTTCATTTCTTAGGCTAAATTATCATTTTAACAACAACACGTTTCTTCAAATCACACAGCAATAGGACATGACATCGTTTTGTACCATTATTTATTACAAAATGTAATTGGGATTGGACAATTGTCTGGAGTGATTTTAACGGTTAATCAAAGATAGCACCTTATAGTTTTGGTTTGTGACTTATGCTGGCGTGTTATTGCTGTTGTTAAAATGATAATTTAGCCTATGAAATGAAAACTGCAGGTTAATACTAGTATATTACTATATCACTACTCTACGCCCAACTACCTACCCCTACCACTCTACCCTAAGGCGATCCTACCCTTCGGTAACTCTACTCCTGCCCTACCACTTTTTACCTCTAGCTCCTATACGCGTATGAATTATTATTGTTTTATCGAAGCCTCGTTGGAAAATTCTAGTATTAACCGGGTAATTCCCGAAAAGTAACGAACGCTTTCGGAATTATCGACTTTATCCACTCTATTTGGATAATTCTTGCATTATCTAGGAAATTCTAGTATTGTCCTTATACGGGCTGTGCCCGCGATATATACATATATGGTAGTGTATAAAAATTGAGTAAGTGGAAGTCATCTTCAAAGGGCCCTGCAGGTCCTACGAGACAACAGAAGCTCCTTAAGTATAGACACTTTTCTACCTATTTTTGCCTTGTACACATCCTAGAAACCTGTTACACTTATGAATCAACTCCCTGTATATGTATTATTCAGTTATTAATGTGAACGTCTGGTCTAACGGGCGGTGCACTCTGAAGGTCGTATTGTATGCAAATGGGTCTGAAGGCTGCGACTGCAATGGTCACTGACAATGTGAAATGTATCGCCTTCGCTACATTAACAATTCACTCACACGACAGTTTTATTAATGATTAATAATAGATCAATTAAAACAGTAAAATTGAATTAAAAATAGGCAATACAGCAAATGATAGAAGGGTGAAAAAACCAAGTAGCTGAAATTAATGAGAAAGTGAGAATGTGGGTACTTAACTAAAGTTTAAAAAGTAAATACAGAGATGGATATAATGAATATGGAGTATATATAGAATCTATATTATACAGGGTGTTTCATAAGTTGATACTTGTTTTCAACTGTCTCTTAATTCTAAGCAACTTTTTCAAATAAACTTTTGGTATATTCCAAAAAAATGAGAAAAATTTTAAAATTTCTAATATTTTCCAATGTATCTGCTTCATTATATATGAAATTTATTTATTTTTCGGCATTTATTTGACAGATTACTGCTATAAATAAATTTATTATTTATTACATAATTATAAAAGTTATATAAGTTATAAATTATTTATTATTTATTATTCGTATTGGAAAATATTCGAAATTTTAAAATTTTCTATTTTCTTTGTTTTTCAGAATATTCAAATTTCAAATAATCAAAGTTTACTTGAAAAATTTGCTTAGAATTAAGAGATTCATACACAGTTGAAAAAGAAGTACTTATCAACTTAAGAAACTCCCCCTGTAGATTATAAGAAATATGTATATGTAATAGAATGGTAGAATGGAGTATTTCTTAGGAAGAAATTTAATGGGAGAAGAAAGAGTATTGTAAATAAGGAAGCTGAAATTCATCAGATATCCTACAACTCTAATGGGTTAAGTATGGAGATTTAAAGAAAAATCCTTATCTATTTTTTCATGTGAATAACGCCGCTTTCGACACTTGCAGCGCATACCTACATAGTATAATACATTATTAATTATAGCCTCGCCCCAACTTGTCTCGATCGGTTACTTCACACGACAATCTCGTGCACGTTAGAATTATTATATTTTTAAGTGCGGCAGATAAATGCTTCGATTTTTTCTCAAGTACAATTTGTTGTGTTATTGCTGCAAGGACAAGTCTCGAAGCCGTATGGAATTATTAATCAGTGGTTACACCTTGTGGAATTACGACATCGATCTACATCATAATATTCACAGTTTAGTTGCATAATGATATTATTGTATCGGGCGTTGTATTTTTCGGTTACGTTCGATCGGTGCATGCATTTCAAAAATTAACTTATTGTCATCGAAATTGTTAAAATGTTCTCTAGAAAATTTAATAACACAATTTTTGCAGATGATGGTTCTGCTAGTATGTAGGGTATTCTTAAAATTTTCATCGGGCTTCTTTAGTGTTACACATAGATTCATTTTGTTATACAGATTGCTGCAAATTTAATCGGAACATGGTCAATTCAATGAGTTGAACAAGGATTATTAAAATAACAGTGGTTAGAGGACATTCTGAGAATCTCGACATTCTAGACAGCCTACATTTACCTCCCCTAGCCCGCTAATAGTTCTAATTGGATGTGACGTCTAATGTCACATTAGACAGACGAATGACACATTAGACAGACCAATCAAAATTCACTATGGAGAAACTGAGGAGTGGGAGTTAAATTATTAGTCTTTCTTTTTCCTTTATATGATACTAAGGGCATTTGTCTTGGTCGCACACATGGACCATGTTCCGAGTAAAATTGCAGCGATCTGTATATTTCATCTGCACTTAGTTAATGTTCTTCTAACAATTTGTTAGAATCTCGTTGGTAGGTATTTTTTGCAATAATTTCTAAATATAAGAACCATTCCCATAATATTATCTGTAATTAAAGAACCGTACTTTCAAATTGCTATGATTAATGAATTTATTAGTTGTTTTAATGAAAAACTTCGCATTAACATTTACATTAGGAAATAAAACTGATGTAATAATTTATTTAATTAATACATATAACGGGTAAAAATTTACAAATTATCCTCAACCGCTCAGCCGGTAATTGTGCTTATAGATTATGATTTTTTAAGGAGTCGTGCGATGATAAACACTGACACAATATCGTTAATGAAGCAAAAGCTTAAATTAATATTTCTTATAGATTATGAGTTTATTATAAACGATGGACGTCTATTATAATTATTACGGAACATTTCCTTTCTATGCTATGTATGTTTAAATTAATATGAATATTCCACATCAACAATTTCTAACGAACGAAAGGTCGTAAATTTGCAATGCGATTATCCAGGAAACAAATCATACGAATCGTATGAATATTATTCTTGTTTTATCCCCAATTTTTTATTCAAATTTCCACGTCAATATATCAAACAAAACCTTTTCGAAAATTACGTGAATCCAAAATTATGCGTTTTGTGTGATTCGTTTCGTTCGAAATAAATTTGTTACGCTCATAGAGCAAGGTACTTCCGACTTTACCAGCTATAAAAACTACAGGGCAATTCATTTTATTTGTAATTTCACTAAACATATACAGGTCGTAGTTATGTTATAGTTTAATTTAGTATCTAAACGGGGCGTTGTGAAAAATATGAAAAAAAGTTTCTATAAACATGGGTCCGGATGTCTGGAAATGCAGAGTTTTCAAGATACTTACATCAGGATGTTCAATTAAAAAAGAAAAATATTGATATATTAAAAAATATTTACTTGATTCTGTTGAAATTTGGCAATGTATTTTATGCATTAAGAGGCTAATTCAGTCCTAAATAGATTGAAATTATTTTTGAAAGTCCAGTGGCGTTCCGGGGGGCACCTAAGCGAATATTATTTGGATAAAATGTACGCCACTGCCTTTTTTGTAACTTTAATATTTGTTGTTTTATTAAGCATCTAAAAATACAACTTTACCTCGTGTATTTTTTTCGTATTTCACTTCGTTTTTGGAGACAAAAATAAAAACCGTTTTATTGCATGTATGGTTGGACAAAATTTGTTTATAAAATTATTGCTACACAGAAATCATAAGTGCCTTGGAGAATAAATAATCAAAAAAAATCTAGAAAAGGACTGTTTTTTCGACTTTTCCAATACCAAATTTCAACAGAATCAAAGTAATACTTATTTTTTTTATGTAACAACCTGTATATTAATAACTCTTTATTTAAAATGCATTTCCTGTCCACGCTTATAGAAACTTTTTTTCATATTTTTTAACCCTCTAAATTATCTCCGTCTACTTTTCGAACACCCTGTATTTATTCCTACTTCCAATACATCATTTGAAAGCCCTTTTCTTTGCGAATATTTTGGCGTCTCTTATTTGAAAATCGGTTAAGATTTGACAAAGTTATTAAAACCAATAAAATAAAATCAAACTTTAATATTTCATATGGAACTATCCTACTTCCAATATATCATTTGAAAGCTCTTTCCGTTGCGAATATTCTTGTGCATCGTATTTGAAAATTGGTTAAGATTTGACATAGTTTTTAAATAAAATCAAAAAATTGACAAGCAAGTTGTCAATGCTTGTTAAATGCTTGGTTAAATGCCATTAACAAAAATTTAAAAACTATGTCAAATCTTAACCGATTTTCAAATAAGAAACGCCAAAATATTCGCAAAGAAAAGAGCTTTCCAAAGATGATTGGAAGTAGGGTAGTTCCATTTGAAATTCTAAAGTTAGGGTGGCTGGGGGTTAGGGGGATGAACATATCAAGTTAGCTTGACTGTCAAAAATGCTCCTCCTAAAAACAAAAATCGACGGGTCTCAGCGAATTTTGAAAAAAATTTCGGTTCTCTAGTTACAGGGGGGGGGGTTAAATTTTCGTTGGAAGACCCTGTAGTTTACTTCTAAATTTAGATTGATTTATCTGTTCGTTATCGTTTAAATTAGAAAAAAGAACGGATTAGTCAAAGAGAAGACGAAAATTAATTTAGACAATCTTCTCTACAGAGTAATAATTTCTTGAGCAAGGCCACTGAATGATTAAAGCTCGATGATTCCAGAGAGTATGAATGGATCCGATCTCGGCGTGATCCAAGCAAAGTGCAATCACTTCCATGTAGGTGGAGTAAATCACGATGATCAGTAATTAGCATATAAATTAACATAGTAAACAATGATTGCGTTGAATAATGAGATGATTAATAGAATTGATTATTAAAATCGACCTAGCTTCGGTAGAAATTAAAAAAATTGATGGATTGCCAAGGAGTTTAACCCAAAGGTTAAATGAATCGACTAAACGAATATAGAAATTTATGGTCGTTGAAAAAATTAGCGTTAGGAAAAAGTGTTTGTTTTCGATTACAAATGAATTATGCATGCACTTGAATAAATTATGAATTATATAAAAAATTACGTCCGTGTAGTGTTTGGCTTTTTTTCTGGTGCTCTTTGCGTTTAACAACGCAACTTTCACGTTTTCAATTTCATTTATTCCAGCCTCGATCTAGGATATGCCTATATTTATTGTAATAGTTACTTTCTGCAGGAAAAACGGACAGACTCAGTTATGCTGCAACGGAGTTTCGGTCTGCTAATTCAGTTTCACTCACATTAAATCGCTCGTTTCGCCCATTACAGTTCTGTTTTCGATTTGAATATTTATCTACATATAGGTCTAGTGTAAGTGTGACAAATATTTATATTTTTCGAGGTTAAAAATCGTGTTAGTACACCAGTTTATTGCACAGAAATGTTACTTATTTACTTCGAGGAAACGTCGTTTTACGAAATTCAGATTCATGATCTCGACAATGGTTATTACAGGAGAATTACAATAATAAATCACGTTTTGTTGCGTTTAATCCGAGCTCAAACGGAAGTTTTGATTTCAAAATTGTCGTATTATCGACAGGACGATATTACAGCGAATTTTAGATTCACGAAACCGCATTTTCACTTCTTACAATAAATTTTAATTGAGACAGTCATGGGAAAACTCTCGTTCAAAATTATCGGCCTAACAATATTAAAATTGCCTATTATTAATATACTTTGCAGGAACAATGCGAATCTCAACTTTTACAAAAAGATAATGAACTCTTTCAAATCTGATTTTCAATAAAAAAACTAATGATAATATACCGTACAAATTAATACATGAACAATATAAGATGAAAGTTTGGAAATTAAAATTGAGAAGAATTTGTGAATCTCCCTGTATGCCTATTATAAAAAGAACTCCTCTCACGATTATGTTGGTAATATGTATTTACTGAATGTTTTTTCGATCAAGATGAATATGCCGATCATCGCCTAACAACAGTCTTACATTTGAATGTATAAAAAGTAGGTGCTAGATGATCGAGTTATCAATTAGAAGTCTAAAATAAATTAACTCAAATGTTGATGTATCACTTCAGATCGAGATAAAAACGAAATTAACGTATCTTAATAGGTTGTTGTTATTCGAATTAAAAGTTTGTCTGTAATATTTCAAAATAATTTTCAATGTAAATTAAGTCGGCTTCTATATATTTAAAAAGGTATTTAGTATAAGATTTCACCATAGAGGAATAAAATAAAATGCATATTTTGCATACTTAATTTCTTAAGTTTCTCATTGTACCATATTTGACCATTTTTGACCATTTTTATACGTAAAATATAATTAAAATGCAGGATAGTTGTAAAAGCAGTACCAAACATTGTTCGTGTAAATTAGCAATTCGACATCTTTACCCTAGTAATTGCAAAATATCGGTACTTACAATAGGTATAATTGAGAAAATGGATACGTTTCGAAACCGCGAAACGATCGTCGGTACATATTTTATAGTAATATCTTGAGTAATACCTGTGTCAATAGTGCTAAGGTCTTCATGTTATATCTTCACTAATGTACTTACCTATTAATAGAATTAATTTTATTGTAAGTAGATTTAGGTGATGTTAATTCGATACTTTAACAGCGTTTTGAAACGTGCTGTAAATATTTCTACAAATACCATGCTACAATTATCAATGCTTTGAACGTACCTACTGTAATCAATAATCAATTAAGGAATCATTTGTATACTAATTGTTGATAGGATTGCAAACGCCCTAGAGGGCTCTAGAAAGTAGCAAAAATACGCCAAAATCGACACGATTCGCTCGATGGAAACGATTGAAATCGCCCGACGTGACTCAATTCGAGAACCGAAACAAACAGCAATTAGGATTAACGAAGTCAATTTTCAATGATCTTATTCGTACGGATAACCTTCCAGCTAGGCGAGTTAATTCGTGCAAACAATACCGCCTTGTCGTATTACGTATTGTTCAAACAAAACCAGTACGTCGAGAATTATGTAAAATCTACCTGTTTCTTCAGAAGAGTCGCAAGTACAATTCGAGAAGGCTACTTGAGAAATTTATTTAATGCCAAAGGCACTCGCTGGCTTACAAACAGACCGTTTTTCGTGGTTTTAATTAAAATCTGTAGCATAACATAACATTATTTATGCCCAAGAAATAGAAACACTTACCTAAATGTGCAATTTTCAGAAACACTAACAAAATATAATGGTAATCTGGTGAACGGGCTGGCTATTCTGTTGTCATTTCAATACAGGGTCATCCAACGAAAATTTGACCCTCCCCTGTAACCTAGAGAACAAAATTTTTTTCAAAATTCCCTGAGACCCGTCAATTTTTGTTCTTGCGGGAGCATTTTTGACGGTTAAGCAAACTTGATAATGTTCATTTCCTTAACACCCAGCCACCCTAACTTTAGAATTTCAAATGGAACTATCCTATACTTCCAATAAATCATTTGAATGCCATTTCTGTTGCGAATATTCTGGCGTATCGTATTTGAAAATCGGTTAAGATTTAACAATGTTTTTAAATAAAATCGAAACATTGACAAAAAACCTTAACAAACCCATTAACAAAAAATTAATAACTTTGTCCAATCTTGACCGATATTCAAATATGATGCACCAGAGTATTCGCAACGGAAAGGGATTTCAAATGATGTAATGGAAGTTGGATAGTTCCATTTGAAATGCTAAAGTTAGGGTGGCTGTGGATTAGTGGGATGAACATATCAAGTTGGCTTGACGTTCAAAAATGCTCCCCCAAAAACAAAAATTGACGGGTCCCAGCGAATTTTGAAAAAAAAATCGGTTCTCTAATTACAGTAGGGTCAAATTTTCATTGGAAGGCCCTGTATAATTAAAAGGTTTCAAGTATAACCTTTCTACGTAATTTTATTAAATGAAAAACCTCACCTATCGAAAACACTGCATATTTAATGCATATTTAAGAGATAATTAGTCTGTTTTATTCAATCAAGCCCTCATGAATGTCCAAAACTCTTCACGACTTTCTTCCGGCTTTAAATAGTACCCACGCAAGTACTCGAACAGGTGTTAAACTGACAGAATTAATAATAATACAAATAACACCTAATGTGAGACAAAAAGTGAAATCTCTGAATGGTTTTGTCCGACTTCTATAAGTACAAATATCTGATTGGAAATAGTCTCAAACTATGACAAAAATTGATAAAAAATAACTTTTTTAAATGGGAAAATTTTCTAAAATTAATGCATTAAATGGATCTTAAAATATTCAGTACTTTTTACTAGCATTTTAAATCATGAGATATTTAAAGCGAATGTAAAGCAATAAAAAGAGTAAAAATTATTAATATTACTCATTATTTGCAATATTCTTAAGGTAAAAGGACAGTATGCCTGGTTATAATACAATTTTTTGCAGTAGCACCGCCAAAATTACAAATTTTATTAGAAGTATAATGAAGATTTATAGTTAATTACGGTCGAAAACACAGGTTGAAAAAAATTTAATCCGCATCGGCGACCATTAAATTCGATGCGTTCTGGCCGTCATTGATTGTAAACCTCGCGTATATTTACGGGTATATTTCGACGATTTAATACGAGACGTACATCAAATTGCGAGTTAACGAAATTTATTACCGAACCGAACAATTATCCATCCTTTCACTTCAACGTATTGCGCCGCGATCAAATGTCAACGTTCCGGCGGCTTTTTCGGCGATCAAATGCAAATAACGCCGAAAAATTAGTAGAATTTCTTTTTCGACATATTCCGTTTAGATAATTATAATTAATGTAGTTTTTTTTCGTTATGCAAGTTATCGAAAAACGCCTAAAATTTGATCTAGAAATGGGCAAAAATGTTGCGTTAGTTTAGCGATATTTTAATCTCGTCCGAAATTAGATCGAATTTCGTAATAATGTCTCTCGATCGTTTTGCGTTTAGCAATAGTCGCGATATTAATAAAATTTATGTTTGATATCGCTAAGATTGAATTGATAATATTCTGAATCATTCACAATATTTCCTAATATTTACTTCTGCTGAATGCTCATTACAAATACCACCAAAAAAACTAATATTGTTCCGCTCTTTTCCATCTAATTAGCTGCTATTGTTAGTATGATTTCAGTTCCATTTCCTCTAATGCTATCATTTTTATAAATCAGCTCAACACCTGCAACACGTTTGCCTCCAAGCAAGGCCGAAAGAGGATCGAAACTTTTGATAAAATAAGCCCGGGGAACATTTTTGGAGCAAGGTCGACCAAATTCGCCAAAAAAATCAGTCAATCATTAATATTAGATGCAAATGATCGATAGATAAATTGATTAGCTTAGAATTTTTTCTTCTAACTAATGTAACGTTAAGTTTTTTTTTTTTTTTTTTTTTTTTTTTTTTTTTTTTTTTTTTTTTTTTTTTTTTTTTTTTTTTTTTTTTTTTTTTTTTTTTTTTTTTTTACTATGCTGAATCGAATGCCGTTGTCCGTTTGTCTCTATCTATAACCGTTTAGCCGCTGAAACTCGCGACAGACGGACGGACGACAAAGCCAGATCATAAGACTTCGTTTTCGAAAAATTCGAAGAATTTTCCGTTGTTAGAAGTCTAAAAGCATTGATTACAAGAATAATATTGCATTTGTATGTTATTTTTTGGTATCCACTAAATTCTATTGGATTTTTAACATTCTAGCAAATTTGTCAACTCATTCTAAGGCCCAGTTGTAGCTGCGTAGTTCAACTGTGGTTCTGCCTTGAACTGAGTTTAATTGCAAATTTTTAATGTAAAATGAGTTTAATTGCAAATGAGTAATGTAAAATTTGATAAATAACTCGGTTCAACGCAGAACCAGCCTTATTCTCCTCGGAATTGTTTAATTATTGTTTCCTCATAAAATAATGATGTTCATTAATTGATAGTAATTTTTGACTTGCAGTGATTACTTACGAAGTAAAGTCAGTTATTTAATGTTTAATTCAGATCTAATCTAAAATATTTATAAAAATTGAAGCGTTAATTTTCGGACATTCTATGTAGTATGTAGTGCTTCAATAAATCACATTCTTTGATCATTAATTTAATTTAATTTGCGAATTTAATTGGATACGATCATGACGCGGGTATATTAATTTAATAAAAATTTCTTATATAATTTTACGGTTAGCACGTTTTAAAATATTCCGGGCATTTTATAGTTCGTGCGAATCATTGTATAATTTTCGATCGGTTGGTTTTCTTCTGCTTAAAAAGTTCTCTAAAACATGTAATTGTTGGAAAATATTCAAAAGCGTTACATAAATCCGTGTAACTGGTAATTAGATTGATATTATCTAATATACGATCGACGATACGTTATCTTTTAACCCCAGTATATGGATTTTTATGTAAGGTTGTTCGAGAGAATATCGATGAAAGAAGAAGTTAATTAAGCTTCGTTTAATCGCAGGGAATTCGTTACTGTCGAGATAAAAATGCGCATATTTACAAGAAAATCGGACGAATTAATTGGCAAAATGCCGTTTGTTGACAATAAAAGAAGTGATATCATTAAAATTTCTTTCTTTTGAAGTAACTTGAGACTTTTATAATCGAGCGTGCTGGTTAAATCAACTTTCAATCAGACTTCCGTACAATTTCTCCTAAACTCCTTTTTTTCTTTTCCAAAAAATATTATTTGTTACTATTAAAAACATTTTTCTTCAATATCAACTTTAATGTAATTTACAAAGCACATTTTGAAATATTCAAGCAGCATAAAATTGTTACAAAATATCTTATTAAGTTATTAGATATGCATCGTAGTTTCATTTAAAATTAAAAAAAACGTAATATTATTGTGCATTCGAGTTAGCAGATACAATTGTTTCTAATTCAAGAAAAATCAGCGTTTTTCATACACTACAAAATTGGGCAATGTTTTAGATTTTCATCTCGAATTTAAAACGTTTTCCTCATTAAAGCACAGTTTTCGATTGTTCAAACTCGAGGAATTCTTTCTCATGGTGTAATGGATTAATTATGAAATTCCCTCAGAGTTAAAAGTGCATACAAGGTCAATGGCTTTTCGGGCAGTAATTAATAATTCATTAGATCGCGTTTGGGTAAAATAAGGAAAATAAATTCGAATTTAATGCGAACGTTAAGAAAGATAACCGAATTAGATGCATAACTACAAGAAACTCGAAGTCGATGTTGAAATTCTTTGAGGACCAGTTTTAGTGATATATTTATTTAAAATTTCATTCACGCATTACATAACTTCAGGTTCTTATTAAGTATTTCAAATTCTAGATATTATTAATTACTTTAAATGATTAATTACCCAATACTTTAATTTGCTGTTTCAATACACGCGATTAATATTGTACATAATATTGTACTAAAATTAATAAAAATTATTCCTAGTTCTATTATTATTTTGTGCAAAATTACATACATTAATTTAATTAAAAAAAAATAATGTTCTTTTATTTAATAGGCGATGCCGCAATCGCAATTAAGATGAAGAGATAAACAAAATCCTTTAATTGTTCTAATGAGAAAAAATACAAAAACAAGGATATTCTACAAAGTGCCATTTAGTTAAGATTGAGCAAAAGACGGACTTATCACGTACATCCAATTGTCTTCGCTCGAGCAAAGGTAATCTTTTCGACTTTGAATTAAAATTTTTAATCTGATAATCGTGCGAATTTCATAAATATGCGTTTAAAATTTATTATTGTAAATGGGATTAGAGAAAACCTTTGATAATCGTGTCACTAGATTTCTATAGTTTGAATATTTGAATAACATCAGATAGTAATAAAGCAAGTTCTATGAATGTTTTATGAAATGAGAGGAAACCGATATAAGGTGGAGAAAACTAAGTTTATAGTCTATACAGGGTGTTCCTTAATGACTTGTTAATATTTAAGGGGGTGATTCTTGCATTTATTTTAAGAAAAAAACTTCATATGAATCTATGTCCTAAAGTAATTCTTATTACTATCTAATTTCGTAACAGCGACAGCATACAAATGAATTATCATAAAACAGAAAAAAATGCTCTTTAATACATAAACGCCTGAACGCCGCACACCAAATTTCATAAAAATATTTAAAGTGGCATGAAAATGACAATAAAAAATTGATTTTTTTCTTAAAACTTTAACACCCTTAAAGTTAAGATGTTTAGGACATAGATTCATACGAAGTTTTTTCTTAAAATGAGTCCAAGATTCACCCTCTTAAATATTGACATTTC
Source organism: Phyllotreta cruciferae (assembly GCA_917563865.1). Classification (NCBI taxonomy): domain Eukaryota; kingdom Metazoa; phylum Arthropoda; class Insecta; order Coleoptera; family Chrysomelidae; genus Phyllotreta; species Phyllotreta cruciferae. The sequence goes on from OU830613.1 coordinate 6,694,884, forward strand.
CTTAAGGAACACCCTGTATATTACCTATAGGTATATTTTTTTTATGAATTAAGGCATATACTATGGGTTTATTTTTTGATTGAATTAAAATTATTAAACCAAAAAATTTATATAATAAAAAAACTCTGACTGTGACTCTTTAAAACAATTTGGCATATTAAAAATATTTATACTTCAAAGTATTTGTTTAAAGTGCATTTGATTTCTCTCAAATTTCAATCACATTAAAAACCAAAATGTTCATCATTTTATTATAAGAAACATAACTTTTTGGGCTTGCATTTTTGGTACAAAGTTTATAAAAAAAAATAGGTAAAAATTTATTTATCAATTTTTTAAATTAATTTTTATAAGACACATTTGTAGTAGTGTATTAATCGTAGTGTAATCAAGTGTAATCAAGTGTATTTAGTGTATTAATTAATGTTTCCTAAGTACCAGGATAATACATTTATGTAAAAATGCTCTTTAACCATAAGATTAAAGGCCACCCATGTTGTACTCAAGAATATTATAGAAATATTGTGTACAAGTACTAAGAATATTGAAAAAAATTACCGTGCCCTGCTGGTGGACCCTCTACCAGGCGGCGGTCCTAAAGTACTCGTAATCGTACTGGTGGCGTTTTTCACATTCAAACCTCTCAATTGATGAACGGTCTTGTTTTGGGCGGCGGCCGCCGCCGCCAATTGTCCAGCACTGGTCCTCGGTAACCTGGAGGAAGTACCTTTGGAGGCCTCGTTACCGACGGCGAGGGCCCAGAGAAGGCACCACCAGGCACCTCTCATTTTCCGGAAAATCGCACTCGCGCACTGGAAGACCGGGCGACGGGGAAAACTCGGAAAACTCGAGGGAAACTCGCGCGGAAAAGCTGTGCTGGAGGGTTGATGGTGACGTCGCGCGATTGGACGATGCACCTGTCACCATGGAGTTCGCAATCTCAATGAATCTAACTGAACTACTGACCAGCTTTGGCCAGACGCGCTTTTGGATGGGGTTCGATTCAGTTTACTTTCACTTGATCGCAGGTATCACAAGCTATGGAACTATGTGTATGTGTGTGTGCGTTTGTTTGTGTGTGTGTGCACGTAAAAGTTAGCGATATCGTTCGAATCGAAATGTAAATTAATTAACATGAAAACAATGAGTTCTTTTTGGTCGAGGAAATGGCGGTTTTCTATTGATTAAAAACATTTAATTAACCGATTTTATTTGACTATGAAATTAACGAAATTGACGAATTTCGGTTTTTTTTTCGCCGATCGATTAAATTTGCCGTAATAAAATGCTCGTTATTAATGAAATGATTGATTTGTTATAGCTCACTACGTATCGACAAAGTCGTTAGTAAATTAATACAGTTAACGAGATAGAATTTGAAAGTGCCTGCTCGTAATTCGTTATAACGACTGATCGGTTTCTAAATTTAAAAATCAACGATGCGTTAATTTCATACTTTGTATTATCTACATATTACATGCATGCCTAATTTATAATTGAATTTTAACCGTAAAGAAGAAAACATTAAATATTTTTAGCATTATTATTTAATACAGCACAAATTAAGCAAATTTTACTGGGTACATTTTAAATATCGTCAAAAAATAACTAAGCTATAATAAATATAAAAAAATAATATTTGTAAGTAAAGGCACCAGCAATTTTCATATACCTACTCTCGACTCTGGTTAACATACAAAACTAATTCTTTCAAGAGGAAACTATTCAAATTGCTCTAGAGGAGAGAAAATATATTTTAATCTTAAATAGAAATAATTGCTTCACCCCCATCGCATTTAAATTCTCCAACTAAAAATCAAAAAGAAGTGTTTTAAAATTAAAGATGCCAAAAATTGTTTTTAAGTCTAGTTAGATGAAAAAAATAATAGTACCTAATAATAATACACAGGGTGTAACTTAAGTGATGACGTTAATTTGAGGTGGTGATTCTTTGTCATATTTATGAAGAAAAGTGCATATAAAACATGTGTCCTAACTTACTTCAGTAGCGTACAAAAATTTTTACCATAAAATATATCTCTGCGGCTGCGGCGCGACTTTATACTCGCGAAATTATACTTCAAAATCTAATTTCTAAACAAGAAGCCCCTTATTACTGCTAAAAAGCACACCAAGTTTAAGCAAAATCAGTGAAAATAATTTTCAGTAATTCATGATAAATCGATTATTTTATTGCCCCGTAGGGTAAAGTACGGATAGATGCCCCATTGGGATAGGTGCCCCGATCTCTAAAACCAACATTTCCAAAATCGCAACAAAATTTTTATAAACTAAATAAGAAGTGTCTGTCCATATGTCTTAAAGGTCCGTAGTCTGTTTTGGAAAAAAGTCGCATCTTGCTTGTGTGTGTTTGATTATCTCCGCAACAAACGCAAAAAATGCTTCAAACTTTCAAAACCAAGTATATATTGCTGCATAACTTTTGAAGTAGTAAAAAATTACACTCTAATTTTTTTATATGCATACATTAAGTACACACCTATGTGTTAATAGTGGCACTTTTTTATTTAGTTTATTTAAATAATACAAGGGCATCTATCCGTACCAAAAAGGATAGTTGCCCCGATTTTTGGACGGATAGATGCCCCTAAGAAAATACATATACTATGATGCATTATTATGTCTTACATGAATTTTTTTGGTTTTTAGTTGATATTTGTTGATTTTTTGGATATTTTTTAGTAATTACTACTTAATGTTTTGCTATATATGATTTTAATAGTTAAAAATTAAAAATTAATTTTTGATATTTTTTTAACAAATACTTTAGTTTATGGTTATTCACGAATTCTTAGGATTATCATCTAAAGATTACAAATCAAACATATTAAAACTATGTATTTTACATATTTTAGTCCATAGGGCATAAATATTACACTAAGGGCATCTATCCCCCTCAGCATTTTCATGGTGGGGCATCTATCCGTACCGATAGGCATCTATCCTCCAAAAAATGGTTTTGCAAAAACTCATTTTTTGCAAAATCAGTGATTGTTAGGTCAATGAAAACAAATCATAATGTTGCACAAAGGATTAAACTAGCGATATGCACAGGAATAATTATTGATAAATTAATAGTTTAAAAATTATGAGGCCCTTTTAAAAAGTGGGGCATCTATCCGTACTTTACCCTATATATTTAATGCCCCGTATTTAGCGCTCCATTTTAAAGTTAAAGTCATGTTTACCGAGCGCCTTAAACGTGACAGTTCTACATTGTTGTTATGGAGTAACTAAGGACATTGTTTACGTTTATGTTACTCGCTAAACATGTATTTAACGTTAAAATGGGACGCTGAATACCGACCAATGTTTATATGAACTCTTCTTCATAAAATATGACAAGGAATCACCGCCTGAAATTAACGTCATCACTTATTGTATTGATGTATTGGAGAAATTAGAAGTAGGGTAGTTCCAATATTATATCTATATAATTTTCGATTTTTCGATTTTATTTAATAACTTATCAAATCAACCGATTTTCAAATACAATGCGCCAGAATATTCGCAATGGAAACGGTTCAAAATTATTTCAATCGATGTATTGGAGGTAGGGTACTTAGTTCCATTTGAAATTCTAGAGTTAGAGTGGCTGGGGGTTAGTTGGATGAACATATCAAGTTGGCTTGACCGTCAAAAAAACTCCCCCAAGAACAAAAAATGACGGATCTCAGCGAATTTTGAAAAAAAATTGTGAAAAAAGTGAGAAGACCCTTTATACAGCGTGTCCCAAAAAGTTGCATACAAATAGGGAAAAATTACATCTTACATTTCACAAAAAAAATATTCTTGATAAAATTCTCTGCATGACTTGTAAATCCATAATCAGGTACAAAATGATTAAAAAACTACCCGGAATTCAGGAAAAAAAATTATGATTTGAACCAAGAGAAAAATATGCACAAACTGTACTGGAGAGCAACATTTTCATTGAAATTGTGATTAAGTAGCAAAAAATTATGCACAATTGTTGATATTCCCAGATAAAAGTTAGAAAATAGTTAAATGTATAGTTAAAACTAGTTAAAAGATATTTTAATTATTAATTGATAATAATTAATAATTTTTAAAACAAGCCAAAAATTGGTAAAGAAGGATATCAATGTTTTATAAAAATAATTTATCCAACAATTTCTGAAATGTTTATTTTCTTTCAATTTTTAATTTAGGACGATCAACAATTGTGCACTTTTTTTGTTACTTAATCACAATTTCAATGAAAATTTTGCTCTCCACTACAGTTTGCGCGTATTTTTCTCTCCGTCCAAATCATGATTTCATGTTTTCCCTGTATTCCAGGCAATTTTTTAAACATTTTGTATCTGATTATGGATTTACAAGTCACGCACAGAATTTTATCAAGAATATTTTTTTTGTGAAATGTAAGATAAACTTTTTCCCCATTTGTATACAACTTTTTGGGACACACTGTATAATATATAATAATAGAATAATAATAGGAAGGTAGGTACTATGCAATACTTACATCAAATTATAATTATTATTATGCTGCTCAACTTACTCAGTTTACAACAATTTCTTCACCTCATCGTAGAAGACTAAAACCAGCGCTGCCCCGGTGCCTCTCAAAACGTTAGAAAAGGCACCTTTATAAAACGCTTTGGGCCCTTCGTTTTTCGCTATCTTTACCCAACAATCCATCGTATTTTTATACATAACATCGGCTTTGGCCCTTCCGGATTGCATCATCATGCGCCTTCTGACCGTATCCAGAGGATAAGACAATATGCCGGAAAAAATCGTCACCGACTGTAAATTTCAAAAACATAACTTCCCAAATACCCAACATACTTCTCATGTATATGTACTTGCCTCTGCGATTATAAAAGAAAGGAGGAAGCTCGTGTTCTTCGGCATGGAAGCCTTTATTGTATCGTACATGCCAAAGTAAGCTGCTCGATATAAAATTATGCCTTGAACGGATACTATAAATCCTCTGTACCAACCAATTAAACCGTCTGATTTGAATGTTTTTACCAAACAATCAACCAAGCCGGTGTATTGTCTCTCTTGCATGCTTTTGCCAACATCCACACCCAAACTACAAATTATTAATTACATACATACATGTTACAGTTTTAGCGTAGTTTATAAGGCAAACGAGATCAAATAATTTCACTATACTGCTATATCCCTTATTATTCTGGACTTACCGCGTCCTGGCATAATCCAGTGGATAGACGAAGCATAAGGATGTCGCTCCGGCAGCTCCACCGGAGGCTAAATTGCCCATGAAATACCTCCAAAACTGCGTTTTTTTATCGATATTATGCATGAAGATCATTTTGTATTTATCTTTGAACGCGAAATTTAAAGCCTGCGTTGGAAAGTATCTGATTACGTTCGCGAGATTTCCTCTCCAAAAGCTGAGGATGCCTTGCTCCTTTGGGATGCGTACGAGACAATCCATTATTCCTGAAAATGTATTACATTTAACGCAGATTATCTAACTCCTTAAAAAATTAGAAAATATTGGAGTTGTTCCAATTCTTACAGCATCTCCTCTTCATATGGTATTCTATTTATTATATGTGGAATGAATACACTTTTATTAGGAAATTGAAAAATTTAAGCAATGATAAAGGAAGACTAATTAATAAGTGGTAAGAGTAGTGGTATTAATGTATTAAATAGTTGATTATGTGATGGGTTTCAAGACTACTTAAATGACTAATATTAATTAATGTAGGTATATAACAATCTAGGTCAATTAAATATAAGTAATTTACCTGTGTAAGCAGTATCAGCTGAAATCTGTTTGCTGGCAGCTTGCACTTGCAATAGTAATTTGATTCTTTCGATAGGAGCGACGGCTGTTTTGGCTACCGCCGCCGATATTCCTCCAGCGAAAAAGTCCTTTATAAAGTTCGATTCTTTACGTGGCGGTGGCGGCGCAGCCATATTGTATATTTTACAATTAACAGAGATTTGCTTACAAAATTAAAGACATTTAATTAAGTTTGACACATATCATTTCTTCAAATTAGCCGTCTTATGTTTGATAAAAAATTTATATTGGATCAGTTCACTTAATAATTGGTTGGTGTAATTGGTTAATTTATTCACACCTAAAATTTTTGGATATTACACTCACAATCAGTGGCAAAAAAACCACTTACATATTCATATAAGCCTAAACATTGAATAACAATGAATGAACAGTTGTAGAAATGGGAATTTATTTTACTCGGTAAAAATCAGTTTCTGCAAGAGGAGGAAAATCGTACCAATTTACACATAAAATTAAGTAGCCCTTATGACTGCATATACATCTAGACTTGACATACATTTCTCTGCACGACGAGTGAAAACTATCTGTATATGGAAAATTTCTTATAGTAGATTAATGAAAATTTGTAGGTTTAGGTTTTCGAATACGCTCTTTTTAACTAAAATATTCTCAAAGATGGCCAACTTCCGTTTCTGCCGGAAGTCGACAGCAACTTTCTTATTTTAAATGGAACACCCTATGTATTTTTGCATTTTTAGATTCTACTCGATTAGCTGATTACAAAAAGGCATCATACTTTTTTGAATTTAGGCATAAATTTGAATTTAGGTGGCTCTGAAGGCCAAACAGATGAAAATCGAGAAAAATGGCTTACATGGTCCTATCCTAACTTTTTTCAAGTACTAGTGACATGATATGTCACAAAATCGACGTGCCTGAGGAAATTTTCGAAAAACTCAATTTCTGAAATTATAAATTCATTCGTTACTTTTCGGAAGCACTGTTGATTCGATTAAGTTAAAGGGTCATTTAAGATTTGGATTTTTAAGCGGCTATAAAAAGCAAACAATTGAATATTTATTCAAAGTTTTGAGTTCATAAAAATATTCGGAAAAAATGGAGAATATATGAATCTCTTGTTCGAATTTTTTGCATCTGAGTGCAGTCGATATATTTTACTTACTATATTTTTTATTTAATGGGGGGGGGGGGCGGGGTTGTTTAATAACATATGAAAATATGTAGGGCTCTAAATTATTTAGCTTTTTACCAAATCTTAAAATTTTTACAGAAAAAGTACATATTACTATCTGAAATACTCATTACTCTACACATTAATTTCATATGAGAGATTCCAAAAAAGTAAAAGAATATAGGGTTTATACCATATACATGTATAATCGCATCACTTTTGCGCCGCTTAGCACTCAAACGGTTAAATTACACCCTGTAAATTACAGATCCAATTGATTTGTTGAGATGTATCATCGAATGAATTAAGGGCAAGTGACCTTGCCAAAAATTTACTACTAGTAGTACGCATTATTTTTTTATCAATGAAATTCCATTGCGTTTCCCCAAAGTTTGCTTTGAAATTAAGATTTCTTCTTCTTTGTGTAAAATTTCGCGCCAAATATTTATCAACAGTCGACAAGTATTTGAATAATAAATTTGAAGCATGTATTGAATACTTTTCAATTTACATCGATAATAGTAATTGAAATTTGATTTACAATTAAAATTACGTAAAAAAAAACTGAAATAAAAAAGTAGAGAACTGTCATTACTGTCAAAGTCATTGAAAATGTCAACTCTGCAAGGTCAACTATTATTGATATTTTTTTAAATAAGTTGAACTCTATCACCCGATTATTCAACCCAAAGGGTTGTTTATAACGCCCCAATTGCATTATCGCAATCGCCTTTAAAATAATCCCATAATGTACCATTTAAACATTCGCACAGTCCTCGGGTGCACCCTGTTCGTGACTACATTGCTCTCTACAATCATCCTCGTCCTGTATCATGTTTTAACCGGCAAGGGGGAACGCATCAGTGTCGGTTGGTTCCTCGAGAACACTTCACCCCACATGTGGTGCTGCTTGGGCATAGGCCTCTCCGTGTCCTTATCTATAGTGGGAGCTGCAGTGGGAATACACACCACCGGAGTGAGCATTGTAGGCGGAGGGGTCAAAGCGCCCCGCATTAAAACCAAGAATCTAATATCTGTAATATTCTGCGAAGCTGTTGCTATTTACGGCTTGATAATTGCCATTGTCTTGTCCGGTTACATGGAAGACTTTACTTGGAGCTTGGTTACTAGTTCGGAATTTTTAAGGAACAAAAATTGGCTGGCAGGTAATATGTTTGTGCTTAATTGTGTACTTGTAATGACGCTTTCTGTTTCTAGGATATTTAATGTTTGGGTCTGGGTTATCGGTTGGTTTGGTTAATCTGTTTTGCGGTATGGCTGTTGGAATAGTTGGATCCGGGGCTGCTCTAGCGGATGCAGCAGATTCTTCCCTTTTCATGAAAATTTTAGTCATCGAGATATTCGGCAGTGCCATTGGATTATTCGGGTTAATTGTTGGGATTTATATGGTATCTAAGGTTCAAATGGGTAATAAAATCCATTAAAACCTTTTATCATTTACAATTCGACGTAGTTTTGTAATATGCAACGTTTGGGGTTCATGTTTCGATTATTTTAATTTATTTTAAATGAATTAGGGAGCTCCATTTATTTCATGACACTTTTGATTGCACCTAATAGAAGTATTAGTATCTAGAAGTTGCCAAGTATCAATTTTTTTTTATTTTTTGATCTCTTTAGTATTAACACTTTAATTCTAGTCACTGAATATTATAATTTACAGACTGATTTTATTTTACTAGTCATGAATGTAATATTTCTGAATGTTACATGTTACATAAAAGAGAGATATATTTACCAGCAAGTTACTGGTAAATTCTATTAATAGGTATTTTTCCCGCTGGTATTAATTTGGATTGATTTGTCGGCCCCAAATTATGATATCTATGTACTTAATTAATACTTAAACATGTAAAATTGTAAGATAAAAATGTTATTGTAACTTTAATATTTATCCTACAGATTACTTAATATTTGACATTTTTGATTGATAGACTAATTCTTCCTGTTTCCCTTCCATTTGTAGATCTGATTTTTGAATGCTGTGTAAACAATTTATATGTAAAAACTCCGCTTTCTTTTAATTGTTATTTATTTGATGTGTAGTTGTAGCTAATAAAACATGTACAAAATTTGTAATTTTTAGAGTTAAACCTATTTGATCCAACTCTGTGACAAAGATTTTTGGGTATCACATCCAAAAACTATATAGAAATTATAATACTTTTATTGAATTCCCATTAATATTTCTACAAAATAGCAGTGCCACGTTTATTCTTATATTACAGCCAATAAATAAAATACTCTACAACGTTAAAAAATTTCGAATAAATAAAATTAACAGTTTTTGACACTTAATTTGGGTCATTGTTTATCTTTGCCCAACTGTTTCTTATACATATCTTTCAACATATTAAGATTCTCGTGTAATGATTTCACTTCATCGAACCTCTGAGCCTCCCTGGCTTGTTTAATGTAACTCCTAACGATATTCATTTGCTCGAGAAGAGGATCAGCTTCTTCAGAAACAGTGGCCTCATTTGCAACATTAGCAGGGGACCAACCGGTGGTCACTGTCACTTTTTTTATGCTTGTACTGCTAACCGGAATATCATCATCTTTTACTTTAGCCAAGCGTTCTCGTTTGGTTTTCTCCAAATCTTCTGGCGAAGGAGGCGGAGGGAGTGTAACCAGTTCTTCTTTGATGTAACTCGACGTGGCTTTTCTAATCCCGGTTTGTAGAAGCGCTGATTTCGGTGTCTCTGGATCTACGGGTAGAGAATCTATTTTTTTGCTTAATGTATCGATCATTTGCGCTTTATCTGCTATAGTGTTCCTGAGGGATTGGAGGTCTTGAAGAATGTAAGTAGACTCTCCGGATTTTAAAGAATTGTATATCTACAAAAGGTTATTTTACTGTAAATTCATAGTTATTTTAATGGTATAAATGTAACACCTTATAATACATGTCTACAGATGCATGTACTTGTACTTTCATTTTCTGTAAATGGGTGTACAATTGGCAGATTATAGGTTGTAAAACTTGATCTATTTGAACACGTCTTCGGCATTCCAACATATCTAAGCAATGATAACATATCCTTAAACTCTCCGAGTCTTTGCTCGATTGCTCTTTACTAGCCCCGCTGTTTAGAGGTGTTACAATCGTCTCTGAAATTAATAAAACAGATAATTAAATTAGATAAGTAGTGTTGCTAAAATAAGCTTACGTGCTATTTCGTACGGTAGAAAATAGGAACATGAATTACACATTATAGAGCCACACAATCGACAATGATGCTGTCTTCGTGTTATGTTAAAAGAAGAGGCGCAAGACGGACATCTTGATACTGTTGAACCGTCTAACCAAGCGACTAGTTCTTGTTCTTGTTGCTTTCGATCCGATGCGAAAACTCTTAATAGTCGGTCAAGTCTAATTATTAATTTATTGGTTTCTGCTGTTCTGTGATCCAGCCTATCTCTTCTGACGGATTTGAAGTATTCTGTATGAGAAACGGTCGGGCCAGGTTCCTGAGGTTCGCTGTATTCTAAGAAGTACTTCTCTTTTTGCAGAGATATTTCATTTTTAAACTGCTCCAGGTCTTGATCTTCGACTGTGAGTATTTTTTTCTTGACTTTCCCATAGATACCTTAAAATAGGTGCACATTAGTTGGAATTTTTTTCCAAATTATGTATTTATTAAACTAAATAAAACAATTACAAAATTTGAATTGAAACACTGGTCCCGAGGATTTTTACATTTTCTTTTAGGCACAGCTTGAATTATAATTTTTCCCAACAACTTTCCAAATGAAATGGAATGAAATACAAAAATAACAAAAATAAAGAAAAATTCTGAACAAAAACGCACTACCGAGTGATATAATTATACTTTCAATCGCTTATAAAATTAATTTCACTTTTAATTAAGTGGATGTTGCTTTAAATAAATTACCTTTGATTGAACTAAGGAGATCTTTTTCTTCCGAATGTAAATCTTGAAAATGGGTTATTAAATTGTTAGCGGACCGTAAATCCTTATGGCAAATTGGACAAAGAAATCCTTCCTGTATCGAATCTGCCTCTGCCATTTTATTAGGCTACCGAAATATATTAAAGAATTTATAATTAAATTAATTACGCCTACAAAGTGAAATATCAAATCACATAACCTATAAATGTTTTTTAAAAAATATTCTTCTTTTTTTTTCTAAAATTTTCCTAGTTATGTTTGTCGCTGTATGTTGGGAATTGGGAACACTGGTAGACCAAAGCCAAATGTCATTTGCCATTATTATTTTCACTTTTTTTACTATAGAAATAGGAGAAGGTAAAGTAGATAACAAAAATAAACTGAAAAAAAGTGATTCGATTTGAAAAATTCGTCGGATTCGAAATACTTGAATTGAGGTATCGCACTTCATGGGATTAATCGACGATGAGCTCTCAGAAGTTAGAAAACTTTGTGAACATGTCGTGCCGGGAACAAAACTCGTATCATGCGTGCAGACAATGGTCCGCACCGAAATAAAAAGGACTGATTTTAAAAAACTCGTAGTGTGCATACAGTTCAGAGGGGATTACCCCAAAACGCCTCTATTAATCGAGCTAAAAAGCAAAACGTTATCTGAAAAGTTGCTGTTGAAATTGACGAACGTATGCGAGCAAGAAATTAAGAAATATTTAGGTAAACCTCAAGTGCTCAATACGATAAAATTCTTACGCAATTTCCTAGACGAAAATCCATTGTCTTGTTGCTATGAAGAAATAAGCGAGTTAAGAAATTTAATCAGCTCTGAAGATGAGTTCAGATTGAAACAGAAATCGTCTAGCATCATTTTGAAAGTGAACAACATAAAATACTATCTAAATTGTAAAATTATCGTTCCAGACGATTATCCGACTAGTGCCATTAAGTAAGTTGATTTAACCAGACCAAACATAAAGTTACCGATGATTATTTTAGAATCGAAGATGCTTGTACGAATTTCTCGCCTGCCCTGCAAAGGCACATGATTTCACAGGCTCAAGAAATAGCCAGGAGATGCGTTGAGCCCCCATTGAAGAAAAAACCGAACGAACCTCCGTTTAAACCGCGCCCCTCGTTACAAAAGACAATAGCGTTTCTCATCGATTGCGTTAAACGATTACCTAATGAAAACTGCCAGTTTTGCAAAAAGATTTGCTTCCCCACTAACCCAGAGGTAAGACATAAGAAGGGTCTTATACATCACATTTAATTAATTCAAATTTACAGCTACTTGAGAAGGATGAAAACTCTCCCAAGCATATCGAAAGGGTGTACTGTGGACATCTATTTCACCAAGACTGTTTCTTCAATTACATGAAGCTGCCGCCCTTCGGGAACAAGAAATGTTCCATTTGCGACAAGAAGATATACCATTTCAAATGGTCCTTAACAGACAAGTTGGCCGAGGAGAGATGGGCGCACGAGCAAGCCAGGGGCAGAGAATTACAAGAAGTTGTTGAATTTTTCGAGTAGGTGACGATTTGTTGGACCCGTTTGTGGGCAACGATATGACAAAAATGAAAATGCAGGAGATAAAGCGGGTTCAATTAAGCATAATTTTTTATTACGATTGATTTATTTATAATATTCGCGCAATTCGGTTTTAAAAAATGGAGGGTTTTTTTTGGTTTTACGAATTTATGATAATAGGTTTTTAATAAGATTAATGACTCATTGAACTTAAAACAATAATTAAATGCTCTTGTTATAAATACGATTTTAATGTACTGCTTTATTTATAATGAGCATACTTAATATTTCTAATTGAGATTTTTATAGTACACAATAAACTATAATTAGTGCACTGCTGTATTTTAATATACTATTTATAATTATAAGAAACTAAATACAACTATTACCGAACATAGCTGGCTTGACTAAGGTCAAGAAAAAGTAAATCAAACTTTGTTAATGAAAGTATACCATTTACCTTGGAATAAAATTATGTATGTAATTTAACAAAATTAGTGGTTTTATATGATGTTCTTTAAAGTTCAGCTGAACCTTGATATCACTTTCAACTCAAATAAAAACAAGTAAAATTGACATCGATAGCAAAATACCATCGAATAATTTAATAAACATAAATTTTTCACAATAAAATTGTTTCAGTTTGTTTAGTGACATTAATCTAAGATACAGAAAAAATTAATTATTTCATACAATCAAAAAAAAAATACTTGAGAAAATACATTACTCGGGTACGAATTACACAAAATATAGAACACATAAAAGTTTTACGTAATGAAAAAGCTCATTTTTTCCAGCAGTCACCTGGGCGACTAAAGTTTGGTATTCACAAAAGCGGATTGCGAACGACAAAAGTAAATTGAACCATCCGCAATCTGCTGTTGTAATGCCCTTTCGTCACAAATCGCAAGATTCTAAGGCAATCCGAATGTGGTGATCACTAACACTTAAGTCTTATCATTACTTACGATTATTTTTAAAAAAATGCGACGAAATTGCATCATATACCCCTCTTAGATCTACTAATCAATCAGAAAAAATAAAACATTCATAAGAGTAAGAAAAGAATTGCATCTAAACTAACCTCTTCACCGTACAAATTCCACTAAAAGTCCATTAAGATTGGAGAAAGATTTTTCGATAAATCGTTCACCGAACACGCAAAGATTACAAACTAAAGAAATAAATTCAACCTAGATTCTCGCAAAAAATTCTGCGTCCTTTGTTTGGCTAAAATAACAAGAATACGAAACGAAAACGGGACCGGACTTTTGCTTCGGCAGTCGATAGTAGAGTTTTCTTGACGAATTCCCAATATCGGAACTATGTAAGGTGCAAATATAGCGGTTAATAGTAGATATAAGGTAAGGTTAAATGATTCTAGAAAAGTATCTGACTAAATTAAATCGAAGCAAATTATTTAATACATAAAAACAGATTTGCTTTAAGCGAGAGGATAAATGTTACTGTGTTAGTCTTATTATCGTGTACTTAAAACGAATCTTTTGAAAACTCTACTATGTAATTGAGGAACATCGTACAAATTTCACAGCCCCGATTACTTTTCCAGTCCGGTCCAGCCTTAATTATTTCAAGAGTGAATAAAACCGCGTTCAACTCATTCTCGAATTCTGTATAAAATTAAAAAAAAATCTAAGACAGAAAATTTTTCATCGAGACGACAACCTAAGATTACATTAATTACAATAATAATTAACCGTTATTAAAAAAATGGAGAAATCCACTCCCAAAACGTTTGTTTTTACCATTTTGCATCTTAAATTATTTTTAAACTTCTACTTATTATTTCTGTGAAAAAACACGTTAATAATTCCTACTTTACTCGTCGCCTTCTTCCTCCTCGGATTCTGCTTCTTGTAGCCACGTTAGCCATTGATTCACCTAAAATTAATGATAATTTATAGATTTCTTTTTCTGAATAAAGTCAAAAATTACACAATGGTCAACTTAAGGGAGGAAACCACATTAGAAGGTTAAAAAAAATCCGATTTTTTATTGCATAATTCGTTAGCTTAACTATTCAAGAATCGAATAATGTCGAAATAAAGCAAAATTCGCATTTATAGAATTAATTCGCTTTATAAAATTAAGAATTATATGAACTATGAACCAACTTGTGAGATGATATTACGATTTTAAGGGAATTTTTCTTTGCATAATAATAGAAAACAAATCAAGAAAATCGAAGTAAATTGTTCCAAAGCCCGCAAAATTTTTAATTTTCATTATTTTCATCTGCTCTGAAGTTTTACTTGAATGTGTTATTAATGTGAAATAAAAACCTTTATAATTTCTGATGAAAATCGAAATGGCTATACTTCACTAAAATGGAGAATTACACTTACAACCTTCAACGGACATTAAATTTGTTATTTTTGGCTGAAATGATTCAAAAAAATTAAAAATTATTGTTTGAAATATAAATCAAATGATATCAAAATTTCATTGAATTCTAATTAAATCTTCCCACTGAAGAAAAAAACAAGCCTCCTCCTCCTTCAAACAGCCTCCTAATGTGGTTTCCCCTTCAACATTAAGCCCCGGTTGTAGATGTCACAGGTGAACGTTAGTTCAACTAAAGAGCAAGTCTACTTTGAACCGAGTTCATTTTAGTTTTTGTTGTCGAGTGCAAGATCAACATTAGTTTGGTTGAACGCCGTTCAGGTCTCGTTGGTTGTACTGAACTCCTTTTTTTCTGAAATATATTGTCACATGCCAACATTTGTAATTTATATTTGAATGTTGGCAGTGTTGATTCTATTTTGATGTCACTTTTGATATTTCGTTTATTTTGAATTATTTGGACTGGAACTATCTACATTTGAGAAGTTCTTGATAAATAATATCTAGACAAAATAGACATTTAAATTCAATATCGGACCATATTTCAAAATGACTGGGTTTATTTCTAAAAGTTTGTGGTCTTCTAGTATGTAAAAAAACCTTCAAAATTTGTAAAAAATCTTCGTCTTCTAATAATACTTTCATTTTAAATAATTAATTCAAGCAAACTTTTTTAGGTTAACAACTCAACGTCAAATGTTAAAACCTTCTTGAACCGCCTTTCGACTTGACTCGGTCACAAATTCCAGCGAGTCGAGTCAACCCGATTTCAAATCGATCCGTGTCGATCTAGGGTTCAACCCGAGTTCAACTCTGCATGGAAACGGGGTATATGATTGACGTACTTACAACACAAATTTGCAATTAAGTTCAACGCAGAACCACAGTTGAACTATGCATCTACAACCGGGCCTTATACACGCATCACAAAGTGAGCTTTCGATAAAACGAGAAACCAAACGAATCTCACCTGGAATAAAGCGTTACCCTTTCCGGGATATGCATCGGTAACGTCCTCCTTCCAATTGAGGAACGCCTCCTCGTCGACGATCGACATATCGTAGAGCGCGTTGAACCACCGCAACAACTGCCCTCGCGGGAATCCCAGCGAATAGAAGTGCATCTGCAGCGAGTAGAGGGCCACCAATTGCAAGCTGGACTTCTCCCGCAGGAACGCGTGCAGGATGGGCTGGTAGCGCTGCAGCAGGCTCGACTCCTTCTCGATGACGGCCTTTTCGTCGCCGCACGCCGAAGATTCCTACACGAATAACACATAATTTATATTATCGGTTACGAGCGAGAATTTAAATCGCAAAAATACCTGCGTGATGTATTTCAACAGTACAGTCATGAGAGCGTTGATGAAGCCGGCGTCGTTGAAATTCGAAGGTTCCAAATTCTCCTTGATCCACTTGTAGAACGCTTGTGGATTGGGATCGGCTTGAAGTTGACGAGCCAGGTCCGCCTGGATGCGCAGCAGAGGATACAGGAACGCCAGGTCGCGTTCCTCCAGGATCTCGGAGAGCCGTTCCTTCGTTTTATCGCACTCGGGTAGTTGAGTCATCAAATTTACCTGTAAAGAATGTAAATATGAATCAGGTAGCATTAGGTTGATCAAGGCTTTCTCAAAAGGAGCTTTGGACGTCTGATAATAAATATGGAGTAAATATGGAGTACCCTTTGGAAGAGGTAGCATTAGGTTGATCAAGACTTTCTCGAAAGGAGATTTGGAAGTGTAATAACAAAAATGGAGTACCCTTTGGAAGAGGTAGCACTAGGTTGATCAAGGCTTTCTCGAAAGGAGCTTTGGACATCTGATAATAAATATGGAGTACCCTTTGGAAGAGGTAGCCTTAGGTTGATCAAGACTTTCTCGAAAGGAGATTTGGAAGTATAATAACAAAAATGGAGTAACCTTTGGAAGAGGTAGCACTAGGTTGATCATTTTCTCAAAAAAGGTGTTGTGGACGTCTAATAATAAATATTGAGTACTCTTTGGAAGAGGTAGCACTAGGTTGATAAAGGCAATCTGGAAAGGAGCTTTGGAAGTCTGATAATAAATATGGAGTACCCTTGAAGGCTCGTATCGATTAGCAAGTAACTTACGCAGTTTTTGCCATAGCACCCATATTAACGTGTCGAAAACACGTCTGAGAGCTGAACCTGCAAGTTAAATTTCTTACAACATTCGCTTTCAGACAAGTTTTATACGCTTCCGACATTTCTTGTGCAAAACGAGAAATACCTCTCGAAATACTTGAAGACAGTAACTTGGTGCAATTTTTGTTTTCAATGAACATACTTTTGGAAGTCATTCTCGCAAGTGCTTTCGCAATTTTATCACTAGTCGACACAAGTCTTTAGAAGAGGTTGCACTAGATTGATTGAGGACTTGTGAAAGGGAACTTTGTAAGTGAGAACAATACCTTGCTTTTGTTGAACATCTCGGACAATTCGGACTTGCCCTTCTTTTTGTGGATGTTCTGCAACACCAACAAGAAGAGCGGATGATGCGAACCGTTCTCCGTCAAATTGGCGACGTCCGAGAGAGGCACCAGGTGTTCGCATATCGCCGTGGCGAATAACACCGAAGCCGAATTGGTGACTTTGGCTAGCTCGTTTTCCCTCTCCTCCAAAACGTGGCACAGCGATTTGAACGCCTCCTGTACGACGTTGCCGCCCATTAGATTGTCCTCTTTGAGATTGCTCAGGAATCTGATGAATTTCTCCTGCTCCACATCTAAACAATATCGAATGATTGTAACGCCTCTGTATAGGAGCCGTATTGTTTTAATTACCTGATTTCTCCAAAGCGTTAGATAAACCGCTCAAAACCATTTCTTTAGCAAATTTATCGGGAACTTTGTGCTCCTTGTAGGAATTTATAGCTTGCTTCAGATCAACTTCCCCTTTCCAATATTCATCTATTAACGTGTTGAATTTTTTCAGTACCTCTTCCTTATTTGGTCCCTGCAAAATTATTTTTAAAATACCGTTCAAGTCATTCAATAATCTATCGTTAACTTACTTTATCTTTCTTGGATTGCTTGGGCTTCTCGGCAGGCATTTGCTTAATAGGCAACGGTTCCTTGAGCAGCGTCGTCGGCGGCTTGTTAATCGTCGGCTGAGCGAACGCGGGTTCCAACGTTTTGTTGTTATTGTTGTTCATAATGTTATTCGTTTTTAAAGATGATGCTTTGGTGATGAGCATCGAATTAGGCCGCAGTTCGACGTCGGCCATTTCGTCTTTGCCCACTATCAAGTTGCTCTTTTTGAAGCGGGGCGCCACGTCTTTGTTGGATTCTAAGATACAAATAAATAATTATTAATAAGAGTTATACAAGGTGTTTATTAAACATGTGATCGAATTTTAAGGGGGTTAGTCCTTGCACTATTTTAAGAATATTTTGTCCTTCGATGATTTTTGAAAAGCCTTGTTTCGAAGATACAATATTCATCAACATCTACATGAAACAAGGACATTGGAACGAAGTATATGCTGGACATGATCGAGGAAGATCCGAGTACTTCTACTCGAAGAATTGTAAATACTTTGAATGCGAGTAATTCCGGGACAATTTGTTATACCCATACCACATATAACGCGTTCCGGCACTTCTTCCTGCTGATTTTCTTCTCGTAACTCTGACAATGGCTTTTGCACACGTTAGTTCAAATTCATCCACTACTGACGACGATTCTTTTTACCGGCGGGGCCATCTGGTCATTAGTTCATACTGCTCATGTATAAAATGTGGAAGACTTGCGAATTCGGACAATAGGATCCCGTAACGATTTTTTTTAATAGTCCATGGCAATATTTGAGTTCGAATATACAAGAATATCCGAGTTTTACAACTGAAAACCTCCTATTGACGAAGAAAAACGTTGTCTTGTATTCAAAATTTTGTGGCCAAATGCTCCCATTCGTTCGCTATCTTTATTTATTGGTGATAAAAAATGAAAGGATCATATTTTTAATAGTCTTAGCTTTGTTGTAGTAGATTTTAGAACTGTAGGAAGTAGCCCATTATACCACCAAAAAGGGTAACGCTATCTAAACATTTACTTTAGCACATTTGAAATTTTAATGAGTAATTCTAATTAATTATATTCATATACAATTTATTTAATAGACATTTGATGACGGAATGTTATCTTGGAAAAATTACTAATACTAATTTATTTCGGATTTACATTTAATTCCGAGGTACCCTCTGAATAAAATAGTTGTGACGCACGGTTCAATCTATTTTAAATTTCAACAGTTGTCAACCAAAATATAACTTAAAAAATTAATTTTATTGGCCAGAATTTGGCGCATTTTTAAATCCTAATGAATTTTAAATAAGGATTATTTCAGAAATCCCTTATTTTTGTTAAATATTCCCTGCTAAATGAAGGTTTTCCTAGAAATAAATTAGTCTTTTAGCATCTATTCTGTTCGTTTACGTTACGGGAGCCCATTTCTAGGTGTAATTCAATAACCACCGTGTTGTTTTTGAAAAAGTTCGGCAGTCAATGAGATTGTGTGCTTGCGTTCTAGCTGGAACCAATCATTTCCAATAGTTCTTTTACAATTATTTGTATTTTTTGGTAATCAAATGTTATTGTCTAAAATTTTGTTCGTTCTGTATCTTCTAAACGAAGATGGTTATCAAAAATCATCCAAGGATAAAATATTCTTAGAATAGTCCATTGAACAACCCCTTGATTGATTTTTACATATGACTTACGGTTGTATTGTGAGTTTGAATTGTTCTGGTTGTGCTTATACTGCCCCCTTTGATTATTGTAATTGTAAGAGCCGCCGCGTTGGTTGTTGTGACCTCTGTAACCGCCCTCTCTTTGGCTACCGAAACCGTTGTGAGAGCCGAAATGTGGCGGCGCGGTCGATATCAGCGACGGTGCCGAAGGGGGCAAATTTATACCTACAAAATAACAATAATATCCCAGTTTAAAAAATCATTCGATTAAGGAAGGTCCACATTTAGCATCCATATGTTGTATAACATTGCTAATTAACATGTTACTTGCTAGATGTTAAGGAGGGTCCACATTTAATAACATGTTATACTAACATTGCTATATTGCAGTTTTATATAGCAAGTGTGGATGCTGTTTGTGATCCTTTATGAATTTTTAACAGCGTCTACATTTGCTATATAACATTGCGATATAGCAACGCTATACAACATGTTATTAAAAGTGGACCCTGCTTTACAAAACCGGGTCTACGTCCACATTATAAATTTAGTTATCATGAATTCGTAAAGCAGGGAACAAGTTCTGCTCAATGCAACGGTGTGCGTTGTTATTTTTGAGGAAAGTAACAATAAGATGCATTTTTTTCTCAACTTCTTCTTTCGCCAAATTTATATTTTTCGAATTATGTATAATTCTAATAGTTTGCAAGTTTGTTTCTTGCTCCATTCCATTAATAATTATTATAGATAACCACAAAAAAATAAAGTAGGTAAATAAACTTAACGAACTCACTATCAGATCACGACATCACGATTTTTATTTGCGAACGACCCTGATTATATGTTAAGTTAAAATACAGGGTTGGACAAAAGTCCGGAATAGAATTATTATCTGTTAAACCAGTAACTTAAACAAAAAACGCTGAAACTCGTGAATTGATTTTACATTCTACGTAGTTGTTGCCAATATTTTGACAGTTATAGCACTTCCGGTTGTACCGGATGTGGATATCAAATTTCTTATTTTAAATGGGACACCCTATATAATTTTGTATTTTTGGATTCTACTCGATGAGCCGATTACGAAAATTTGTCATACTTGGTATTTTGGTCTCATAATAAAGGCTATACAGCCATTTAAAAATCACAAAATTTGAATTTAGGTAGCTCCGAAGGCCAAATAATTGAAAATCGGGAAAATCCTAACTTTTAAAGTACTATCAAGTACTTGTCAAAATATTGCCAACAACTACGTCGAATGTAAAATTAATTCACGTGTTTCAGCGTTTTTTGTTTAAGTTACTGGTTTAACAGAAAATTTTATTCCGGACTTTTGCCCAACCCTGTATAAATATTGCAAGTGTGGACGCGTTACAATAACAATGTTGTATAGCATCTTTTGATCTTTACCGACTAAAAATGGATAACATCTAGCACGTTATATAGCAAAGAAATTTGCTAAAAGTAGCGTCCACATTTAATAACCTGTTGTATAACATTGCTATACATATAGCAAGTGTGGACCCTGATTCAGAATAATTCGAAACGTACCCATAAGCATATCATCGAGACCACTTCTGGTCTTCATGGGATGTCGGAACAAGTCCGACGCTATCGGTCTTTCCGTATCTCTGTCTTGATTACGATCTCGTCTGTATCCCGGACGATCGTCGTCCAACGGTTTGATCTGATTGATGGGCATAGGACCTGCGAAATACAATCGATTAGCGTTAGTTTCTCGTTTGAGTTACACGAAGCGTTTACCTTCGACGACAACTGCCTTTCGCGGCACCCATCCGTTCTCGCGCAGATCTATCACGTCCTTCAACATGAACCTGATTCTCGGTTGTAACTCCTGATTATCCGCCAGCGTTTTCATTCTTTCAAAGTATTGGTTCATGAGGTATTTACCCTTGTCGGTGTCCAGGATGCGGCCGCAGGTCCGGAATATCTGACAGAGGCATTCGAGGTCCTCTGAAGGATCGTCGCCCCTTTTGACCAACAATTCCCTGATGCACCTGAAACAGGACGCCATCAATAGTACGAAAAATAAATAGTTAAAATTACTTTATAATAGCTAATTAATTACAATTTCTTTGGACAAATAATCGCAATAAATTACTAAGTTGATACTATCACCTAGCTTTAGAGAATCGATTATAGAGGCGATTCAATAGGAATTTGGTTATCATTTAAAGGGAAAAGTGTTATCATAAACGACATTCATGAAGAGTTCTCTAACTGTGACATAATTGCCTGTATAATTAGTCAGAATTCATTCAGTTTAGCATAAACTGTTGTAAGGAACTATGGTAAGAAGTTGCTTAAATGAATCAAAAATGAGGGTTGAATACCTTCATGTAAAGAGATTAAATGTCATATACAGGGTGTTTATCTTAAGTCAACTATAGACAATGGAGAAGACCACGATGTGAGATATGCGGATTTCGACAAAATATACGATTAGAAATGATTTATTAGAGCTCAAAACCGTTTTCAGTTGCTCAAAAGGTGTTATAATTAAAAAGATATAGCCCTTCGAAATTTAAAAATTTCGGGTTCTGACTCATAAATTATCAACCAATCATAAACCACTCACGTCTTGTTGTAAACTAAATAATATGAATTTTCGAACGCAGTAACAAAGAATACACAAACGAACAAAAATCAAACTGTCATTTGTCAGATTTTTCCGAAAAATGCACAGAACAAATTAAACGAATTGCATTTTGGCACAAAACACTTTACTGATAATATTGAAGTTGACAAGAATGTTGCCAAATAAATTTTTCAGGACCATTATTTGTGTTGTTAACACGAAAATCAGTTACAATTTATACAGATGAAGATGTTATTTCTATATTAATATATCGAATTATCCATTATGTAATGGATAAAACCGATAAATCAGAAAATGTTAATTGCAATAAATAGACAAAAAACGCACATTTTGCGGGGTATAGAAGAGTAATATGAAACGTGGCAAACTTGCTAAATGTGACTTCTCTTTGCATCTCTCGCTTTGATTGGAGCAGAGTGTATGACGATTGTGTGACGTTTTTTAAACTTTAAAAATTAATTGCGGCCTTATTTGGCCACAGAAAAAAATAAAAATTTCATTACGCCCCTTCTTAGAACACACGGTTTTGAAAAAAAAATTTAAAAAAAAGTCGTGGTCTTCTCCATTGCCCCGTTTACATGCAGAGCTGAAAGATCGACTCGAGATTGAGTTGAGTTTTCGACTCGTGTTTTTCCGTACACAGGGTTGAACGGTATAAGCGTCGACTCATCATTTCGACTCGACCCAGTCAGAAATTGCAGCGAGTCGCGTCAACCCGATTTCAACTCGATCCGTGTTTACATGAGAGTCGATCTAGTGTTCAATCCGGATTCAATTCTGCATGTAAACGGGACAAGTGAATCAAAAATGACAAACTTAACAACACTGTGATAGTACGAAGTTTGTAACATTTTTTATTTTGTTCGTACCTGTGTAGAATGCTTTCCGATAATATTTCCAATTTTCCCAATTCGCCAATGAATTTGATATTGCCCAACATTTTACGTTTGGCGATTTGACGCCGTTCCTCCTCCTCTTCTGAACTGGCTCCGCCATTACCCTGACCGTCAGAGCCATTGTTCTCGAGGGCAGCTGCACGATTATCGAATTCGAGCTTGCACTTGTTGAGTAAGAGAATTCTAAAGGAGGTGGGCTTGTCGGGGGATTCGAAGTTAGGTGCCTCTTCTGCCAGTCGTTTGCACAACTGCGCATACATAGACGAGTACTTGGGTTCGTCGAGGGCCTTCTCGAATATGAGATAGATAACACCCTTTAAGATGACGTTGGATTGGAGTTCGATGCGCAACAAATCATCGCTCAGCTTCTGGAATTTCTCTGGTGTGAGTTTGTTGAGAATACCACGAACCTAAAATAAACATTTCATACATATTATAATCAATAACACGCATATAAAGATAAACAATTGAATACAAATCATTTTCTTAAGCCTTGAGTCGACTAGCAATAAAATTGCGAAAGTACTTGCGAGAGTGACTTCTAAAGTTATTTGTAGTTAAATATAATCAGAGCCAGTAGTTTCCTACACAATGTCGAATAAAACGTAAATTTGCGGCTGCGTGTATAACAGCTATTTTAACAAAAAATAAAATAAAAAAGTTTGGGTACGAAATTGGATATTAAGAAGATGTAACACTCGATTTTTATGAAACATTGTTAACTGAATTAAGAGACGAAGATTCTAAAGAACTCAAATTTTCTTCACATGAAAATTGAAGATTTCAATTTAACTTAAACAATTCCCATCGCGAAATTAAATCTATTACTTCTTCTCTCGACCAACACTTTTTGTCAGACATTGTTCTACTCTCACTAAAAATTTCCAATACCTTATGGAAAGTTGAAAGTACTATCAGACATCTTAATATAACCGTATACACAACTTGCCTAAAAACTTGCCAGAAAGCGAATGCTGCAAGAAATTTAACTTGCAGGTTCAGCTCTCAGACGTGTTCCGACACATTAATATGGGCGCTATCCCAAAAACTATCGCAAGTTACTTGCTAATCGACACGAGCCTTTATGAATGTTAATAACTAGATAATTGACTCTATTATCAATGGATAATTTAGACAATTAATACATATTGGTGCAAAAAATCGAACTACTTATATATTTTCCGCAAGGAAATGTTCAAATTTTAACTTTTAAATTGGTATTAAGAGCAAGCCAAAACATTGAATAACATCAAATGAACAGTTGTAGAAATGAGAATTTATTTTATTCGGTTTAAAATAAATTTTTGCAAGAGGAGGAAAATCATACTGTTTAATTTACACGTAAAATTAACTAGAAAAATCAGAATGAAAATATGTTATTCATCAAAATTAGCAACTCGAGCCTTTATGACTGTTTCAATACGTCTAGGCATAAATTCGATTAAGGTAAAAATGTCTTTGCATCAAAATAATTTAATACTATGAAAAAAATGAAGAATAATAAATCCCTGGTTAGGATTTTTTGCACCAGAGTGTATTTTGTATAGTGAATTTGATAGTTATAATTTAGTTGTTTTTTGATTGAGATACGAACCTTACGGAACACCAGGTCATGACGGGATTCCGGCGTAAGAGCATAGTTTAGGTGTTTTTGAGGTGAGATACGAACCTTACGGAACACCAGGTCATTACGGGATTCCGGCGTAAGGGCATCTTGATGTCTCAGTGTAGAAGGTGGGACCCAGCGTCGCTTGGTGGAAGGAGCGTTGTCCTTCACCGAAACACGAGCTTGTGGCCCCGTTTGCCTGGGGCTCTCCGTTGTGCTGGAATGGACTTGCGCACAGTTTGAAGACCACTTTTTTCCTTATTGTTACAACTAAATATGTACTTATCCAATTGTCTATGTATAGCTGCGCTTGAACAAAAACGAAAGATTCGATCAATAAATATTAAAATGGAAGCGTTGGTGTTCGATAATACGAGATTAGTTGTAATTCAAATTCATAATCCTGTGTGTGTGTGTTTTACGTATGACTCGCAGCGAACCAATCAGCTGTGTTTGACAATTTAAGGTCGCTACCTTGGCTCGCGTATGGCGAGTATGGTGATGCAATTCATGGTAATTACTTTTGTCGAACGTGCGGTCCGCTTCAATGTCTTCGTAGAGGATCGAATTAAATTTATTATTCGCTTTAATCGCTTCCTCTAAACCGCCTGCGTTCGCATTGAAATTTATTCGATAAACGACTAGACAATGAATCACATTTTAGAAAGTAAAGAATTCAAATAACAAGAATTTAATAACAATTTTTACAAATTGCACATCCGATCGAACGTGTGCTATTTTCGGTTTTCCAATTCCGTTGAATAAAAAAAAATCGTTTTTCATTACGCTAATGCACGGGATCATTTTCATGATTGCATCTTGAACTATTAACATAGAAACCTCCGCTTTTACTTCCCCCGACCGCGGCTTGATTAATATTCCACATAGCGGAGGAAATGTTTATTTTTTCCATCCACGATAACCTCTCAGAATTTCCAATAATCAATCGTTCTCGTTCGTCTAATTAAAAACGTCATCGCCTGATTTTAAATTGAACAAAATTAAAAACTTTAGTCAATGGTGCGAAATGAAATAAACAAATCGACAACGATAATACGGAAAATTTGTACACTGTTAAAAACTCATGCAGATGCAGAGGAATGCGCTCAGTTTAAGGGGCTATACCAGTGTAACCCACGAAAAATTAGGCGATTTTCGCGAATTTTTTTAAAAGAATACTCGATAGAATGTTTTGAAGTTTTTTGGACATAATAAGGTATATTTTCAGCTACATTTTAAGATCTTTTTATAAAAATATTGAAAAATAAGGTTCTGAGTTACGTGCTGTCTTCGGAGGTGCCAAAAAAAAGTTCTCCAACTGCTGACATGATTCCGGCTAAATGAGTAGGTGAAATAAAAAAATTCAAAAAGGTTATTAAAGTTGAAGGTATACTTCCTATACAATGACCTACGACTTTTGAAAAATATCATAAATTAACAAAATGGCGTAGTTCTGAAGAAAAGTGTCGTTTTTTGGGGTAAAAAAATTGTCTTTTTTTTAATGCCATATTGACAATTTTCAACCAATCAAAAAGATCGTAGGTCATTGTATAGTAAATATATTCAAGAATACTCAGTTTCAATTTGAAGTCGATCGGTCAATTTCTCTTTGAGTTATGATGCCAGCAATTTTGAAAAATGTCGTTTCGAGAAAAACGCGTTTAAGTTTCAACTATTGATTTATACCTGTGAGCGGCCGCTCTTTTAGAACGCTGCCATTCAAAAACTATTTAAGATACGACATTGCCACTTTCACAGGATATTTTTGAAAGCATTAAGTATCGAATAAGCCAAAAAAACAAAAATCGATTTTTTTAAAATGCCACACTGGTATAGCCCCTTAAAAACTCATGCAGATGCAGAGGAATGTGCTCAGTTTAACCAATTCACCGTGACGAATTTACCTATCTCAAGGTCGATGAACGTCTCCTCGGGCCTTTATCGACGAACGAAATTTCGAAGGGTAGACGACGGTTTTTTTGTGGATTTCCAGACGAGAAGATAAACGTAAATAACGAATTACGAGGGATGGAATTAATCGTAAGGGAGGCGTTATCGAGAAACGTTTCGAATTTAAATAAAACATTTACGATGTTTGGTTAAATGCTTGATGAAATTGTTTATTCTCTGGGAAAAATGCTGTTTATTCAAGTTTCAATTAATTTCTTTAAAGTGAATTAATTACGTTTGGAATTTAGTACGCAGTTTTCTAGTAATAACGATATGAATTCCAAATCTAACTACATTTTTATTAATCGACAAAGCAATAAATGACTGGTATATGTACTCGATCAATGTTACATATTGATTCACAAATTTATCCGCTTAATCTTAAGCTAAGAAGCTCTCGAGTTTGAAAAATAACTTTCTATATTTTTCCTACCTTATTATTTCAACTAATAAAATAACATAATTATTTACTTTTTAATTAAACAACGTTACGCTCTACTTTTTAACCTCCTTTTTATTCGTTTGTTAATAACAAATATTGTTCCGTAAAGATTAAAATTAAGAGAAAAACCAGCGCAAAATTTTTGAAAAAATAACCTACTTAAAAAATCCCAAACTTTCACAGAACGTAAACAATTAAACACAAACGCTAATTGCACCATTTGGGATTAAATTTACTCGTTATCAATTTGATTTCCTTGTTAATTAGCCCGATCAACGATGATTCTATCGCAAATTCTAGGAACAAATACATTCGTTTTGTTTTCTTAGATCAAATTGATTACAACAAACACGCTACTCCTAGTGTTTATATGGCCAAATATTTGATACAATTTGTTATTGGCAAAGCATTCAAATAAATATTTACGATTCCTTTCTGTTTACTTATTTAGGTACTTATGTCTGGGCTATTTTTACATTAATATTAAAAAAATGTAAACGGAAAAAAAATCCCTAAGTTAAGAATAAATCTACCTGCTATTTTACCGTATCGCTCGTGAACAATTTTCGTCAAACACCCGGTATGATTTGGCCATTGAACAAAGGCAGAAGATACAGGGTCGACGACCCGAAAAATGACCGCAAACGAAGCTCAAATCAACGCCAAAGTCCCAGACGACATACCTAACTTATTCAAGGTCCCTTTTGTACACCGATAAATGATCAATTCGAATTCGAAACGTGGAGGAACAATGCGAAAAAGCACACACAGTAAACGAGTAAAGAATTAAAAAAAAACCAAGCGAATATAATTTACTAGCAATACTAACATCCAAAAACAACGTGGTTTTTTTCGAAATCAATAGGAAACGGCAATTGGGGATTCGTTCGTTCGCAAACGATCATCCTGTTAAAGCAATTTAATATTTAAGCAGTTCAAAAAGGAGCTACAAAACGACTCGCAAACGAAACTAAAGGAAAACATTATAATGCATTGCTTACAAATCCTCGCTAAAAACAACTACATTGCTAGTTTACCGTTCGAATCGCATTAAAATTGAACAATTTCGTTTCAAACAAACCCAACAGTCGACCACAAAAGCGACTTTTCGCGGAATAGTCATGACGCATAAAGGATTTGTAAAAAATGCATGGTGCAGAATAGACCTCCCATTAAACGATTGAAATATTTATAAAGCTGTAAATGAAACGGTGAAGAAGAGCAACTTACCTTTAGAAGTGAAGTGCTCGTGAGTTTTAAGAAATATTCAGTAACACTAGTTCCCGTGTACCGAAATACGCAAAAATCTATCGGAAAAGTCACTAACTCGCCGTTGTTTGCAAAGGGCACTGACAGCGACAGCGACAGCGGGACGTGGACGATCGTTGATAGCTCGGCTATGTCCGGCGTTACTGCGCTAGTCGTTGACGAACTAAAAATCGATTATATCCCATTTTTTTCTACGGAATTTCATGACGATTTTAAAAACTAACCACTGCTAGCGTTTTTATAAATAGAATAATTATTTTTGCCATAAATTTCGCTATTTCCCTAAGATGCTTTATTAAATTAAATAATATTAAGAAACAAATGTATTATGTTACCAACTGTGAAGAAATAAGGTTACTAGAAGTTATTTCCGATTTACGAATTCTATTTAAAATAACAATTTAAACAAATTATATTCAATCAAACGTCTTATAATTTTGTAGTTTATTTATGTAGGTAAAACGTTTTAAATTTTATTGCGAACATATAATTTACATGCGGGATCCAGTGATCGGATCGGGATTGACTCGAGATATCTTTTTCTTCGTCGAGTTAACTCGATCCGGTATCTTCTTTCTTCGTCGAGTAGTCAGCTCGATCCGTATTTAGTGTTTCCTCAGGATCGATCTAGGATTCAAGTCGACTTCAAGTCGGCTTGGATCCCTCATGTAAACAGAACTAATTTGTGTTCCGTGCTAAGGAACAAGAAAAATAGGTCTGCATTTCACAGAAGAAACGTCATTGTCATTCTACTTCTTTTACGTTGCTAGTCTAGTTCTGTAAGGATATTCAACCACAATTCAAATTTTGATAAAATTCGATGTAATGTGTGATGCCTATCAATAAGAAGAGAAATTCTTGAGAATAATACTCGTTTTATCAACTTCGTTCGGCTACATCCGTTGCAGCAATCGATCGGTTCCTGCTTGTGCTTACTGCTTAGAATAAAGCGATATTCTGTGGCTCTCAAACGAGTTACAAACGCTCGACGCATTGGTAGTGGTAAAATGTAAGTCGGCTAGTTTATCTCGCGGAAATCTATCGTGAAAAGTGTATGAAAAATAGCGTGCGTTGAGTGAACTTTGACGCGAAAAAAGGCTGATTTTCTTTAGGGACATCGTGTTTCTTTTGTGCTATATAAAATGAGAAAATGACATCGACGACTACGACAATTAGAAAATCTTATGGGAATAGACGTTTGTATGCCTTTCCGGAGGATTATCCTTTCCGTTTTCAAAAACAGAAAAGTGCCGCAGTGCCCAAAAAGAACGAGGATGTGCCTAAATTGATAAAATATATCGATGATAACATCGTCGGGAAGAACAATGCTTTTTTGGGGCCGTTCGGCCGGAGGAAAGGTCTGTATATTTTTCCTAATATTTTAGATTCAATTTATTTTATCTTTTACCTTTATCTACAACAAAAAATACATCTATGTTTTGTGTATTTGTTTAATCTAATTTAAAAGCAGTCTATAATTGAATTTCTATATTTGGAACAAAAGTATTGTAAGTATTGTAAAGTAAGTAGGTACTGATGTAGATATAAAAATATTATACTATGATATTTAAAGAACCAAGTGTTTAATTACGTAGATTACGTAGTTATGCACTCAAAATATTCTTATAATTCTATTAAAGAATAAATTCAAATCGTTATTTAGATAATGGTGTACGAACTTTTATGATTTGATTAGCGATGAATATAACAATTACAAATATACCGTGTTGTGATAGCACTTTACTTGAATAATAAATTAATAACATAATACTTTCATTTGAAAAATATTACAAATATACCTACTTTATATAAAACTTTTATTAAAAATTATGCTATATTTAATTTCATAATTTAGGTTTACATCTATCGAGTTTACATCATTTTGACTATTAATTAACGTAAGTAGTTTAAGTAAACCTTGATCTGCCAATCACTGTCAAACTTTTGCACATTTCGCTGTAATTAATTCATTAATTAAAGGTTTAATTGGCAATCATAAAATCAAGCATAAATATACAATGTAGAAAGGATTAAATATTCAAACTAAGAGGTAACCAGAATGAATTGACTATACGTAAATAAATATTGGAATTAAGACATTAATTAAATTAAAAGACGCCGGACAAAAGACCTAGAAAATTATGAATGAAAATTATAGAGAACGTAAAAATTAACTGGTTCAGAAAACTCAATATTATGGAAAAGTATTGTTCAAGCAAATCATATTACCTTATTTGAAATGTTGACCTCTAATTAGATGTATTTGATATCTATTATTGAACAATATCTAAAAAATTATTAATAATCGATTCGCAAGGTGACTGTGCCGTGAGTCAATAATATAATAATTATCTCGACAATTATTGTTTCCGGGTCAAGACAGGTAAAACACAATCAATTAACATTGCTTTCAATGTATTGACGACATTTTGCACCTATAGTTTGTGCAAAACAAAGATGAATGCACGTCACTAATGTCGTCATATTTGCTAAGCATTGTGCCCAACTTTTAAAAATAATCACATAAAACAGATTTATTTTAATACCTACAGAGTTTAATTTAATATTAACGAGGGATGATAGAAATTGTTAAGAAGCAGAATAAAATCACCAAAGAATAATATATATTATAAAAATTCAAAATTTTTGTATATAAAATAATTAATTATTACTTATAGTAGGTTGGTAGGCACCGACTGTCAAGTCGCATAGTTGCCGCCGTCATCCGATCAGTACTTTTAATTTTAAATTTTTTCACATTAAGAATTTCTTCCGTAGTTATATTTTTCAAATTTCAGAAATGACTCAATTTGTGCACTAAAGTTTTCTCTGAAATTTCACTCTTTTAAACGACAATTATACACTAAATTTTTCACCCGCACTGTTAAATATGTTTCAGATGATAATTATAGTGAGCACCTGAACACATCCGCCGCTTAGAAACTTGAAACAGGAACCCTTAATTTTCAATTTGTTTTTGCCATTTTATCATTTGACAATGGAGAAGACCACGATGTGAGATATGCGGATTTCGACAAAATATACTATTAGAAATGATTTATTAGAGCTCAAAACCGTTTTCAGTTGCTCAAAAGGTGTTATAATTAAAAAGATATAGCCCTTCGAAATTTAAAAATTTCGGGTTCTGACTCATAAGTCATCAACCAATCATAAACCACTCACGTCTTGTTGTATACTAAATAATATGAATTTTCGAAAGCAGTAACAAAGAATACACAAACGAACAAAAATCATACTGTCATTTGTCAGATTTTTCTGAAAAATGCACAAAACAAATTACACGAATTGCAGTTAGGCACAAAACACTTTACTGATGATATTGACGTTGACAAGAATGTTGCCAAATGAATTTTTCAGGACCATTATTTGTGTTTTTAACAAGAAAATCGGTTACAATTTATACAGATGAAGATGTTATTTCTGTATTAATATATCGAATTATCCATTAGGTAATGGAAGAAATGGATCAATCAGAAAATGTTTATTGCAATAAATATACAAAAAACGCACATTTTGCGGAGTATAGAAGAGTAATAGGAAACGTGGCAAACTTGCTAAATGTGACTTCTCTTTGCAACTCTCGCTTGGATTGGAGCCGAACGTATGACGATTGTGTGACGATTTTCAAACTTTAAAAATTAATTGCGGCCTTATTTGGCAACAGAAAAAAATAAAAATTTCATTACGCGCCTTCTTAGAACACACGGTTTTGAAAAATAAAATAAAAAAAAAGTCGTGGTCTTCTCCATTTTAGAAAATTCTGAGATTTTGTAAACTTTATAAAAGTTCGGCAACACTCTCTATTTGTGACGTAGTAAATTTATGGTGACGTGCATTCATATTTGTTTTGCACAAACTATACCTACCTCATTATTTCTTTCTGCAATCACATCCACCACGACGCAAAATTTATTCCAAAAGTCTCAGAACAATGTGCTAAATTTTATCTCGAATAATCACATTTAATTTGAGGATTTACATTTAACGCTACATCATCCCGTTCTGTGTAGGTACTAAGAAATTTATATTTATATCTTAGAAAAATAATTATAACGTATCTGACCAAAACAACAATCTCTTTCAAATCGTTCTCCCGGCGACGGACCAATTTCGTAACGTAATTAATTCGAAAATCTTGTTCTGGGCGTCGCGAAAATATTCTACACAACAAACAAAACAAGCATTGATTTTTTTTTCTAAAACATATGTAAAGTGATATGCGATTTTGGTGCGATGGTAACGTTGATTATGTAACTTGAAACATGTGGGAATGCTGATTTTTTCGTGTTGTGATGTTTATTGAATATTATATTTGATTTTGATTAAAATACAGGACGATTCAACAAATTGTGCATACAAACAGAGGTAGATAAAATATTGTATGACACTACTGTAAGGAACTTGATAGTTTCAATTGGAAACATTTTGTATTTAGTAATAAAATATCAAAGATGTGTAGGTGATACGTTTAATATTGCACTTGCGATCAACACAGTCCATTATTGAAATTATAAATTCGCAATCCACGAGCTCGACGTGTGATAATTACATATGTAAAAGGTATTAAATATTTATTCGCCAGTTAAGCGGCAGGTTTTTAATAGTTCGGATTATTTATAAAATAAGTAAATATCTAATTAAAGATCGTAAAAAATTCGCAATGCGATCGCAAAAGTTTTCCAAAATATTCATTCTATTTTCGCACTGCAATAAAAAAGAGATTAAGATCTATCCATTACACAATAAAATTATTTTAGATATGGATTAACAGAATTCAACTAAATGAAAATAAAGCCGCCGATGCCTATATACCTAATAGATGTCATTATTTATTGCAAAAGTTCAAATTTTCGAAGTAACTACATACATATGTACAAAAATAATTGATTTATTTTATTTAAAATAAAATAATTGATTATGGTTATAATTTATAATTAAAAAATTAATTTCAAAATAGGAGCACCCATTATTCGACACATTTATTCATATATTCGAATCTAGTACTTCCCAACACAAAATTAATTAATTTGTTTTTCGTAGCACCGTTTCAATAGTGCTATGAATATGAACAATATGAAAATACATATTACTATTTATTATTCTACCCAATTGCTTTGGAACGTTTCAATTAAGTAATAATTACAACACCAATAAAAATTGATCATTTCCCTAATTTCTCGACTATTTATTGCTTGTAAATTTTTAAATCGAACGGACCATCCTGTATGTTTGTTTGTAAACTCTAGTAAAAATTTATGAGGAAATAAACAAAACATTTGACTAACTAGATATTTTAGGAAGCGCCACGACTACCAATAATTCTTATCGCAACAATTTTAATGTTGTAAAAAGCGAGGTAACCTTGAAAGTAGAATGAATATTAAATGTCGTTAACGTTTGTAACAATCAACCGTGACATGGGAACTGTAAAAAATTAACGCTTTTGGGAAAACTCCGGTTTCCAATCTAAACGACTTTTTAATATTTTTTTTACCGCTTTCATATCAGGAAAAACAAATTTCATTGTTATTTTCCTAGATAGGAAATATATTATTTTTCAGTGTAGGTATTTTTATACCCCATTGTCTAATTTATGTTAAAATAAACGTATGAGGCATTCCTGAGTCATTTTCTTGTGAGGTTATTTATATTTTTTGTATTAACTTTATATCTGTTCTTTCTTTCACATCATTCTGTACACTCCTTCTTAGCCGGGTTATTACGTAAAAACATCGGGCAGCAGTATTTGATGTAGGATATAATTTTACTACAAAAAAAAACCGAACTATAACACACAACAAGTATTTGCGAAACCATTAAGCAAAACAGACAAGCTGTCTATCTAATTTGTCCCATTGCTCACCGTCTATTTATAAATGCGAGTCCACATATTTATAATTTGTATCATTAAAGTTGTTAACAGAGGCCAACAGTTTCATTTCCACTCTTCCTAGAATATTGCTCGTGCCTAATTAAAGCAGGTTCTCTGGTTGCCTGCACAAAATTGGTCCTACTAATAATAATTCTTCATTCAGAACAAATTCGGAATTAGTGTATATAGGAGAAAAATCTGCCCCCCCCCCCCTGCGGGTCATTTCACGAAACATCATCTTCCAAAGCCAGTGAATTCCTCGCAAGAAGCTGATGTTATTTCACTGTCGAAAGCTCATAAAAATCCAGCATCCGGGTCCGCTTGTCCACCACCAAAGCTTTCTCTTTCGATAGTGTGCATCGTTACGTTTTGACGTTACTGCTTTACGCATCGCTGCCGAAACGTAACACCTGCGGTATATTACCGAACAGCAGGAATGCGTATTGCGTGGCGGCCTTGAAAGCGCCTCTCAGGATAATGTACTCTCGAGGGCCAGGACGAAGGGCGAGGTCGCACGTGGAGCCCTCTCAGCGGTGTTGCCGGCTCCCCCAAAATCGCAGGTCTGCTTAATTAGGAATATCGATTGAATGAAAATGATGAAACTGATTAATATGAAATAAACGTTTTTCTGTGAAATTGCCATAGTACAAGCTAATTAGTGGTAACAATGAAAGTAAAGCAAAGCAACTAACATGTTTTATTAATTTAGCGTGTGTTTTTGTTGCCAAAGTTGAATGTGCATAGAGATCAAAAGAGATTACGAATGCTTGGAATGAGTTGGTTTAAGCTGCCAAGCATTTGATGGGATATCGGCAACGCTGTTCGCATTATGCGCTTTTTTTGTTTTTAAAGAATGGAAGTTGAATTGGTCGCACGTGCCGTGACATCGATTTTTAGGTCGCTTTGCGAATGGTCCAAATTGATAAATAACCGGTCGGTTTAATTAATTATGAATATACACGTATGTTTGTTATTATCGTGCTATTAATTTACATATTTTGGTAAATTTGGATTAATTATGAATCAATACATCAGCACAAAAGTACTTTTATCTCGTTACAAAAGGGTGTGATTAACTTCTTTATAAACTTTCCCTTTAAATTACACGTAAGCCCACATTTATTGGACTTTTCTGAGTCGTATAATTTTTTGTCGAATGGTAATGAATTTTTTATCTCAAAGAAAAGTTGGTACAGACTTTTTATATGGTCAAATGCCTTTTTGGTCCCATTTATTTTACGTGAAATGGCTAGACGGACTGTTCTTTTTTTTTCATTTTGTCGTTTATCGATTAAATAGCCCCATTGTTTGCTAAAATTGCTTTGTCTCTAATGTATGGAATAGAAATTCGAGGTGAATGAATCATCGATTATTTTGTAAAAAGTTAATGCTTTTAGTTCGAATATTGAATCGATTCGAAAATGGATGTTCTGTTAATATTAAGTATCATAATTTAACCTCATTAACTTTGTACAAACCATATAATTATCTCTCCGAAACCGAAAAACGAACTCATGTTAGGTACATACATATGTATTTATAAATTTATTTTCCTCTACAAGTAAATAAATAATAAATCAAACGGTATGTGTGCGTTAACGTTTTTATTATATTTAAACTTTTAGTGGGTAAAGTAAAACATGTCTGTTTTCCATTTGGCGAACGTCTAAAGAAAATTTTAATTGAAAACATGTTCTTCTAAACAGGAAAAATATTTCAATTTTCCTACCATTGGTCGAACAACAATAATCCGAAAAATTCCACACTAATAGGTACGCGAATTAAATAAGTATAATTTTTTTTGTAGATAATTTGTGAAATAAATTTCAAATAATTTCAAATTGCCTTGTAACCTACATACTAATATTTATTATTATTATTTACTTATACACTTCATTGTGTTCGCAATCTAAAAAAGCCCAGCTATGTTATTTAACAAAATTCGAAATTTATCTTATCTACCTACACAAATTTACTTTTTTTCGTTCCCAGCTCGATAAACATGTTATGTGTACTCTCGCGATTAGACGCACTCCAGTGGAAAAGCGGATTATATTTTATTTTCGAGAATATCTGGACATATCATAGAAAGATTATGTTTGTAGTCTCGTAGTCTGGGTAAAACCTGATAGATTACATCAAAAAATAATATACTCGCACAGAGTGTTTATATTCCATTGCGATAAATAAAACTGCATATGTTACAATAAATTCACATTAAATTAAATAACAATACAGCTGTAGGAGACATTCATTCATTCACTGACTGTTTGGTGTGTTTTTTTACTGCCGTACGCGAAGGAAAATCGTCGCGGAAAGACGCTATCCTACGTAATTCGGCGAGATCTATCGGAAAATCGACATTTCAAAACCCGGAAAAGTTTCCTTCCGGATGAAAAACTGTTTTTCCGGATTATCTCGGAATTACACCAACGGATTTTTATCAAATTTTCCTAAAATATTCTTCAATATATTACCAATCACCTCACGCAAACCGCATATCCATGAAAATCCATTTACCGGAGTTATAGGGAAAATAAAGTTTGACGAAAATTTTTCAAGATACAAAAATTGTTTAAAATTCTATTCTCTATCGAAATGTACACTTTTCCAACCTCTCGGAAAAGCCATAACGAAAATCGATTTTTCCGGAAAATTCAGATTCGAATATCTCGTAAACCGTTAGACGGAGACCCCTTTCCAACCTCTCCGCGAGTCCATATACAAGGTGATTTCACAATAATAAATTTAAGGGTCTAAAGAGGTGAATTTTTGCCCTAATATTATTTTTGTATTTGTATACACTTGGCCACCTAATCAGTGGTGCCTATTCGACCACCTCAATAGAATCATCAACTTGAGCAAACAATAATTTTCTAATAACCGTATGCAAACTGGTTACGTAAACAACGGCCATTCCGGAAAAGCCATCGGTTTCCCTGTTACAAGAAACTTCATTAAGTTCCACATCGGTGCAATAAACGAGAGCGTAATTAATGGATACCAACTATTCGGCTAATTGTATGTAGACGATAGACAATTAAATCGATTAAGGCGATGACGCCTCGGGCGATGAAAGGCGACATTTCGTCTGCTCGGGGAAGTTAATTTTCTCTTTATGCGTACACCGAGGCGTACACCGATCGAGCCGAGCGAAAAGTATTACGAAATACTGTAATTGTGGGTTACTCGGTTGCGATTGTAGGCATATACATGCATGATAATATAGATTAAATGTGTGGTTAGATCGGCAATGTAATGTAAAATATTACAAACATTTTAAAAACTATGCTCAATTTTTTAGTGCTTGTTTAAATTGGTTTGTTTGTTAGTATGTACATTTTATTAACTATTATACATTTATTGTAAATCTGTTATTACCATTATACGTTTTCAGTTGTAATGAGTATTGTTTGGTGTTTTTTGGTAACAAGTTTGTCGACCTTCGAATTTATATTGCAAATACAGGGGTTTTCACAATGAAACACCCATCAATATACGAATTATGTAGGTAATATTTGGGTTAATTTAGATTTCAGAAGGCTGTTTGGAAATATTCAAATAGTACATACAATAATATCATATATCATAAAATTTTGAATATGTAATTAACCTTGAATTAATTAAAATAAAGATTCATTTTATTTATATAAACTGTTTCAGCTAGTTTAAACACCTTCTAGCTGATTTATATTTAGATCAATTATTCTAGATCTACATAGCGTCCATCATATATTGCTATTTTTCTAATACAAGCGTTCATTTGTACATTTTTATAAAATCACTTACCAGTTGCTTTTTATACCGAATGTAAATTGATTTATACTTTGCGAGATCTCTCTTGCTGATTATTTGCTTCCTTTAAGGATATAGGAAAACAAGTCTTAGACATTTTGGAGACCGGGAGTTTAAACAAACAAGTTGATTGATCGAGTAGGTAATAGGGTTTTCTCGGAAAAAAAACCTGCAATTCATCATGATCAAGTTTTCTTTTTGTCTGGTGGATAGCACTGTAATTTGCTCGAAACCAATGAAAAAAATATGCGGAGAGCGACCAATAAAAACAACATTAACAGATTATTCACTGTGTTAATTAATCCAAAAAAATCCCAGCAAATTCTCCATCAATTGAAATGAGTAAATAAACAAATAATCGTTAATTTCATGTGATCAAAGATTTCTCCACTTTAGTGTGTATAAATTCAACAACTTCCTACAAGAGATACTTATAAAGTAAAAATAAATTGCAATTAATTAAAGGCTACGTGATTTTGTGTGCTTCTTTCCTGTATTCGCTCGTTGAATAACGATCGAATTAATATTACAACTACATTGAAAATCAAGCGAGTTATTTTGGATTTTCTAAAAATACTTGACCGACTATTTTTTTTTTCTAATCTACGCATGAACGAGAAATTTTTTGTTTTTGTTGCAAGCTACATCAAGGACTGATCGGAAGTTAATTTTTTTTAAATCTGTCGAAAATATTACAAGCTTGTTTATTGTATGTCGTTTTTTAATGTAGCTTCTTTATTAATAGACGTCCGTTAAAAGTTCGTACAGATTTCTAAATAACTTTTATGTAGCTAATTAATTTTTATGATAAAAATCTAATTTATGGCGCGTTTTCTTTGTGTTACTCTGACTTTTAATGCGAGAAATTAAGTTCTCAATTTAAACTTTATTTGAGAATGTTACGTCAGTTAATTATTTATAGGTTTAATAAGATTCTTTACCTTTCTGTTATTTTTTCCCCAATTTTCGTTCATTTTTATTTCTAAGGCAGTTTTCTGTATTGATAAGATTGTGATCAAATTCCTTAAGAAGTAAATAAAATTGATATATTCAGAATATCTATTAAATTATAAAAATCCTGTTTTGTAATTGACGCACATCCCGCACAAAACTTGAATTCGTCATACTAATTTATCCCTGTTTATTATATCATATAAATATTATCATACAATGAAAATTTAATTTTACCAGCATATCAACCATATACTAATATAATCATCAAAATTGTTGTAATGCACATTTCATATTATGTTACATTTGCATGAACGTTGGTGATTATTTAAATCTAATCAATGTGGGATACAACCTTATTTTCATCGACCTTCATCATTTTGATAAACACACGTTATTACAATGTTTCTATCATTTCGATAATATTTAGTTTGTTTTTATTCAATTCAATTAAATAACAAAAAAAGTGGGCACAACACTTATGAGGGTACTCAATTTGTATCGAAATTTCATTGGTGATTAGTTATGTTCAAAATAATATTTTTTTGGAAAAACCAAGGAATGAGTAAATAGGTATTAGAAAGTGTGAAAATGAATAATAATTATTTGAAATCCCAGACAGCGACGATTTAGCCCAATCCTTGACATTAGGTTAAACGTATGGATTTGGAAAATAATAGCAAATATACAGGAGGTCCCATAATAATTTACCTCCACAGATGAATGTCACCTACGATTATTCACAGCAGCCTTAATAAAATTTAATATTTTTTTATCTATTTGTAGATAATAAATGGTTTCGAAACGCCTTACGAAATAGTACACTCGATATTTTAAAAAATTAGACAGACCTTGTTTAAATCGATTCCGACCTTTCTTATTCCACGAATAAAACCGACGAAAAATTGTTTTTTTACACGTTTTGTGTTTAAGGTTAACGACAAAATTTTATCGTAACGCGAAGACACCAAGATCACGATCATATTTTCATGCGATAAATTTACGGTCGTCTCAAGGAAATTCGCTTGTAATAATAGATACACATTTCCGTTTACTAAGAATATGCTGCGAGTATATAAAAAGGAAAACTCTTCTATATTTTAACTAAACGTATCATAGTACATGATAATAAATTTAATTCTAAAATATGTTACTCAAATGGTAAAAATTCTCTTTTCAATTGATTCAAAAGTTTACCAATAAAAACCGTCTTGATTTATTGGTAGATTATTGAACATAAACATGCAAGTGCTCTTTGGCGATTGCAATTATACAAGTAGGTAGAATAAAGTGACTCATCTGCAAACATCACCTCACTTTGATACCCACGTATAAAAAAGGATTATATGGATAAGATCGAAATAATTAAAATCCCCGTTCCAGATTCGAAATCCTTGGTGTCGAAATAATAGGTCAGACATGCAAAGATGTAGCGACATATATTTGCTGGTGCATACAGAATGCAAGGTGAATGAAATTTGTTATTAATTATATATGTGACAATTTGCTCGTTTTACAGTATTTCCAAAGTCAACTGAATGTGTAGATAATATTAGGCCAACCTTTTAAGAGTATGATGTACATATTTTATATGATGATTGTGTATATAATAAAATAAAAAAAAATGTCATTCTGTATTATCTGTTGTTGTAAATATAATTTAGCGGATATACATTTTAATATCAGTCGTATTGGTTACATTATTTATCCTATTACATTTGCTGATTGTTTTAATATAACTTCCGCCATTCCGCTAATTAAATTTGTTTATTCCTTTCGCATTTTTGATTAAGTCACGTCCCTTATTTAAACGTAATCTCGACTTTTCCCGCGAAGAATTCGTAAACAATAATAATAATAATAAAATCCACGTGTATGACTAACGAAATCTATCGATGTCCGATAAATTCAAGCGTGTAAATACGGTAAATTTCCGCGATCACTTGAAAAATTTGTCATACGTATCTGTATCGTCCTTTTTTTAATGTTTTATGTTTCTGTTATTATCGCCAAAAATAATTTGAATTTTAACGTTCCAATGTTGTTAAAATGGATTACGAAGGTTAGTCCGGGCCTTTATCGTTAAATTACGAGCCATTCCTAGGATATTTTATTTAATAAATATGCTTTGAACATTTAGTATCAAAAGCTCAAAGGACACAATTCTCTAGATTCCTATGTAAGAAGAGAATTATTTGCAACCCTGATGATGGTCGGAAAAAACCAAAACTTTGGCACAAATAAATTTATTTCTGTTTAATAACCGCATAAACATTCGTAATCAATTACTTTTATTTAGTCAACCTCGCGTATCGTTAATAATTCCGTTATATTTTAATGCTTTGTTAAGTTATTTTCGATGAATTTGTTAACCAGAAACGATTTTAGAACAAAACATCGGCTATAAATAGCCCAATAAAGGCTAATTTAAAAGAATTGGGTACGAGCAATAAAAATAATTTAGAAATATGCCGACGCTAAATACTCGACACCAATACCTAACTCAAATGTGCGTTGAGCAATCGATCACAGTAGAGTAGGTTCAGTTCAGTAGATCATGCAGACTGAGGTGAATTGAAATCTCATGAAAAA
The DNA here is from genome assembly GCA_917563865.1 of Phyllotreta cruciferae. Classification (NCBI taxonomy): domain Eukaryota; kingdom Metazoa; phylum Arthropoda; class Insecta; order Coleoptera; family Chrysomelidae; genus Phyllotreta; species Phyllotreta cruciferae. Next base: position 6,736,398 of record OU830613.1, read on the forward strand.
TCTCACACATCAGGAAACTGATCAGGTTATCTGCCAGTACACGTGCATGCGAGGATTCACAACATATCTATAAATTCTAATTGTTGATAGAATATGTAGGTATCTGTATTTTTCCTATTCGTATTTTGTGATTCACGCAATGCGCTTTCTCGCTGAGCGAATTTCGATTTGCACGTGACAAATCGTATTTTCTTCCTGGATAATAAATTTTATCTCACTCGGCCACGCACGGAAAACAAAAACTCGTTCTGCCAAAATAACTTTTCCACTGCTACTTTGGACTCTGCCGGTTTGCGAAATTTCGTAACGATTTTTCGGTAAACAATTTTTTGCGCTGGAAAATCAGAAGAACATACTATTTTTACAATACTTAACCTGGAAATTTATCTAAGCACTTTTATTTATATTCGAAATTTTCAACGTTGTATGTTGCAGATTTTCTTTAATTAGATATACCTACAAACATTCTCGACCTAAAGTATAACGAGCCGCATAAATATTTATGCAATGCGATCGCTTGCACACGCTTTGATTATATAACGAACGTTTCAGAAAACCAACCGAGTCCGTTTAAAAATCAGAAGGAAGGAAAACCTTCGGCAATAAAATCCCGATATCGTGATTGCTGATTTTATGATCGCAAGAGATATGGGTTTACGCAACGCTTTCGACGATTCACTGTTGTGAAATTTAATCACAATGTTAATTAGATTTGTATTTATAAAGGAAGTGAACATTATCTTTGATTTATTGTTCAGCAGAAACTATATACTGATCTCGAATTACAGAATGCCGGCTTGTTGGAACATTTAATTGCATTGTTCAATTATGAATAAATAGAGAGAAAATGTTTACTTATCTCTAACTTAATCAGATGTGGTTAACAACACTCTTTTATAATTTTAATAAATTAGGGTTAATAAAATATGCTTAGTCTGGATTTTTAGATGTATCTATTATTTCTGCATCGATTTTTATTCGAGTTCATGTGTACACTTTGAAGTTACATTAAATCCTAACGGTCTACAAGCAGGATCTTCTCGAAACTGAGACAGTAGACTAGGCGGACGACCTATTTTCCTTTAAAGGCATGTTGAAAATGCCTTTCAATTCAGATAAGTCTGTAAAATTGAATCTAAATACCTACGAATACATACGAAACAGAATCAAAAGTAGTTCATTTTACAGATGAGTGCACGATACTGTGCAAGATATTACCCAGTCTTTTCAGAGCCAATTGAATTAAGATCTGAAAGATCATTTTCCTTCTGAAACCAATTTTATTATTTCCCTTTTACAAAAATAATAAAATTATGTACTATAGTTTGGATAATTTTAACATCTAATTCAACATTCCAAAGCAAATATTGAAAACATTGTAGATATGCATTTAAATATTGAAATTTCCTTTCTAAACTAGCGAACAAAAGCCGTCGAACGGTTAACTTCAAATAATCATCCAAACAATAACTGACCTAATGACTTAGATAAATACAATCGCAATTTTCGAATGCGATAAAAATTTTCGTTGGACGTTTATCGCGAGTTCACACTTCACTTTCGGGCGATTATAAACAATAAATTGGCAATACTTTCTCGTTATTATCGGTATCGACAATTCAGGCGATAATTGAACGACTTTGTCGGGTTACTAACATCAACATTGCGAACGAATAAATTATGTTTTAATAGAAAAGCTGTTGAGCTATTGCTGTTTTTTGTCTCGTTGGGTGTTAAAAATAAATACTGCGTTGTATTTTAATCATTTAAGTAGTCTTAAATAATATTAATTTGTGGAAATTACTTAACATTTTTACCTGAATATATTATTGCTTATCGGTAGAATAATTTAACTGTTTTGCTTGTAATTATCCGTAAATTACCTACCTTGAACCCTTTTTTATTTAATCGAATTTAATTTTGAATTGTTGTTATTATCTTCGGGATGTTATTACAAGTCCATGACCGTTACAAATCCATAATTAACGCAATCGCGTGAAAAACGAAACGCACCCGCCCTTAAAATAAACTAAAATAAATATTTATTTTTTGGAGGTCACAGCGAATGAGATTGCTTGCCATCAGATCGATTTTTCTATTTTGAAACTACAGGGTGTATGTCTAGAATAATATTAGCAATATTTTCTTTTTTTGTTTCAGTGGTATTTTGCGATTATGCGGCATCGGGTAGATCTTTACAATTCATAGAAGAATACATTCTAAGGGAAGTTTTACCGACATACGGAAATACGCCTTATACAACAAGCATATCGTCTCTTCAAACTACATTATTTAGGTAAGCATTGTCTTATACAGTGATGGGCAAAAGTATGGAACCAATTGAATACCTCTGGAATGGTTAGAGATATCGAAATGAAATTTGGATGGTAGATATTATACTAAATTTATATATTATTTTTATTAGATACTAAAATTGTGCATTTGTTGTTGATATTTTCAACAATTTTGAACTTCCGGTTAAACCGGAAGTGATGTCACTTTTTAAATTTTGAATGAAACACCTTGTAAATTTTTTTAACTGAAAGTTCAAAATTGTTGAAAATATCAACAACAAATGCACAATTTAGTGTAATATCTACCCTGCAAATTTCATTTCTATATCTCTGACCATTTCAGATATATTCACATGGTTCCATACTTTGGCCCATCACTGTATGCACTGTCCATTATAATGAGCTTGTTAATTAATTTATATCTGCTAAAATACAACAAAAAATTACTATATAAGTAGTCATACATTATTTGCCAATTAATTATTAAAATATTAAAATTGAGTAAATGTTTGTTACAGACAAGAAGCCAGGGATATAATCAGAACTGCCGTAAACGCTTCGGAAGACGATGCGGTAATATTCTCCGGGCACGGTTGTTCGGACGCTTTAGAAAAATTAATTACTGCCCTAGATATAAGGGAATCGCCAGTAGTGTTTACTGGATCGACTGAACACAATGACAATTTACACTTGTGGCAAAAAACCGGCGCTAAGGTAAGCAAACTTGGTGTTAGGGCTTGTGTTGACTAGTAATAAAATTGCGAAAATACTTGCGAGAGTTACTTGCAAAAGTTTGTACACTTAAAGCAAAAATTGCAGCAAGTTACTGTCTGCAAGTATTTGCGAGAGGTAATTCTCGTTTTCTTGCGCAAGAAATGTCGGAAGCTTATACACGTATTCTAGCCATATAATCAGAGCCAGTAGTTACCTATTCAATGTCGAGTGTAAAATGTAAATTTGCGGCAGCGTGTATAACAGCTATTTTTACAAAAAAAGAAGAAAATTCAGAAAATTTTGGGTACGAAATTGGATAGGTACAGAAGAGGTACACTCGATTTTTGTGAAACATTGTTAAATGAACGAAGAGATGGAGATCCTAAAAAACTCAACAATTTTCTTCGCATGAAAATTGAAGATTTCAATTATCTTAAATAATTTCCATCACGAAATTAAATCGATTACTTCTTCTCTCGACCAACACTTTTTGCCCGACATTGTTCTACTCTCAATAAAAATTTCCAATACCTTCTGGAAAGTTTAAAGTACTCTCAGACACTTTAATATAAGCGTATACACGAATTGCCTACAGATTTGCCTGAAAGCGAATGCTGCAAGAAAATTAACTTGCAGGTTCAGCTCTCAGACGTGTTTCGACATGATGGGCGCTATCGCAAAATCTATCGCAAGTTACTTGCTAATCGACACGAGCCTTTATTGTGATTTTTTGAGCCACGCTGTATTTTAACCAAAAATACATACGTCCCAAATTATTATATATGTACATGTTTGTATATTAAATCCATCAGCCCACGTAATCGTTTAATATATAATTTATTTTTTTGGCAGTCTCCTAGCATTGCAGCAATGGGGACATCGCATTTGTATTATTTGTCATGTGGCAGTTAAGAGACAGTAATTTAAATGCGGGTTTTAAATTTTTTATTTGTCCCTATTACATTATATTAAGTAGATAATTATACCTCAGTCCTTTGCCCAACGCATGCTCTGTTACATTCTTAGAATTTTTAGTGAAATTCTGAAGTATACATATAAGAGAAATATGTAGTTTTTCTAAGTAGTCTTCAAATTACTTTCCTGTTATGGCGCTTCCGTTTAATTTGTAACAATAGACAACATTCAGCAGTTTTTAATAGAGCGAAAGACAAACAAGCGAATTATTACGAAGTAAAATTCAATAAATAACGCATTACCTATTAAAATCAGTAATAAAAACGAATTTAAACCGTCAGAATTTATTCGGGTGATTAATTTAGACTGTTGTTTCGAAACAACGTAAATTTTGAATGCTGGCTCTGCAAATTAATTTCCATTATGAAAATATCTAAAAGTGCAATTGCATTATTTCTTTTTAATTTTATAGATTTGTTTACTCGCTTTTTGCGTTGTTCCTTTCGCTTGTTGCAAATGCATAGTTCATGATAAACGCTGTGGGTCGATTTTTGTATAATTCAATATAAATAATTACGCCTTCAAGATAATACAGTTATGCTGCATAGGTAGAAATATTTTATTTATTAAGAGAACGATTTATTCATTATTTCTTTTTATAGTATCTATAAAATTGACCAATTAATATATGCACAGACAAAAAAAAATTGCAATTTTTTATTTGAGGTTACTACGGCGCCTAAAGTTTTTGTGTCTGAGGTGTTTACACCTACATTAGCATTCCTGTGGTAGTATTAATAATTTTTTCTCGCACTAATAGTTTAAAACCGCAAGGTTGACACATAAAATGGAGCATGTAATATTTTAACTATATCATGATTTAATTACTTGCATATAGTTTGTGCAAAGCAAAGATGAATGCACGTCATTAATGTGTTCATATTCGCCAAGCATTAATGTGTCCAACTTTTGAAAATCAACACATAAAGCCGATTAAGTTTAATACCTACAGAATTTGATTTATTATTAACAAGGGATGATGGAAAATGTTAAAAATCAGAATTAAATCATCTAAGAAAAATATGTTATAAAAATTCAACGTTTGGGTGTTCAATAGGCTAGGGTGTTGGGCAGAGGGGTATGGTAATGAATAAAGAAAAGAAAGTCCGTCATCTGAATTATTTCTAAAAGTTTTAAAGCATTTTTGTCCATTTTGAGCGCTTTTTAGACACCCTTTTTCCCCTTTTTTAGGGGTTAATTTTCATTTCCTCGCTCTGAGAATGGTACCATTCGATTCAGCTCATCAAGATACTCGAAGTACACTAAATTTATCCTAAAATCGACATCCTATAAAACGAATTTCAGCCAATTATTTTTTTCTTATAGTAGGTTGACAGGCACTGACTGTCAAGTCGCATAGTTGCCGTTATCATCCGATCAGCACTTATAATTTTTAATATCTTCTTCCTCTTTCTAGTTTATTAGCCTCAATTACTGATGACTATTCGGCCGAATAATCAAGACATGAGAATTTCTTGCGTACAACCCTGTATATTTCAGATGACAATGGAATTTTATGATAATTATAGCGAGCACCTGAACATCAGTCCGCCGTTTAGGAACGTGAAACAGGAACCCCTAATTTTCAATTTGTTTTTGGTATTTTGCCATTTGACAATTTTAGAAAATTCTTAGATTTTGTAAACTTTATAAAAGTTCGGCAACACTGTCTGTTTGTGACGTAGTAAATTTATGGTGACGTACATTCATCTTTGTTTTGCACAAACTATACATTCATCGCATTCTATACGACCTACAATTACTTCCAATTCTGGAATCCCATTAAATCCCGTCGAATTTTCAGCTGGTGCGAATAGGAGAAACCAAAGACGGTCTGCTGGACCTGGCGGAGCTGGAGACCCAGCTGAAGTTCCACCAAAACAGCGGCAGGCAGATGATCGGATGCTTCTCGGTGGCGTCCAGCGTCACGGGCATCGTCATCGACGACCTCGCCTGCACCATCCTCCTGCATCAGTACGGCGCCCTCTCCTTCTGGGACTTCAACTTCGGCGCGCCCTCCATACAGGCGGACATGAATCCCGCCCTGCCCGGAGTCGAGGAGAACTCCCCGTCGGGCTACAAGGACGCCATGTACTTCTCCGGGCACAAGTTCATAGGCGGAGTACAAACACCAGGTAGGTGTTTTTGATTCTTGTACAAGGTGGCCAAAATTCGGTGTACCGGGTGTCCCACTAGAAGAGGTAACCGGCTGTATATCAGAAACTAATAATCGTACAGCTTTCGGGTAAATTTTTTTTTAATAAAAACGACCAAGAGAAATTGCTAAAAATTATTTTTAAGCTTGTAGGGTGACCGCTAGGGGGCGCTACGAACACTCGACAACATTATACTGTGATTATCTCCATAAAAGACATAATAAAGGTGTCCTAAAAATGCACTTTTTGAAATCTTAAGGAGATAACAAAAAAAAATTTATCACAAAAATTCTATCCCAAGATATAAATAATGAAGATTTAGATTTGCGGTTTTTACTAGATCCCTTATTTTTTTGTCCACTTTTCATCTGAATTAAAAAAAATGCACCATTACATTTAAAATTTCCGAGAAAAATGAGAAAATAGCCGCATTTTTGACATAGTGCCCCCTAGCGGTGACAAAATGGTTTAATTTTGATATTTTTGTTATGACTCTGATTAAACGGAAAAAACTCTATTACATGACGTCAGAATCATTAAAATCGGTTAAAAAACAAAAAAGTTATAGGACATTTGTTTCTAACAAGTTTGAACCTTCCCCCAGCCCTAATTTGAAGAGTAGGGGCAAAAAGTGTTGAATAATTTTTTTTTGTCATCTCCTTAAGATTTCAAAAAGTGTATTTTTAGGACACCTTTATTATGTCTTTTATGGAGATAATCACAGTATAATGTTGTCGAGTGTTCGTAGCGCCCCCTAGCGGTCACCCTACAAGCTTAAAAATAATTTCCAGCAATTTCTCTTGGTCGTTTTTATTAAGAAAAAATTTACCCGAAAGCTGTACGATTATTAGTTTCTAATATACAGCCGGTTACCTCTTCTAGTGGGACACCCGGTACATGGAGCGGTTAATTTATGTTGGTGAGATCAAAATAGGTCGATTGGTATGGTTGAAGCTGTGTGGAAGCTTCAAAGGTGAAAGATTATTTTGATTTTTTTAATAACTGTAAAACGCTTCGTTCGATTTTTATGAAATTTGGTATGTAGCTTTTTAAAATCCTACCATAAATGACATGGTTTTCTTAAGGGCCATCCTTGTTCCCTAATTTATTTATTTATTATTTATATTCATTTGTATCATTTTTTCTATTAAAATTTTCAAGAAAACTAAGTTGATGGTTATAGCTACTGTAACCCGAACATTGTCGATTTTATCGTTATTACAATTAAAAAAATTATCAATAGCCGTATCAACTAAAAAATATCAATTCAAAGAGAAGGATAATTTTTTTTACAATATATCTGTAACCATCTGTCCATAAACATTTTTTACTGTAATAGAAATGATGAAAAATACATGTTTTTACAACTTACAGACAAAAAATGCTACAAATGAATACAGCTCTCCCATAAAAAATGGAGGAACAGAGGCGGCCCTAAATAAACCATGTCAATTAAGTTAGGATAAGGGGGTTTTTACCCTTCCATTATTTCAGTTAGTGTACTTTTTGCATTGACCAATGGCTCTTCAATTAAAATACCTGCACACCAAAAAAAATTAAAATATTCTTAGAAACTTTGAAGCTTCCTCAGAGGCAAACGAAGCACTTTGTGATTATAGGTAATTTTGGCTCAACAGACTTGTTTTGATCTCAACAACTGAAATCGCTCTTATGTACACGGAATTTTGGGACACCCTGTATATTTAAATCCGTTTGTTTTCGCTAATTAGAAAATGTTTTGATGTTATTTTCAGGTATATTAATTGCCAAGAAATCCATCTTTAGGTGCATAAACAATTGCGATCCGGACGGTTTGTTCATCTCAAACGATCAAGACAAGGTGATTATATTGATTGGTAATTATTAATGTGGAAATTAAAACCATTCGCGTTCCAGAATTTCGATATACAAGAGGATGGGAATTGCGCGGCTGTAGTGGAATCGATTCGAGCCGGGCTCGTCATGCAGCTGAAAGAAACCGTATCTGTGGCCAACGTCGTACAAAGGCAGGAAAAAATTAATAAGTAAGCATTTCTTTTAACTCGTCCGCTCTTTTGTGCTAACTTTAATAAGAAGGGTTATCTGGTTCTGGAAAAAATAGTGATGAGACTGTTTAATGTTATCAAAGGTAGGTAATAAAAAATTCAAAAAACATCAGAGATTAAACACAAAAAATAGACTTATTCACAGAAGAAAAAATTACACCGTTACAAGAACATGTTTTTTACAATTCTTTCATATTTTATGGATCCTTTTAGCGCTTCCAAATCGAAGCATTCGCATTCATCCGTGAATTGATCAGCGTGCAAATATTATTCCTAATTGGTTTAATTTCATATTTAAATTCGCCCGATTTCGTTGGTTCAAACCGGTCGAGGCATCGCCCGAATGACATCACGGACTGGTTGTTTTTCTCGTACATTATTTAATCGATTTCTTGATAATACGACGATTATTTTTTATTGAGTAGTTTTCGATGCGGGCATCATGCGGATTTCGAAATTATCCGCTCTATTTGAGTTTATTTTTTTTTATGAACTTTCCGTGCGATTTACTGCGAGTTTTTCTTCGAGCGGACTTTGCATTGCACTTTGACTGGAATTTTGTTTTATGTATTTCGATAATTATTTCGACTATATGTTTGGGGAATTTCTAACTCAACTATTTTTTTTAATACTATTGCGTTTCGTTAAAAATGCAATTTGTTTTTACATGTGCACTTAAAGTCGATTATACATAATTGACCAATAAATTTACAGATATAAAATTTTAATCACCTAATGAATCGTTACTACAAAATGATGCAATTCTTTTTCTTATTTTTTTAAAACGCAAATTCTATGTACCTAAAGGGTGGGCCATTTAAGATTTGGAATATTAATCGACTATAAAAAACCAACTGTTGAAAATTTCTTCAAAGTTTTGAGTTTATAAGAAAGATTGAATCTTTCCATTTGGGAATTTCAGATAACATCATTAAAATGACTGCCACGGATATACTTACAATAACCCATTCGATTAGTTAAATTTTTCAGTGCATTTTTGACTGTTTGGGCTTCTATTTGATCAATGGCAACTTCGATTTTATGTTTCAAGCCGTCAATCATGTCTGGATGCTCAGCGGAACTTTTATGTTTAACGGCTTTCTACAAAAAATGTCCAACGGAGTCAAATCGTAGCTTCGAGGTGGCCAATTGACATCAGCATTTCGGCTGATTATGCGATTTTCGAAAACTGTGCGCAAAAAATCGTTTGTTACGTTGACTGTGTGACCAAATGTCGTCTACGTCATCTTCTTCAATTTTGGGAAACTAAAAATCGCTTAACATGGCTCATCAAAGTGGGGCAAAAATCGAATGAGGTATTGTAAAGCTAGCCGTGGCAGTCATTTTAAAGATGTTTTCTTCAATTCCTAAATGGAAAACTCATAACTTTGAAAAAATATTCATTAGTTTGCTTTTTATAGCTGATTAATTCCAAATCTTAAATGGCCCACCCTATTGGGGTTTTCAAAAAATAGACGGATATATTTTAGAGGGCGATTTATTGTTCAAAAATATGAAAAGAAGTTCCTATAAACATCGGTCCGGAAATGCAGTTCTCAAGATACAGGATGTTCAATTAAAAAAATATTTACTTGATTCTGTTGAAATTTGGCAATTTTATTTGTTGTATTAAGAGGCTAATTTAGCCCTAAATATACTGCTCCAAGAAATTAACGCACCACTCATAAATTTCTAAATATTAAATTTGTAAAATTAAAATAATTTCAATTAATTTACTCTCAAACAAAGCATTTTTCAACGATGTATTCCTAAGAATAGACCGTAAGGAAAAAATAAGGGAAAAAATACAAAATTATGAATATGACATTTTGAAAGAAACAAGAAGTACAGCCAGCAGGCGTTAAATTTCGGGATTCTCGTTGCATCTTATCAGTTTAAACATAAAAATATCGAAATGCGTAAAAGGTCACTTCCAACGGGATTCCAAGTCGATTTATCTTTCAACGATTTTAGTACTAAAAAAAAATTATCTGCACGTGTAGATTAAAATTATTAAGTCCAATAGCGCCCCGGGGGGTACCTATTATTAGGAAAAAATGTACTCCACTGCCTTTTTTGTAACTTTAACTTTTTGTTTCATTAAGCATCTAAAAATACAACTTCCTTTCCTCTTGTATTTTTTTCGTCACTTAGTTTTTGGAGAAAAAAATAAAAACCGTTTTATTGCATGCGGCTCAGACAAAATTGGTTTATGAAATTTTTGCTAAAAAAAATCATAAGTTCCTGAGAAAACAAAAAAATTTCGATAAAAGAGCGTTTTTGCAATTTTTCCAATACCAAATTTCAACAGAATGTAGTAAATATTTTTTAATTTAATTTAATATAATTTAAATTTTTCTTTTTAATATAACATCCTATATCTTGAAAACTCTGCGTTTCAGGACCCAAGTTTATAGAAATTATTTTTCATATTTTTTAACAAGGAATCAGCCTCCAAAATATCTCGGTCTATCTTTCAAACACCCTGTATAACAAAAACTTTCCTATTTATTTACCTCTCCTCTATCAACAGGCAAATGTTGCAACACATCAGAACCATCCCGGAGCTGATACTGCTGGGCAACAATTCCCCGAACCTGAAGCGAATTCCTGTATTTTCGTTCCTCGTCCGGCATCCGCGAGGAAGTTACCTGCACCATAACTTCGTCTGCGCCGTCCTCAACGACGTGTTCGGCATACAGGCGAGAGCCGGCTGTCCCTGCTCGGGGGCGTACGCCCAGGAATTGCTCGGCATCGATCAGAGCCTGGCCGATCAGTACGAGAGCATTATATTGGAAGATAGGTGAGTTATTGGCTAATTAATTATGAAAAATCGGGAAATTGGCTCAGCTCGCGGAGGATGTTTATTTGAGCTTCGTTTTAGTCGAGGTTCGGGATTTTAGGAGTGGTTTAAGAAGGATTTATAATAGAGATTATGTAGCTTCCAGTATGAGTAGATTTATGGTTGTAGGTATACATATAAGAGGATTATTATTATTGTTTTAGGGAAGATTATAAAGATTTACCTACTTGTTAAGGTTTGTGTCGACTAGCAATAAAATGGCGGAATTACTTGCGAGAGTGACTTCCAAAAGTATGTACGTACACTTAAAGCTAACATTGCAGCAAGTTACTGTCTGCAAGTATTTGCGAGAGGTATTTCTCGTTTTCTTACGAAAGAAATGTCGGAAGCTTATACACGTATTCTTGCCATATAATCAGAGCCAGTAGTTACCTATACAATGTCGAGTGTAAAACGTAATTATATGGATGGCGTGAATATTAGCAATTTTAAGGAAAAAAATGAAAAAAATTGAAATGTTTGGGACATTTCATTGGACATTAAGAAGATGTACACTCGGTTTTTGTGAACAATGTTAACTGAATGAGACGAAGATCAAAAAGAACTCAACAATTTTCTTCGCATGAACGCGGGAAATAATTCCCAATGCGAAATTAAATCGATTGCTTCTTCTCTCTTGCCTAAACACTTGCCTGAAAACGAATGCTGCAATAAATTTAACTTGCAGGTTCAACTCTCAGACGTGTTTCGATACGTTAATATTGGCGCTATCGCAAAAACTGTCACTAGTTACTTGCTAATCGACACAAGCCTTTTTTTTAATTAAATTTAGTTTCAGGTAACTAAAATTCTTAGCTTAATAATTGATCTAAGTGATGTATTAGATTCTTCCGACGTACGCCACTGGGAGCAAGTAAACAAATACTTTTCCAAAGAAGTATGCTCAACTTTTGCCATCCATCACACATACACCCTATGCAAATAAATTTAGAAAATTACCTGGCGTACTTTCAAATTCTATAATTGAACAGTAATTTTAGATTCTAAATTTGCGGCCGATTTTAACGCTACTTCCGCGACTTTTTAATGAAAATCGTCCACGTCTATTTTCATTATCATTATCGCTTGAAATTCCTTGCGTGGCGTACGCATCGTACTTGGCAATGACATTAGACGGACGTTTTTTTCTTTCCGAAAAAAAAATTTCAAGTTCACTGACTTTTTTTTAACGAACTCGAATCTATCGCAGCTCTACGCTTTAATAGGCGTTGGCGTGACGTCGACGGTTTAATAACTAATAATTTGCCTTTGATGTCGCCGCTCCGCCTCGGATTCCTGCTACACTCCAACGACTTTCGTTTTATTGCGAATTTTCGCAATAAAGATACCTAAAGGCTTGTGTGGATTAGCATCAAGTAACTTGCGACAGTTTTTGCGATAAACTCTATTTCAACTAAAATGAGAATTTGGTGATATTCCTGTCTTTTCCACGCAGATCAAAATTTCCCTAGTGTCAATGTTAATTCTCCCATTCGACTAGGGGAATTTTACGGCGCGCGGTTGAAATCTTAGATTTTGAAGGTACGCTGTTGCCATATGCCTTTGCAAATTTCAGTCACATGTATCTAGATATTTAAAAAATCGTATAATATTCAACTAATATAATACTCGCAAGCTCATATTGTCATCCTAATCCTCTTTGTATTGTTTAAATTCCTCTATTTACAACTTTTTTTATTTGTACATTGAAAGTAAACATAACCTTCAAATAACCATATAAACTGAAAACCAGTAATAGACAGGATTTCAATTGCAAACCGGCAACGTTGGGATCGTAACCTCGTTTTAAATTTGTCATTTTAGTTGGAATAGAGTTTAGCGCCCATATTAACGTGCCGAAACACCTCTGATGAGAGCTGAACCTGCAAGTTAAATTTCTTGTAGCATTCGGCTTTCAGGCAAGTTTTCAGGCAAGTCGTGTATACGTTTATGTTAAAGTGTCTGATAGTACTAGGAAATTTTTAGGATCTTCGTCTCTTAATTCAGTTGACAAATGTTTCACAAAAACCGAGTGTCTTCTTAATATCCAATTTCGTAGCCAAACTTTTCTTTTTTTTTCTTTTTTTTTTGTTAAAATAGTTATACATGCAGCCGCATATTTATACTGTCGCACTGATTGTATCGTAAGAATGCGTGTATACGCTTCCGACATTTCTTGCGCAAGAAAACGAGAAATACCTCTCGCAAATACTTGCAGATAGTAACTTGTTGCAATTTTTGTGGAAGTCACTCTCACAAGTATTTTCGCAATTTTATTTCTAGTGGACACAAGCCTTAATACATTTTTAACTCCGCTTGGTTTTCGCAGGCGATTGAGCAGCTTGAACCTCGGGGTGGACAACTCGACGCTGGAATTGCTGAGGCCCGGCTTCACCAGGATCAGTCTTCCTTATTTCATAAACGACGCCGAGCTGGCCTTCATCATGGAAGCCGTGAAGATGGTGGCCACCGAAGGTTGGAAATTACTGCCCCAATACGTGGTGGACTTGGAGACGGCCGAATGGAGGCATCACTCTAACGTCGCGTCCAAAGACAGGAAATGGCTGTCTTCCATTAGGTAAACATTTTGGGTAATTGCGAAACAATTTAATGGAACTTTTTGGTAGGTATTTAGACGGAAAAATGACGATGAACGAAAGGAGGATATCGGGACCAGGCTTGTTTCCTCAAAATTACTCCGAATGCTTACAAACTGCCAGGAACCTGTTCAACAGAGCCAGGAAGACCGCCAATCGAGGTGCCTATCAGGACCAAGGGATCACCTTCGATACTCGAGGCGAGAAATTGAGGTGGTTCATGCTCCAACACGAAGCCCAAGACTTACTAACCAGCAATGCTCAGAACGTCAAGCAAAAGGTGCCCTTTGATCCTGTCAATAATTTACTCTGTAGGAAGGATCGAGAAAGAGATAAATCTAAAGAAAGGTTTGTGTTATTATTAAAGAGCGAATTATATGCAAGAAAATTGCTAATATATGCGCATGCATATGCAACAATTTATTTAAAAATAGTGGGAGCAGTAATTTTCAAAAAAAAATGTCAAAAATATGCAGTGATTTTCCAAAAAATATATAGAATATGCAGTGATTTTTAAAAAAAATATCAAAAATATGCAGTGATTTTCAAAAAAAAATATCAAAACTGTTATTTTCAAAAAAAAAAATGTATCAATTATTTGCAGTGATTTTCCAAAAATTTTCTAAAATATGCAGTGATTTTCAAGAAAAATATCAAAAATATGCAGTGATTTTCAAAAAAAACATCAAAAATGTTATTTTCAAAAAAAATATATCAATTATTTGCAGTGATTTTCCAAAATTTTTCTAAAATATGCAGTGATTTTCAAGAAAAATATCAAAAATATGCAGTTATTTAAAAAAAAAAATATTAAAAATAACCGGTGATTTTCCAAAAATTATCCAAAATATGCAGCTATTTTCAAAAAAAAAATGTAATATGACCTGAATTATGGGAAAAAGGTATGTACCTAAGATATTGGAAATTCTTCTAGTTTATTAGAAAATAGTGGAAAAATAAAGAACAAATTGAGACAGACGCAAAAAATATATTTAATAAAGTGATTCGTAATTATTTTCATTTTCACTCAAAATAACAAGAACTAGACACAACTTCACTGTTTAACGTTCAAATAAATTGTGTTGATTTAAAATAAGAAACAATATCATCACTCCCAACAGTAGTCATATACAAGCCCAATTTACTAATTTACTAATTACTAATTAGTAAAATTACTTACAATTAGTAATTTACTAAGAACTTTTGAAATACCTTTTTTTTAATTTGTCATTTTAAAAGGCAAATAAGATGAACTAAGGTATTTCCATTGTACCGGGCATTTCCAAACACTTTACTTTTACTTCAGTGGCAATTAGTAAAATCCAAATTTTAACCGTTCAAATTGTAGGTAAAAGGATTAAAATTTATCAAATTGAATGTAAAAACAAAAAGTAGTAAGTACCTATATATCTAGGTAATATATAGGTAAATATAGGTAAACATATAAGATATATGCTAAAATATGCAATTTTTTCC
This sequence comes from Phyllotreta cruciferae, assembly GCA_917563865.1. Taxonomy (NCBI): domain Eukaryota; kingdom Metazoa; phylum Arthropoda; class Insecta; order Coleoptera; family Chrysomelidae; genus Phyllotreta; species Phyllotreta cruciferae. Next base: position 6,751,497 of record OU830613.1, read on the forward strand.
AAATAAGCAAAAACTTGACAAATCGTTAGATACATATAATGCAAATGTTTCATGTATATGCATTTTGCATATAATCCGCTCGTAAGTTATTATAATCAAGTTTATTATTTATTATTATCGTAAATAACGTTTTTAGGGCTGTATCACCTCCTCAAGCGCCACCGAACGGTTCCCCGAGACACTACAGTCTTCCCGCCATCGACGATCCGAAATTGCTCACCTGCTCATCGCCTGTTCCCTATTTCCTGCAGGACGTCAATGGCTTGTACTACCCTCAGATGTCCCAACAACAGGTCAACTTCGCCGTGGGCGAAGCCGTCAGCTCCACCAACCTGAACCACCTGCAGCAAAACTTCGTCAGAGAAAGGTAATAAAATAAAGCCAATAAAATAGTTTGAGGCCACTTAAGGGGCTATACCAGTGTAACGCATGAAAAGTTAGGCGATTTTCACGATTTTTTTTTAAAAGAATACTCGATAGAATGTTTTGAAGTTTTTTGGACATAATAAGGTATACTTTCAACCATATTGTAAGATTTTTTTACAAAAATATTGAAAAACAACGGAGTTATGTGCTGTCTTCGGAGGTGCCAAAAAAAAAGTTGTCGAACTGCTGACATGATTCCGGCCGAATGAGTAGGTGAAACAAAAAAATTCAAAAAGGTTATTCAAGTAGAAGGTACTTCCTATACAATGACCTACGGTTTTTGAAAGATATCAAAAATTAATAAAATGGCGTAGTTCTGAAGAAAAGTGTCGCTTTTCTCGGTCAAAAAATTGTCGTTTTTTAATGCCAAATTGACAATTTTCAATCAACCAAAAAGATCGAAAATATATTCAAGAATACTCAGTTTCAATTTGAAGTCGATCGGTCAATTTCTCTTTGAGTTATGATGTCAATTTTGAAAAATGTCGTTTCGAGAAAAACGCGTCCAAGTTTCAACTATCGATTTATACCTGCTAGCGGCCTCTCTTTTAGAACGCTGTCATTCAAAAACTATTCAAGATACGACCTTGCCGTTTTCACAGGATATTTTTGAAAGTATAAACTATCGAATAAGCCAAAAAAATCGACTTTTTGAAATTGTTACACTGGTATAAAGTTACCCGTTAAAGTGTTATACGCAGTTATGATTTTCAAAAAACTTGATTTTGAATTATTGCATTTTTGTAATGTACATATATTCAAAAGTATGCACACAAAATTCGACAAAGTCGATCCGAGCAATACTTTCGGAGTTATACCTAAATTTAGTAAATTTTTATTCTATGTAAACCGGGTTTGAAAACTTTAAACGCGTTTTTCTCAAAACATCATTTTTCAAGTCGGTATACAAGATTTCTCAAAAACGTCTTCTTCGATCGGTTTAGAATTTTAACACAATCTTCTTACATACATTTTCTAGTATTTAATCGTTCCTTTTGTCAATCCGATACTTGTTTTCCATTTTATAAACAATTTAATGCCAAATTTTACATACAAAATCGAAACCATTTTTTTGAGAAGCCGCCATTTTGTGAAAATTCAATATTTTGATTAGCCGAACGATTAATTACTAGATAATCTAATATATTAACCAAATTTGTTTGGTTTTTTGATTTCAAATAATCCAATCCTGAGATACGATGTACACCGTAAATCGTCTTTTTTTAAAGGATGTTCCGGAAATCGCCTGCAGCGCGCTCTACAATCCACATTTTTATAAATAAAAAGTTTGTTTACGTTCTTGAAGGATGCTGATATGTACAGATTGCTGCAAATTTACTCGGAATATGGTCAATTCAATGAGTTGAACAAGGATTATTAAAATAACAGTGGTTAGAGTGAGCAAGTTGCAATCAATCTGGACAGCCTACATTTACCTCCCCTACCCCGCAAATAGTTCTTATTGGATGTGACGTCTAATGACACATTAGACAGACGAATGACACATTAGACAGACCAATCAAAATTCACTAAGGGGAAACTGAGGAGTGGGAGTTAAATTATAATCTGTATATCATAGACCAACCCTATAGATGTTTTTCTCGTATAGGCGATTTTGGAAATTATTTTTAGTTTCTTCGAATTTGTTAGATGGCGCTGCAGTTGCTTTCACAGCCAAGAAAAAAAACATGGCAACACATTCTCATCGCAAAACGTCTGTTTCATTAGTCATTACTCATTATTATTGTCATTATTTGGCATTTATAGTTAATTTTATTTTGTTTGTCGTAATATAAGTACTTTGCGTAATATTTATATAGTTAATTAATAGAGATTTTAAGAATTGGTAGTGCATTTTTGTTAAAAAAATGTGATAAATTTTAATGAAATATTTTTTATTTTATACCTACGTCGTCCTAGTTTTCTAAAAATCTTTGGGCGATCTATTCCTATAATTATTTAATATACATGGTTTAAATAAATGGTTGCGAAAGAATTTATATAAAAGGTGATTCGTAGTCAAACATTTTTTTATATAATAGGCCTCATTTTTCGACATAACCCATTAAATTCTTTCTCAATCGTTTATTTACACCCTGTAATTACAGAAACAAATCAAATAAAAAAGTAATCATATGGTCTGTCAATGTGGCAACGTTGTGTTTAGTTTCTTCGAATTTGTAAGATGTCGCTGTTTAGCTCCAAAATTATACCATTGAGTTATGCATCTATAGAGTTGATCTATGCTGTATATCCACAAAAATTTTCGAATTAGTACATTCAAATGTCTCTTTAGGATAAATTCTTGAAAACCCGTCATAATTTTGCCTCATAACTGCGTATAACCCCTTAACAATTTCGTTTGTGGAGCAGGTGCCTTAGCCTGGGCGCCCCGACGGTCGCTTCGCCCGTCCTCAGCCCGTCGACGCGCGTCAGCCTCGGCGTGCACGGCCGCCAGCGCCAGCTCAGCTACAGCAGCCAGGAGCCCAACTCCTTGGAATCCGAGTCCAACCAGATGTCGCCCACGCACAGTCTGAACGTGCTGTCCAACAGCAGCTTCGATTGCCTGCAGTGCGGACGGGCGTCGCCGGCGCCCGACCTCCAGACCTACGTGCAGGAGATGACCAAGGAGATCGCCACCAACATCAAGAGCGAGATCAGGGAGGTGATATCGAAGGTGGAGGACGCCTTGGAGAACGCCGATAGCGTTTGCTCGTTCTACGAGAGACACGGTAGCGGGAGCGAAGATGGTCGAAGTGATTCCATATCTGCTAATGAAGTAAGTTATCCTTCAAATAGTTTTCATAAAGACTCGTGTCGATTAGCAAGTAACTTGCGACATTTTTTGCGACAGCGCCCATATTAATGTGTCGAAACACCTCTGAAAGCTGAACTTGCAAGTTAATTTTCTTGCTACAATCCCTTTCAGGCAAGTTTTTAGGCAAGACGTGTATACGGTTATATTAAAGTGTCTAATAGTTCTTGCAACTTTCCAGAAGGTATTGGAAATTTTTAGTGATAGTAGAACAATGTCGGACAAAAAGTGTTGGTCGAGAGAAGAAGTAATCGATTTAATTTCGCGATGGGAATTATTTAAGGCAATTGAAATCTTTAATTTTCATGCGAAGAAAGTTGTTGACTTCTTTAGGATATTCGTCTCTTAATTCAGTTAACAACCGAATGCACATCTTCTTAATTTCCAATTTCGTACCGAAATTTTCTTTTTTTTAGTAATTGCTATTATATCTACATACAGCAGCACATTTACGTGTATACGCTTCCGACATTTTACCAGTATTACCAAGAAGTACAATTTGCGTTTCACTGTGCTCTAAGTAATACTTAAAGGTGATAGGAAATACCTAAAGTTAGGACAGCTCACTGGGCTTGCCTAGGGATTAGGAAATACTTAACTATACTATTCATCTTTAGCAGGCTTTAGATGAAAATCTCACTTGAGATTAGCAGATTTTATAGTATTATTTGTTGATAGTTTAAAAAGTCTTAAAAAGACTTTTAGGTCATAATTTAAATGACGGTCATAATTTAAATAAACTATAAAATAAGTAGAGTGCTGTGGCTAACTCACAATATGACAACTGTCACATATTGGTTACTTGACAATTGCAGTTTAATTATCAGCATAACATCATGGTTCTAACACCTACTGATGCAGCACGAGCAGTTGCTCTGGTACCAGACGGTAGGTCTCAGTATTATGCTTCTAGAATATTGGGTGTTAGCGATACAGGGTGTAGCGTCCAGAGAGCTGTACAACGTTTCAATGAATCTGGTAGTTTTACGAGACGAAGAGGATCTGGCCGACGACGTTCTACAAATGTTCGAGATGATCGTTTTGTAACATTAAATGTTTTGCGGGAAAGAAATACTGCTGTCATGGCTCGAAATCGTTTAGAAGAAGTACGTCAAGTAGCTGTTGATAATTAAACTGCAATTGCTAAGTAACGAATATTTGACAGTTGTCATATTGTGAGTTGGCCAAAGCACTCAACTTATTTTGTAGTTTATTTAAATTATGACCGTTTCTAAAATGTTGCATTTTCTTTAAATCGTCACATTTCACAAACAAATTAAGATATCGGGGTAAATAAAAAAGCACAATGTTGAAAACAAATCAGTCTTGATAAAGTTAATTGTGTGCAGGTCTACTGGCAGAATTAACCTACAGGGTGTGTCAAAAGTAGAGGAATTGTTTTCTCTTCTCCCCTGTATATACGGCGAATTCTAAATTACTTTTAGATGTCCGAATAATAATCTTAAAACTAGAGTATTTTATCTAAAAGTTGTTAAAAAATTCAAATAAATCAGCCGCCGCATTTGAAAGTTGGAGCATTTTTAAATAAATCATTATTTTGAATGGATCGAATTTTAAGTCGGTGATTGTAGTTCCAGTCCAATAATTCAAAATAAACACAATATCATAACCAAACTAATGCTGATCTAAACCAAACTAATGTTGATCTAGCACTCTAAAAAAACCCAAAATGAACTCAATTTAAAGTTGACTTGCAGTTTAGTTAAACTAAAGTTCACATGTGACATATCTTATATATCTACAACCGGACCTTAAAGTTTATATTTAACTCATTTCTCTCCTTTTCACTTCACTTATTTCAATTATGATCTCCACTTATTCGCTTGAAACGTCAAAATTTGGCAGTGCTACCAATAGCATGCAGATCATTTTCAAAATCAAATTTTTATCTAGGTATTTCTTAGTACGAGATTTCTTTATTTCTGGTCGAATTCGATTTAGGTAAGTATTCGATTTAAATACTTCCTACCTTAGGAATTACTTAGGTAAGCAATATCTAAAAGCAGATTGGTGAAATCGAGCATAAAAGTATTAGTCTTGTTAACAAACATATGTATCTTCTGAAATAAGGATTGTTCTGTTTCGAAAGTTATGCTTTGAATATGCTTTATCACTTAACACGAACATGGCGCAGTCAGTAGGATACGATCCTGCGTTTCTATAGGCATGCATATGGCTTAATAAGTATAATGAGGTTTAATGAGTGTATTTTTTTGGTTTTCCAGGTGGCCGAATACTTAGAAAAAGTCTCCATGGAAATGGTAAACGAAGTGAAATGCGAGATCCGCGACGTGGTCAGCGCCGTGGACGTGTTCATCACGCCCGACAATCCAGACAAGCTCGTCTATTCCCGCACGTCGAGCGTCGGCACGTCCACCGAAGCGCCCCAACCCGACGTCGAAAAACCGACGCCCGACGACGCCGCTGCCCAGTCGATCAACAAATCGGCCAGCTCGGACAAGCTGCAGCACGAGGACGAGGAGAAGGCGCGCAAGTCCAAGGTGCTGTCGTCGACGGTGGCGAGCGTCAGCAGCCAGGACAGCGGCATCAATCTGTCGTTTCACGAGCAGGAGCACTTCCTCAACGGCGAGCAGAAGGTCAGGAGCAACTCGGAGTCGTTGCACGCGCCGCGGAAATCCGATTCGGAGATCAGGTTTTCCACGTTGCAGAAGCACAGGCCTAAGCTGTTTAGGGATCTCAGCGACGATCACCATTTGCTGGAGGTCATCGCGCATAGGTAAGTTATAACTTACAAAAATTTTGTACAAGGGGTTATATGAGAGAATCATGATTAAAGAGCGGAATATATGCAAAAAAATGCTAAGATATGAGCATATTCATGAGGTTATTCACTGTAGCCGCGCATTAGAAGTATTTCGTGAATGGCTGTGTATAAAATTATGAAATTTTGTATACAAGGGTTTTTGGATGTAAGGAATTCATCTAAATATTTTCAAAAATGGCTGACTACCGTTTATACCAGAAGTTGATCGTCACTTCGTTATTTTAAATGGGACACCCTGTATATTTTGATTACAAAAAGTTGGCACACTTGGTATCTCAGACTTATAGTAAAGGTTATAGCCACTCAACAATCACAAAATTTTGAATTTAGGTGGCCCTGAAAGCCAAACAGTTAAAAATCGAGGAAAACGGCTTACATGGTCCTATCCTAACTTTTGAAGTACGATTTATTTAAAAATATGCAGTGATATTCAAAAAATATCAAAATTAGTTCTGGACAGTTTTAATTCACTCTGAAACGTTCAAAATTGTTCAGAATCATTTCTAATTCGTTCTGATTCATTCTAAAAGTGTTCTGAACAGTTCTAATTCGATCTGGACAGTTCTTCATTATTTTGGACAGTTTTAATTCACTCTGAAACGTTCAAAATTGCTCAGAAACATTTGTAATTTCTTGTGAAGCATTCTAAAAGGGTTCTGAACAGTTCTAATTCATTTAGAAGCGTTTTAAATTGTTCTGAACATATCAAAATTCATTCTAAAGCATTGTGAATTGTTTTTAACAATCTTAATTGATTCTATGGCGTTTTTAAATGTTCTGCACAGTTTTTATTAGATCTGGATTATTATAAATTGCTCAGAAATTTTCTAAACTGATCAGAATATACATATATCATATAAGTAAAAATAAATGCAATATTTTTCAAAAAAATATCAAAAATTTGCATGCTTTTCGAGTAAATAGCAAAAATATGCTATAATTTTCAAAAAAATATCAAAATTATGCAATTATTTTCAAAAAAATATGAAAAATATGCAATGTACCTATTTAAAATGATCAATATTGATCAAATTGAATGTATAAATAAAAATGCTAAAATATGAAATTTTTTTCAAAATATGCAAAAACTTGACAAAGCGTTAAATATATGCAAATATTGCATATACGAGTACATATATGCATTTTGCATATATTCCGCTCTTTAATCATGTGAGAGTCATTGTATTGTACACCAGTCATTTAAACCTCAAAAATGCAAAATTTAACAATAATTAAAAAAGTTTTGAAACTTTCATGTAAGGTCGGGAAGAGCACAAAAACAAAATATAAAATTTGGCAACCTTGATCAAGGTCAGGAACATTGGTAAACTTGCTATACATGAAATTTTGCAATATTGTTGTGAATAAAATTCCAAAAATTCTGCAAACTAGCAGTAGTGTTAAATGTGTTATTTCATATCGAAATCAGAATCCAAAAATTAGTTTTTTCGAAATTGCATAACGAGGTCGAAAACCGAGATTGCAAACTTGTAAATGCATCACAATAGTTGTTATGAGCATTTGCAATCCAAAAAACTTTTGTAATTATTTCGAGACCACTGCTCAAAAAAATGGCCACATAACAAATGTATAAATAAAAGTGTTCCGGTCAACTAAAAGGGTTGTACATTTGCTCAACTGTAGAGGTTACTTTGCTGATGTATGTTTTTAGTTTGTAGATCTTTTGGAATTTTGTCGGTTAGTTTATTAACAAAAAAACATTAAGAGCGTACCGGAGCTCTTGCGAACAAATCAAATTTCAACCTTATTAGACCTTTAGACAATTCCGCTCTCCTTAAAGTCGTAGGACAATAAACGCTTCCTTGTTTAACCCGCCCTACCACCTATTTAGATGGCCAGCGTCTTGAGAGCGTATTGTATATCTGGCAACATTGCTATGGCCAGGCCAGTCGAACTCGGACTGGGTACTGTTCGTTTCGGGTCCTGTCTCCGTATATCGGGTATCTATTTGGTTTATACCTTCGATGCAAGTTCCGACTTCGACTAGCCTGGCCATAGCAATGTTGCCAGATTTACAATACGCTCTCAAGACGCTGGCCATCTAAATAGGTGATAGAGCGGGTTAAACAAGGAAGCGTTTATTGTCCTGCGACAATAAGGAGAGCGGAATTGTCCACTGTGTACTCTTAAGTTCGCACCATATGGGAAACTTTTTTATTGTTAATATGTACTACGAAACAAGTTATATAAAAAGTTCTGCATGGTGTAAAAACTAAAATACAACCATCGGATATACGCTAAGGGTGCGTTCTTTGGGTCAAAATATGACGATTTAACCAAATTTACCTTACTCCAAAGTTGCTTCTTTAGTTATAGCACTATGAAAATCGATTTTTTATTTCGATTTTTTTGTCCATCCAGCGTAATTCAAGAGATATCTTTTTCAAATTTCACATATGGAGGTTTTAGAGGTGTCCAATTATGAATATGTTATCCATTTTGCTCTTAATCCAGAGGGCGCCACTTCAGCACACTTTTTTTCCTTCGAAAGTCCATAACTTTTTTGTACGTAGGAATTTTATAAAAAGGGATCAGTTTATAAAAACTACACTTTAGCTTTAAAAAAGGTATACCTGTTTTGAGTCGCTAAAATGCACCGTTTCAAAGATAACTGAGTTTTAAATGCGTGCTGCAGGCTTACAAAACAAGGGTAATAACGAAGCTTTCGTCTGGAATTAACTGTAAATATCTGGAAATGAATGGAAAATTTCTGTAAACTGTCTGTAATATCGGGAAACTGCTCGGACATGTCTGGAAACGTCTGGATGATGCCTGGAAAATGTCTGGAAAATGTCTGGATAATATCTTTAAATGTCTGGAAATGTTTAGAAATATCTGAAAAGTGTCTTGAAAGTTCTGGAATTGTCTGGAAACTCTCGCTACGAAATGTCATAACTAATAACCCCTAAATTCATTGGCCCGTATTCAGCGCCCCTTTTTAACGTTAAAGTCATGTTTAGCGAGCGACTTTAACGTAAACAATGCCCTTAGCTACTCCATAACAACAATGTAGAACTGTCAACTTAAAGGCGCTCGCTAAACATGACTTTAACTTTAAAATGGGGCGCTGAATACGGGCCATTACCTACATAAGCATGCAGCGCAAATTTCAAATTCATTTATCTTCGAAACGGTGCATTTTAGCGACTCAAAACAGGTACTTATACCTTTTTTAAAGTTAAAATGTTTTTGTAAATTGATCCCTTTTTATCAAATTCCTACGTACAAAAAAGTTATGGCCGTTTGTAGGAAAAAATGTGCTGAAGTGGCTCTAGGTTAAGCGCAAAATGGATAACATATTCTTAATTGGACACCTCTAAAACTCCCATATGTGAAATTTGAAAAAGATATCTCTTGAATTACGCCGGATGGACAAAAAAATCGAAATAAAAAATCGATTTTCATAGTGCTATAACTTCCTAAAGAAGCAACTTTGACTGAGGTAAATTTGGTTAAATCGTCATATTTTGACCCAAAGAACGCACCCTGAGCATACGGCCCATTCATTACCGGATACCCTGGATATCATTCAATTTTAGTGCGCTCACAACAATCCTTTTATGCAGCTTTTTCAATCATTTAGGTACAATTCTCCCCCGAAATCCATCTGGGAGCCATCGTTAGAAGCCATCGGCGAATTCGACATGATCAAAAACGGCGACAAAGTGATGGTGTGCCTGTCCGGCGGCAAGGACTCCCTCTGTCTTCTGCACATGCTACTCCAGTACCAGAATTTCGTCAAGTCCAAAGGCCTGCTGTTCAGCATCGGCGCTGTAACGGTGGATCCGGATTCCTCCGGATGCGATCCCTGCATGCTGATTCCCCATCTCAAAACCTTGGGCGTCCACTACATAATAGACGACAGGAAGCCTGACGTTGGAAACGAACCAGGTTTGATCCCACAAAATTTTCTCCTGTCAATGTTTATTTTGAAATTTATTTGCAGAGAAATTCGAAGGCGCTAAGGAGAATTATTACACGTTCTGCACGCCGGCGCTAAGGCAGCGGTTGTATTCTTCAGCTAAAAGTTCTGGATACAACGTATTAGCCATCGGGCAGCATTTGGATGACGTGTGCGAGAGCTTCTTATTATCGGTCTTCCATACGGGAAGATTGAGGACGTTAAGGGCCCATTACTTTATAAGGTAAAGTACACTTTAAAGTTCGACAAAATTGGCGACTCGCTTTTTTGAACCCCTGCAAAATTCGCTATAGCTAAGCTAGAGATTTAAAATATTGACCAGGAATAACCTCAAGTCTGGTCTTGGTGTCTACCAAGTAGCATATACCTCAATCAAATCAAAGGGGTTGAACCACCCCTTTGAATGAGACGGTGTTCCAAATATCTACCACCTCTTTATTGCTCATGAGGAAGTTGTGGCAGCGAGCTTGCGCAGCGAATCAGACCTTGCGTATACAGGGTGTTTATTAAACATGCAGCACAAAATTAAAGAGTTGTGTTCCTTGCACTATTCTAATATTACATGCCCATTTGAGAGAAAACTCAGAGAGTGATTCTCGAGAGTAGTGCTCGCCAGTGGACAGTGTTGTAAGTGTAACTACCTGAGAGTAGTTTTCGCCAGTGAACAGAGTTCTGAGTGTAACTACCTGACATGTCCATTTGAGAGTAAAACTGTAGAGAGTGACTCTCGAGAGTAGTTCTCGCCGGTGCAGAGGGTTCTGAGAGTAACAGTCTGAGAGTTAGCGGTTACTATCCGCGAGCTAACAAGTCGCGACTTAATGCTCTCAGTTCGACACGGCGTTTTTTGTATTCTCGATAGTGACTAGAAAAATTCTAAAGAATTCAGTATTATGCCAGTACTCTCCGAGGATTTAGGTACATAATTAAATGGTGATGTCGGGAAAATGGTCAAAAGAAGGTGTCGAAGTACATAGGGGAAAGATGTCTCTGGGAGAAAATATCCCAAAATGTGGGCTTCGTTGAATCCATGTTTTCACCCAATAATATTCTTTTTTACATTTTTTACATTCTTTTTTCTCTTTTGCAATTTTTTATAGCAAACAATAGCACTTTCAAGTATTGATTTTATGAAACTCACAACTAGCGTTTTGGCGACACTCGGAGAGTAAACATTAGCAAGTTTGCTCTCAATTGGACAAAAACTTGAGAGTAACTCTCGAGAGTTGCCCTCAGGAAAACTCTCAAATGGACACCTAGCATTGAATATTTTGTCCTTAGATGAATTTTGAACTCTCTTTGTTTCGAAGATATACAATGTGTCTACGTAAATTGGCGGCATATGGAATACTTTTTTATTATGAAGTTTTCGAAAAAAAATATGCAACCATCAGATATTAAAATATAGCAGCATATACAAGGTTTGTCAAAAAATGTGATTTTTGCTCAAGAGTAAAGTACCTTTATTTTTGACAATACTTATCACAAATTATTATGAAGAAAAAATATTTAGAATTAAAAAATAACTTTCAAATATTCAGCATTGTTTATTTATAAAAATATTTTTTTCGATATTTTCTCTATGAAAACGTTGAAAAGATAAATGCTGCAATGCGGTACCAGTTTTAAAAAATTGCAGTGCATCCTAAATTAATTATGCAATAAAGTGTAAACTTAAATTTTCATTTTCAAATTAAATAATGTTGAATATTTGAAAGCTATTTTTAATTATTAACATTTTTTCTTTATATTAATTTTCGATATTGTCAAAAATAAAGGTACTTACTTTATTCTTGAGCAAAAATCACATTTTTTGACAAATCTTGTATACGACTGCTGAATTTTGATATCTGATAATAGAGATGATTTTAGATTTTGGACCATGCATAACTTTTTGTAAAGAATAACTTTTTTTCGAAGACTTAATACCTAATAAAAATGTTTCCCATTTGCCGCCAACTTACATAGAATTGCCATTATTCAAAGTAATATGTGCAATTTTTCGAATAGAAGAGGATCTTCCTGAATCATGTCCAGCATATTCTTTTCCACTTCTATCGTTCTTGCTGTCACTAGCCTTCCTGGTCCTTCGTTTCAATGTGCCTGTTTCATGAAGATTTTAATGAATATTGCACCTTGGAATATCTGTATCTTCGAAACAAAGAGGGTTATCAAAAATTATCAAAGGATAGCAAAATATTCTTAGAATAGTCCAAGGAACAACCTCCTGAATCATGTCCAGCATATTCTTCTCCACTTCTATCGTTCTTGCTGTCGCTAGCCTTCCTGGTCCTTCGTTTCAATGTGCCTGTTTCATGAAGATTTTAATGAATATTGCACCTTGGAATATCTGTATCTTCGAAACAAAGAGGGTTATCAAAAATTATCAAAGGATAGCAAAATATTCTTAGAATAATCCAAGGAACAACCTCCTGAATCATGTCCAGCATATTCTTCTCCACTTCTATCGTTCTTGCTGTCGCTAGCCTTCCTGGTCCTTCGTTTCAATGTGCCTGTTTCATGAAGATTTTAATGAATATTGCACCTTGGAATATCTGTATCTTCGAAACAAAGAGGGTTATCAAAAATTATCAAAGGACAGCAAAATATTCTTAGAATAGTCCAAGGAACAACCTCCTGAATCATGTCCAGCATATTCTTCTCCACTTCTATCGTTCTTGCTGTCGCTAGCCTTCCTGGTCCTTCGTTTCAATGTGCCTGTTTCATGAAGATTTTGATGAATATTGCACCTTGGAATATATGTATCTTCGAAACAAAGAGGGTTATCAAAAACCATCTAAGGACAAGAAAAAATTCTTAGAATAGCCCAAGGAACAACCCCTTAAAATTTTCCCGCATTTAACACGTTCCCCTGTATACTTATATACGTATAGAGCGCATTTTTTTATTGCAGAGAACACGACCTTCGCGTGGTGCGACCTTTCATCTACGTGCGGGAGAAGGTGCTGCGCCAGTATAGCACGAACGAGAACCTGCCCGTCCTGACCGGCTCCTCCAGCCCGAAGCTAACCAAGGAGAGCCAGCGGATCAAGCAGGTGCTCATCCAGCAGGAGATCCATTTCCCCAAGTTGTTCAGCAACCTGCGCTCCGCCCTGCATCCTCTAATAGGCTTCGAAATAGATAGATGCGAAATATACAGGAAGAGATTGAAGGCCAGCGACGGCAGCGGATCCGACGAAGAGACCGACGAGGAGCCCATCGTTAAGGGGGATTAAAGACGAGATGTGCTTTTGGTGTTTGTATATAAATTGTATTTTGTCAGAGTCATAACGTTCGATTAGGCCTGAGATACGAAAATGATAATTACATTGACTAGGATTTGGTGATAATTTGATATGATATTAGGACTTCGTGAATACAGATTGTTCGAAAAATAGACGGGGATATTTTAGAGGGTGGTTCGTTGTTATAAAATATGAAAAAAGTTTCTATAAATATGGGTCAGGAAATGCAGAGTTTGTCAAGAATCAGGATGTACAATTAAAAAAGAAAAATATTAATACGAGTATATTAAAAAGTATTTACTTGATTCTGCTGAAATTTGCCAATGTTATTTGTTTGTAATAAGGCTGTTTTCTATCACCCTATATTCGTTACATATAAAAACGGTTTCCCAAAAATCTCCGTTATTTATCGTCAAATTTTGTTCAATTTTTTGTGAGAACTCAATTGCGAACTTGTGAAGAAATTGTCAGAATTATTTTGTCACTTTACCTCATACTTTTGGAAATATAAATTAAAATCCACATGAAATATAAAATATTAAAAATGTAATTCTGAGAGATTGTAGGCAATAGTTTTTATAAACTTTTTTCTATATAAAATTTTCTGTTAAAATAAAAAATAAACATGAGAAATGGGAAACCGATTTCAAATTTTACGAATTTTTGAAACTATATCGCTTTCGCTCTTATTTCTACAGCGTGTTTCGTAAACTATTAGTGTACAGAAATGTACTCATATTATTTTATCTTCCTTTTTTCTTACTAACTCTACTAGATTGTAATTAAATTAAAAAATGCTATAACCGACAGTATATTGCATAATAAGTTACAGAAATAATAAAATAAAATTTTTAGGTATATTTCTACGAAGAAAAAATCTGAGTTCTTGAATCGGCGAAATGTGCGAGTGAAATAGGCGACCTATCTCTATGAAGGATAGAGTGAAATAAAGTCAGTGCTGACATGAAGCGAAAAACATTTTGAAAACAGTGCCGATGTGTAACAAAAATCATAACAATCTGTTAACTATCTGAGATAGTAACGTCATAACCGATAAAACAGCCTTAAGAGGCTAATTTATCCCTAAATAGATTAAAATTATTAAGTCCAGTGGCATCTCCGGGGGTACCGTAGCGAATATTATTGGGGAAACAATGTACGCCACTGCCTTTTTTTGTAACTTTAATACTATTGGTGTTATTAAGCATCTAAAAACACAACTTCTTTACCTCTTGTAATTTTTTTCGTTTTTGGGAAAAAAAGTTAAAACTGTTTTAATGTATGTGACTTGAACAAAATTAACTGTTTTATTAAATGTGACTTGAACAAAATTGGTTTCTCAAATTTTTGTTAAAATAATCACACGTGCCTTGGAAAACAAGTAATCAAAAATAATCTAGAAAAGAGTGCTATTGCAACTTTTCTAATATCAAATTTCAACAGAATCGAGTAATTTTTTTTAAATATAACAAACTCTGCATTTACGGACCCACGTTTATAGAAACTTTTTTTCATATTATTTAACAAGAAATCACCCTCTAAAATATCTCCGTCTATTTTTCGAACACCCTGTATAAAAAGCCTTGCACAATTGGTAATTTATGTTGCTGTTATTTGAGCAAAGCAACTGGATAGGTCACAAGATGGTGGGTAATCTGGATGTGGAAGATATGGCAAATTATTTTAATCGAAACAAATGAGAGTGTGTTTTTAATTCGTGTCAAATCCTAGTCGGCAATTTCAAAGAAGTAAAAATTGGTTAGATAGATTTTCTTTTAATTGATAGAAACTTATAAAAGCGAGTGTACAAAATATTACGGACTAGACAATTTTTATTTGCTAAAATATTCGAGTTTAAACGATTCTGTGAATTAATTAAACGTAAATTTACAATGAAAATGATTAAAAATACTGTCGGAGATTTTTGTCTAGTCCGATGTTTTACTGGAGAACTGTTGGTAAAAGTATTACATATAAATTTATTTGTTCTTTAATCTCTAAATCTGTTTTATTCGTTAAGATTTTTTTAAGGGGCTAAGCCTCGCTCTCGATTTCTAGTTGTCTTTTTATCGATGCTAATTTTAAATGATTTTTCCATTAAATGGAAGAAAAACGATATTACGACTGAGTTTTTTTATAATAGTTTAAGGTGGTTAAAAACGTATTTGAAATAGGATGGTGCTTTTTTATTCCTATGGAAGGATTTTGCAGTTGATTTTTTCTCTTAATGTATTTTTTTGTTAATCGAAATAAACGTATTTTGACATTTTTTTATTTCAGCATCAGCGCGGAACGAGTAAAATACTTTGTATTTTATACATTTTGTTCGATACTTAATTTTCTCGTACAGAGATTGTGATCAAATCTATATTATTGTTGAAGTAAAAGTTGAAGATATTTAATACTGTTAATAGTAATGTAAGGAGGCAAATGTATTTTATTTCCCATGTAATTATTAAAAAACGAATATAAATTTTCGAGTTAAGTCTTGTTTTATTTGAACATACTCGTTTTCCCTCTCATTTATTCTTTTTATTAAATTTTAAATAACTACTCAAAATGAATAAGTCACTTATTTCTTCATTACTTTTATTTGCTGTGATAAAATTGATTATTAAAATTATACAGGGTTATTCACGATCATTAACGCTACATTTTATGAACATTTTGTAAATGTAACTTTTGTGTATGTCTAATTAGGCTATAATTTAAAATTAGTTTCAAGTTTACCGAATGTCCCCAAAAAAAAGTTACATATCAAAGTGGTTTTTTTACATGGAACACCCTGTATATTTTGGACATTACATTTTGGATTTTGGATTCTACTCGATGGTCTGATTACAGAAAGTGTATATATTTAGACGGCCCTGAAAGCCGAACAGTTGAAAATCTAGAGAAACGGCTTACACGGTCCTATTCCAACTTCTCAAGTACTATCTAATGGTACAAAATTTTTTTTGATAAATTTGATGATTTTTTTGATCACCCTGTATACATTTTATATCATGTCATTAGATAGTACTTGAAAAGTTAGGATAGGACCACCACGCGTAAGTCGTTTTTCTCGATTTTCAACTGTTTAATAACTTTTAATCTAATTTTAACTTGAATTCGAAATTTTGTGATTTTTGAGTGGCTGTATAGCCTTTATTATGAGACTAAGATACCAAGTGTGACCCCTTTTTATAATCAGCTCATCGAGTAGAATCGAATAGAATTTTTAAATGCAAAAATATATAGGGTGTCCCATTTAAATCGAGCGTATACTTGTATACAAATTTTCAAATTTTAATTACCACAACTTTTCCAGATATTTCTGGTGGGCCCTCTTTGTGACACACCCTGTACACCATTGCAGAATTAATGGAGAGCATGGGTCGACGAGGTGCTGAAGTAGTTCGAACAAGAGAGGACAGAACACACTATTAGTTTTTAAATTTGTGATTTTTTTTGCAATAATTAATTATTTTTTATTTCTTTGTAATTTATATTTCTAGAGTTTTTATTTATTTATGCTAGAAGTGTCCCAAATATCAAAAATCTAACATGTCTTTGAAGGCCCATATTGTTGCTATAAACAGTAGAAATTTGAATTGATTCTGTCTAAAAATAGAATTTAAATTCAAATATTAAGAAGTATCTCCTTATTCATTTTGAGTAGTTTATTTCAGCAGTTGGAAGTTAAACGAGAAGATTACATTTTATTTATTTATTTTTCATTATTCAAGCAACAAACTAAAACTAAAGAATAATGGAAAAAATGCAAGTGTATTAAAAGCTACTTTGTTGGAAACTACCATCACGCTGCATTTGGAACATTCATTTCTTTGTCTTATCTTTGTCTGAACAACATTGCTTACTTCCTGAAAATATTTAAACAATTATAATTAAAAATACATTTAGAATAGTATGACAAACCTTTGGAACAATTGCAATTACTGCCGCACTTGCATTGAGATCCGCAGTTGCTTCTACCGTCAGAACAGGTATCTAAAATAAATCAAAACCTTTATGAAAGTTAATGGACCATTTGAAAATCGAAAGATACATATGTACAGTGTGTCTACGTGAGTTGGAGGCATATGGGAAACTTTTTTTATCAGGGAAACTTGAACAAAAATCGCATTTTTTGGCAAAACTCGTATACGACTGCTAAATTTTGATATCTGATGATTGTATTTTAGGTTTTGACCAAGCAGAACTTTCTTTAAAGAATAATTTTTTTCATTAATTTATAGTCTATTCATAAATGAGGTGGAGTAATCCGTCGTCCTGATCCTTGCAAAACTCATACAGGATGAACCATCCAAGTAATATTTTATATTATTGTGAAATTATTTTTTTTCAATTTCTGTGTTGGGCAGGTAGCTTCTGTATAGTTTCTGAGTAGGCTGGAATTTGGCCAATTGATTGATTTATTACTCCGCTTCATTTATGAATAGACTATAACAAAAAAAAGTTTCCCATATGCCGCCAATTTACGTAGACCGACTGTATATTTCTTGTTTTTATTAAAAATGGGATGTTAGGTAAATAAACATATGAGCTGGTTAAAATAATTTATTGTTACAATAAATAATATAATCACGTTAGCATAAGAACTGTTGAATATTATGTATTAAAATCTTTCAACACAATGTCCTCTAACTTTGACATACCCTTGGTTGCACCTTACATTTGTTAGGAAAAATCTAGCTCTCTTTCTCGGATACAATGTACTTTTAGGAGTTTCAGTAATTGGTGTTTTATTTAGCATTTTATTCAATTTCCCCGTATAATTTGGATTTAAATCTCCATTTATTGAGTATGGTACTTTTCCACCCCCTTCAAGCACGTCTAAAACAATTTATAAGTAATTGATCGAACAATAATAAAATAGAAATGCGTTTTACTTACTTTGTGCTATCGGAGTGGCAGAACATACCAGGAGAACGCAACACCACAATATGAAGATTTTCATGCTTACGATAATCATTAACTAATTAATAAAATGATTGTGTAGCTGTTTTTAATGCGAGCGTAATTATTTCAGTAAATAAGCGATGTGTAAATATGTGAGAAATTAAAATCAAATACGAGAGACATAGAATATACAGCAGATAAAGCGATAAGGATATAAATTTATTGTTTTTTAATTAACAATCAGCGGTTTTTCTATGTAGGTACGTAATTATAAATTTTATACCAACGTGGGTGAAACAAATTGTGCAATGTTTTTCTGTTGTTATATCTACACTTAACACAAAGTTTCCGCGAGCTTTACTCTGGGGTCACAAACTGTCTATAATATTTAACATAGTGATAAATTAAGTAAGTTTCGTTATTAGGTTTAGGTAAATTGTTTACTAATTTCTAATTGAATTTAAATAAAATTATTTTAAAAGCTCTACAGTGAGGGGCAAAATTATGGAATAAATTTCTACCAACTTAAATCCAACCATAATTAATACTTCGATTCGTTCTGTTTCAGTTAATTATTTATTTATTTCATGTAATAAACTAGTGCTTATGAGTAAATGCCAAAAATTGACTTAAACTGACCAAACCAACCCGATTACTAAACGTTTATTCAAAAACTTATTTTTGTGTAGATTAATTACATTTAAAATTTTTTTTGCCCACCCTGTATCAATAATTATGTTAATATTTATATCACTGAATAGGGAATTGAATAAGCTTTCAAATGAGTATATTACACGACCCCTATTGCTATATAAAAAAATCATCGATTGCGTCATTACGCTCACATGGATGACGTCACTAGAATGATATATCTGACACAAAAACACAATTTAAAAATCGACCCGTTTCAGGATTTGTCTCCAAAGTCGCCTATTCTCGAAAAAATTAATGTATTCCATAATTTCGCCACTCACTCTATAAACAAATTTTCAATCTGAAAATATTTTCAACACGTTTGCTGAAAAATTCTGCATTTTTATATCGATGAACGTTATCTGCATTGTTTACGTTTGGATTAAATTGAAAAAGAAAACAAAATCGTTATAGACATATTTTTCCTTTAATTGCGCTGGCTCAAGAACAATTATAATAATTAATCGCCTATAAATAATAATTATAAATTATTCTCAAAGCTATTCGAAATGGGCAATTTATTTTAACGATTGTTCGGGAAAACAACAAATAATTCAGAGTTAAAAGGAGATAAATTATTTCTCGTTATCGGTGTTGCACATATTATGATCAAATTGTTATTTAAATATTTTGATATATGTTTTTTCGACAAATTGAAAATATTACCAAAAATACTACTTTATATAAAACATGCTCAATTTCATTATACCGGCCGGCCAAGTCGTCGCGGTACATCCAGAAGATAAAACAGTTAATTATTTTGCAATGTATCGAACAAAGAGCGCATATGATAACAAGACGCGCTGAAGCCACGACTGCTCTATGTTGTTGTATTGAAAGTATTTTCTATTCCTCACTATTTTACATTTTGATTGAGAGTGTCTTTCTATAGAGTGTACCGGCAAAAAATTGACACTCTCTATGTTCTTTTTCTAATATTAATTTAATGGAATAATACTCGTATACCGAAATTAAATTATCCATCGTTATAAAAAATGTAGAAGTTTATTTGGAGCCCAAGCTGAAAAATTTAAAATACTTTTGACCTGTCTGTAAATCAGTTAGGTGTGAATTGGCGTAATAAAGACAAATATTTCTAATTTAATATTTCTGAATGGCCAGCCAATAGTCTTTATGTAGAAAGATCGTTGATAGAACTTTCTATTTTCTTTATACTTTTTTGATCCTTTTGGATACATAGCTCGCATTATATGGTTGACTCACCCTGTATATGTATTCAATGTTGCAATAAATAATCCCAAATATAATAACTTACTTTTTTAATACAGATAATTTTTGATATTGTATAGTAGGTACAAATTGATCGGATAAGTACACCGCAATGCAATTTTTTACTTCATACCTGTATCACAAAGATTATTGAAAGACAAATTTGACGTAAAAACTTAAACCAAAAATAGAGCAGACCATGGCATTGATTGATTGTTTGAGATCAATAATTAATAGTAATTATTCATTCGAGGTCAATCGTTCAGCAATCAAAAGAGAACCAAATGCCGGTAATGCAATGTCTCTTAATTAGAATTATGTCAACAAATTTTACCACTGTTTGTACGACAAATTGCGTTTTACTTCCAGTAAATAAAAATAAAATAAAAGGATTTACCTTTGCAGGAGTCGCACGGCGAAGGCATTTTTCTTTTCGATATAAACTTCCAACAAAATAACGTTGATTGACAATGATTCGTTATTAACCAAACGAGTTCTTATTAAGATTTTTCATTGATTGTAGAAGGGGTCACGCGATTGCGCGAGGTGGATAGCAGCAAGACAGGAACGTATTTCGTGGTGTGTTTCATGTGCAAAAAGGGAACGTTTCCCAGCAGAGTCGAATTAAGGATTTTTCCAGATAAATAACACAAAGCTACAAAATTTTGCTTTTTAAAATTTTCCGAAGATTTTTTCGCTTTTCCTGTAGATTTTAGAAAACCTAGGATTTCTGTTGCAGTGAATGGAATGTAAAAAAATATATGCAATGTATGGCTAAAAATATATGTAAAAAAGTTTACCTGTTGACAACTTGTGATCTTTATTTTTAAAAAATACCGGAAGTTGAAATTTATGAAAAAAACGACTGGATTTCGGTATAGGGAATACCCATATGATTCGAAATGGCTTAAATATACCCACAGCTCAATGCCATAAAGTACAGGGTGATCCATTTGAAATAAAAAAAGTTATGGTCATTTTATGTAAGTTGCCCAATTTAGTAAGACAATTTTAAACACCCTGTTAATGAACCATGGAGAAACCATGGAAAAACACCCAGGCGCTCCACTAATAGTATTGATAACACTTTAATATTAACATGATGTCTACATCAAAGAGAAGATATTTAAATAGTCCGCAGTGTTTTTGCTTCATTTGAAGTGAATATGTGTTCAAAATTATAAAATTCATTACTAACTTTGGGAAAATTGCATGTTTTGATTCCATTATTTGAAGTACTACAAATATTTAAAGTACAAGCCAAGATTGTGTTGTTTACTGCTGGAGTTTGAAAAGAGACCTAACTCAAGTACTTATCTCATTCAAGAAAATTTTAAATAGAAAATGAAATTCCTGTTTAAAACTCGATGATCTGGCGAGAACCTAAAAACCACTGATTGTTATTTTTGATTGGTTAATATAAATGGAATTAATTCCATTCGTCCTGCATCCAATTCGTCATCCAATTCCATTATTTAAACTCTCATCTGGAACATTTTCATGAAAATCTGGGCTACTTTAGTGATGGACTAAGAGAAAGATTCCACCAAGAATTTTGTACCATGGAGAAACGATATAAGGGTGGATGGGAAGTGCATGTGATGAAAATCATAAAAATATAATTTTTACCTTCTTTTGGAAATTGAATTAAATTTTGTGGTAAGTTGTAACATGTTCAACATGTTTTGGCGCATTATTTATTTTAAAAATATTGAAAATACCTTTGGTACCATCCTTTGTTAAAAGATGTATATCATTGTAAATTTTCTACTTTTATTGTATTGTTGTAAAGAGGCACCACTGGACATGATTAAATTTTCTGCGCAATTTCGCCTTCTTCACTCACCAATATGCGTTGATTAATCAGAACGTTATCGAACCTCTTTGAGTTCTCACCTCGAATTTTCCATCTGTGATTGTAAATGTAAGTAATTTCAATATTCTTCTTATAGTTAAATAAATCTAATCAATGAAGTCTATATGGGTATGGGAACGATTATATTTATAATGGGAATCATTAGATTTAAATTTGAATTCATATAATTTTAACGGCATGGTGACGCCATTTTGTGATTCAAAAATCAATTTCATTCACATGGGTTTTATTTTCCATAATATTGTTAAATAATATTTTGTTCTTTAAAATATGCTAAATGCAACACATATGTAAATTTAAAATATTGTTTCGCACATAAATCTCAGACGAAAATCAATGTTACATAATTGGGATTAAGACTTTGCGTCTCATTTTTCCAGTGGAATGAGCTCACAGATGTAAAGACTCGATATTTTTTTGATTTCCTTCGAATTGCAATGTTCGATGCCAACGTCCACTAGAAACTAGAAATTTCGATTGATCGGTAGCGGTCATTTTTTTCTACTTAGCCGGAATCTGCCATCGCCTCCGGAGAACTCCCGGACCACATTGGACGACAAGTTCGCTTTGGTTTATACCTACATGTTTGGTGTTGTACTCGTATGTCTTCAAAAAGCATGTTAGCTAACCTTGTGTGATTCGTAATATTTATAATCTGATAATTTTTTGACATATTTTCGCATACATATTTTCCACGGAAAAGTGGACTTATAAGTCTCGCAAGCTATTTTCTATATTTTCGCGCAACGATATAGGTATATATTTTAATTTATATAAGAAAGTTATTTTCATAGAAATTGTACTATATAATCAGAGAGGTTTAAAATAGATATACAGGGTGTTTCCGAACTTGGGGTACAATTTTTAATGATGAAGTGACAACGGGTCATCTTAGCGAATTATGTGATTATTTAGTCAAAACCGCCAAGAAAAATATTTATCAAAAATTAATTAAAAATGTAAAAAAAAATCTAAGAAATACCGTCCTGCATAGCAATTGCAGTCGCTCTCGACTCGCGCGGTACGATCGAACTCACCGTACAATTAGAATCGACAAAATCACAACAAAATAATGATTTATTAATTAATATCTCATTCAAATTTATTTATTAGGACCTTTATTTAATCCATATGGTCTCTGAATTTTTAGAATCATGGATAAATTATAAAATTAACCCGGGTTTTCCAAATAATAAAAGAAAAAACATTCAACTCAAAAGAAATATTAGCTCACCTATTTTGTTGTAGAAAAATGGCTTAAAATTCATAGCAATTATTCAAACTTATCACCGTCTTATTGTAAGTACACACCAACTTGTTAAACTGTGAAGAACACGAAGAACAAACTAAATTTAGAAGAACACCTAATAATATCATAAATCACTAAAAAACTGTATAAAAAAATCTATTTGACCGTGAGGTTAACAACCCTACATTACAATATAGGCACTAGAAAGCAATAGGCTACGTTTTTCGAAATGAGGCGCGCGGAGTATGAAATTTGCTCGTCCTAGCATCGGTTTTTGAAACCGATCAGCTGACTATCCCGGCCATGGTTGTATTCGCTCTTTGATTTTTTTTATAATAGCTCTATTTTGTTTATAATACATTTTTAGGAAAACGAAATCTGCGAATCGGTTTCAAATTATGCGAACTATCACCCCTAGAAATTTGTCTCCCAAGTTCGGAAACACCCTGTATTTATACTTTTTTTCAGTTTTAATTTGAATCGTTACAAGGAAACCAAAAATTCTCTTTGCGCAATTAACCATCTGCTGATCCAATTGTTAATTTACGATATAGTCAGTTTAAGGCAATTCTCCTGACGTGCTGAAGAGAATTTCTGGCGCCCATGAAGCTCTGTACCTCACCCTTAACACAGCCATCCTCCAAATAAAAGCCTACTCACGAACCTAAGATTAAAAGTCTTTTGCTCTTGCTTAATGGTTCATTAGTTAAAAATATCGTGTAATAACTTTAACATTACATATGAACATAATAAAGTAATTACAAAGTAACATTACAAATAACATTACAAAGTTTCTTAAGTGTTTTTCAACTCAAGAGCGCATATGTCATATTTCGAAAACTCAAGCTGGTAGCAAGCAATGAAGCAAGTTTCATCAAAACTTGTTTTCATTTTCAGAGTCAGAGCGTCGAATATCTACAGAGAAGCTGTTTATCTTTCCGAAAAAAATTTTTGTAATTATATGTAATGAGTAGAAGATTCGAAGTCGATTCGTGAACTTCTTTTATTGTGCAAGATGTTGCGTTAGTTTGATTGCTAATTTTCGAAATTAACTTTACGAGTATATCTTAATAAACTATGTTTTTATGTTTGTTTTATAACAAAGTTAAACTGTAAATTTTATTTTCGAAATTTTTTTATAGTTGGCCTTTCAATTAGAGACTATTAAAGGAAGGGAAAGAGTAAATCCTGTATTCTTACGTAAAATATATATTACAAAAATCAACAACATTTGAATCGTAACCTATGGTTAATGTTAACAAAGCTATTAGGTACACAATATTTGGTATTAATTTTGACATATTTTTAACATTATAAATCATTTTAAACTAGGGTATCCAACAATTCTTTGGTTTGGTAGAAACATTGACTTTTGCTCCGTCGTTTCTCGATTTCCATCTGCTGCATTTTACTGAACAGCAACGTCTGCAGCATCTCGTGCTCCCTGTCCTCATCCACCAGCTCCTTGTGCAGGTTCTCCAAGAACGATCGCCTATCCGTCAGCTTCTCCATCGTCTCCTCCAGCACAATCTCGTTGTGTTGCATCTCGCACGAGCTCTTTATCATGTCCGTACGGAGTTTGCTCAGCGTTTCGCCCACCTCGTCGTCGTTCTCCTTCTTCTCCTTCTTCTCCTCGTCCCGTTTCTGGTACTTTTTGAAGTTCTCCTCCAACTTGACCAAGGTTTCCTCCTCTTTGAGCAGACGCCTGTTCAGCTTGTTGATCTTTTCCAGCAAATCCGCCTGCTCCTTCAGCGTCACCTCGCTCACTGTCGAGCTGGAATCCTCGTCCTTGGCGTCCTTGTTAGTGTCCTGCGAGCAAGGCGAAAACCTCTCGGAGGGAGTCTGAAAACCAAAACAAATTTACAAAATTAGCTACTGTTTAATAAATAGTTGTGGAAGGAAACCTAGGGAGTGGTTGGTTATAAAGTTGGAAGTGTGGTCTTTTGGGGGTGAAAAATTAAAGGGGTGTAGAAACGTATGCTTACCCCTACGGTTCTGGTTTGTTTGTTGGATTGTTCGCTGTCTCCTTCGGTCATGACGCCGCTGTCGCTGTTCTTGTCGGCTATAAGGGTGTCCTGTTCAGGATCCACTGCCTCTGACAACCCCTTGAGGTAAGTCTCCAATAAGTAGTTGCTGCCGTGTTTTCGCACCCTAGCCCTGTGCGTTTTGTCCTCCAAGTAGCCGATTTGGTGTTCGCTATGCCTGAAGAGATTAAGGTTAATTTTGGTTTGATCTGAATATCAAAATTGGTTACCTCAATTTTTTGAGTTGTCTTCTTATGACCTCTCCTTGAGCCAGCACTAACTTCAGCAGCTCCTCGGTGCTGGAGGGTTGTTTTTCGTTTTGCAGCGACTGCAGTCGCTTGGGATGGATGGTCTTGAAGGCGCTTCTATCCGACCAAGTGCTCGAATCCGACCTGCAGCGGGTTCGTCGACTGGCTGATCTCAGGAAATCCTGTTTCACTCGTCTCAGCGAGATTTTCACCTGAAAATGATTATTGTAATTATTTTTTTAAACTCATTAATGGTTTGTAATTACCTCGGTTTGTGCGGTTCCCCAAGCGTTCCAGATGTCCAAAATCTTCGAGACGTCGTCCAGGGGTTGTTCCACCCCTCGCCATCGTTCCGTGATTTGGTATTGTTGCGAATAACTAACGGGTCTACCCTAAAACAACAAGTAAAATGTAATGAGTCCTGCTGTGCAAGATGGGTTTTTGTAGGTACATTATTTCAAGTATGGTGATTCGTGAGGAATTGTATATACTTTAACATTGTATAGAGGCACTTAAGGGTAATATCAAATCAGCATTAAAAGTTGCATACATCTCTTCTTTAAGGAAATATAGGGTGATTTATGAATTTTTAGGAGAGTTTCTTTCGTTTACTATATCTTCATGGTGGTGAATTCGATTTGGTTAATTTTTTGGTAAAAGTATACATTTTGTACCAGGAACATCCTGGCATATTAAGAATTAAGAAAATTCAGGACCGTCTTCAAAAAAATAATAGGGGAAAGAAAGGCAAAAAGGACCACTTAGCAAAGAACAAGTATAGAAAGAAATATATTAATTTCATTGAAATTTTTCAAACGTAAAAACAATCAACAAGGTTAATTCTACATTATGTTTAAATCAGACTATGATTTAACATAATCTCTAATGATCTCAAACAAATAAGTTATAACATTATTTGTAATGCATTCAAAAAGTCCTCTTTGCCTTCATGGTCGAGGCAAAACGGGCCGTACATGAAGGCAAAACGGACCTACTCTAAATTAATCAAACAAGAAATTATTTTCCATCTAAACCAAAGCAAAAGAGATTATTAAACTATTAAAACATTTATCTTTCTGCAATTTCGTTTGATTTATATTAAAAGTCACGTTACTCAAAGGCAAAACGGTATGTTACCAATGATTATCTGTGATTTTATCAAACTCTGATTTGAACGTATATAGAGTTAACTATGTTTATTATTTTTTACTTTGAAAAAGTTCAATAAAATTATTTTTTTTCTATACCAGTTATTTGAAGTGTTCTGTTTTGCCTGGGTCCGTTTTGCCTTTTTGCTATACTCAACAAAAATTCAAAATTTTGAGGTAATAAGTTGAGGTAGCGTCGCCAAAATTGCTTATTAGCTTAATCATAGATCAGTTTACATACAGTTATCATCAGAATACTCTATTACAAACGAAACCAAACTATAGGCTAATTAAAAAATGCAATTTTTTAACAAAGTCTATACAAAATTTCCTTGCTAAATCAGTGTACATGCGGTCGGTGGAATTGAGTACACTACACGAGAAAGAATATAAGGCGGCCGTGATTTTGACGTAACAAATTCATAGATGGCACACGTTTAAAAATTATTAAGGTGGTTCTTTTTGCCAACAAAGGCCGTTTTGCCTTCCTTTCCCCTACTATAAATTATTTCAAACCTAATATTTCTCCTTGTATGAAATTTTTGCTAATTTTCAATTAGTTATTGTAGTATAGGTAACTCGTTAAGTCTGACATTCGGATTTAATTTGTCAATTAACAATCAACTTTTAAGAAAAATTACACATTTTGAACATTCAAATATTTTACATTAAAATAATATTTTCTATCATACAAATTTAAATGAAAAATATAGAAGGTCCTAAAATTACAAAAAAAAATTAACTCAATAAAAAATATCCAACGCTTTAGGTATGATATAAAGTGTATTTTTTTATAAATTAAATACAATGATCAAAGTAGTCTTGACAAATTAACCCATTCATTGTTTTTGTAAATTAAGGTTTTATTCTTTTGCCAATACTTTAGAATTGGATCCAAACAGCCTATCCAGCAAGGATAGTCGTGGCAGTCATTTTAATGATGTTATCGTCAATGCCCAAATGGAAAGATTCAATTTTTCTAATAATCTCAAAACTTTCTTTAGTTTGTTTTTTACAGCAGATTAAAATCCCAAATCTGAAATGACCCACCCTTTAGATAATAGTTCACACAAAAATAAATCATCAAGGTTTTAATTTTTCGAATTCTTTGGTATTGTTTTAAGAGCAATAACGGTTGAAGACGGATAATTGATTATACATTTCCGTGAAGGCAGGGAAAGGGGTAGGCCGCATAAAACCCGTAATTTGTTTGCTCTATAGGTAGCAGTTTCGGTTTCGAATATATACTTAATGATAGTGCAAACGGACGGCCAACAAAGGTAGATGCCACTGAAATGATCGGCTACTGAAATAAGAAACGTAACTTCAATTACCCGGGGCTGTTTATTGTTTATTCGTAATTCGTTGTTGTCGGTTGTTTTTCGTTATAAACTTCTTCTCTTATTGACTTATTTCTTTATAGGAAATTTAAATGTGAATACTTCGGAAAGAAATTTACCTCGACCTCCGGCGTCATTAAAATAATTACAAATACGATTAGATGACTCTGTATATTTCTCCAGACGTTGACCGATTGGAATTATCTCGCATTCTTTTTCGAAGAGGTGCCTGCACCCAACGCACAGATAATGGTTTTTCGTTATTATTTGGCGTCAGATGCTTGAAGCGTTATTTTACAAAACACCTTTCGCTTGCATTCGTTGAAAAATCCATCGTTAAATTGACTCTTTTATCGCACGTTCAATTCGGTTTGTATCGAAACAGCGCCGTGAACTTGATTTGTTCGATTTGCTGGATGCAATATGTTCAATTATTAGCAAGAAAACGTAGGTATCTACTAGCTTTAAATAGAATGCATCTGCATAATTTTCTTATTTAAAAGATTGTTGCAATTGGGTGTAATAATATAATTAAAATAATAATGCATATATATTAGGTGGTTTAGTAGGTGTTGTTATTAGTTATTTATGTTTAATTCAATAATTTTATCAGTTGTACATGATGTTTATTAGTGAATATGTAAAAATGAAAGAGGTGGTTTCATGAGGATTGTTTTTATACGGGTGTCCCCTAAGGAATGCTTAATATTTTAACCATAGATTGAGGACCTCAAAATATTAATATTTTACTAAATAACTATGGGTCAAATGTTATCTACTACTAAGATACAGGGTTTTGAAGTTAAAATTTACTTATGTTTTTTTTGCAATAATTCCTTTATTATTTAACCTATTAACTTGAAATTTGGAATGGTTATATTTTTAAGTTAGTAAACCATGACCATGTTATCAATTTTGAGATTAGATAAAGAGGGCGCCACATACTGGATGAAGAAAAGTATCCATATTTTTTTAATCCTGTCCTTTTTTAAATTTTTTTCAAGTTCATATGATACACCCTGTAATTTTGATAAAAAAGGTATATGTACTTGTTTTAATAGCATAAATTCAGTCTATAACTTAACTTAAAAATAATAACTTAAAAATATAACCATTCCAAATTTCAAGTCAATATGTTAAATACCTAATAAAGGAATTATTGCAAAAAAACCAAAAATTAATTTTAACTTTAACACCCTGTATATTAGTAGTAAATAACATTTGACCCATAGTTATTCAGTAAAATATTCATATTTTGAGGTCCTCAATCTATGGTTAAAATATTGACCATTCCTTACGGGACACCCTGTATAAAATGTACCAAAATACTAACAAAAGTTATAGTCTATTCATAAACGAGGCGGAGTAATATAAATCAATGAATTGGCCAAATTCCAAAAGAGTACTTAATTTGAGCGCAAAGAAATGAATCGTTCGGATTTAAAATGTGTTCAGGGTAACTGAAGTGATGACGTTAATTTTAGGTGGTAATTCCTTGACATGATTGATGAAGAAAGGTTCATATACGTGTAAACGTGTGTCCTAATTTGCTTCAGTAGCGTACAAACTTTATCCATAAATATCAATCAGGTAACCCTCTGCGGCACCACTGGAATTAAAATTCAAAATATAATTTCGAGACAAGAAGGCCCTTTATTACTGAAAATAAGTACACAAAGTTTAAGCAAAATCAGCGAAAAATTTTCAGTAATTTATGAAAAATCGATTATTTGATTAAACCTTTAATACTCTGTTACTCGGAAACGAAGCAAATTAGGACACACGTTTATATGAACTTTTCTTTATAAAATATGACAAGGAATCACCACATGGAATTAATGTCATCACTTAAGTAAAACCCTGCATATTAAAATTAAAATAATTATTAAAAATATTATAGGGGAAAGGAAGGCAAAACGGCCCCTGTAGGCAAAAAGGATAATAATTTTTAAACGTGTAGCGCCATCTATGAATTTGTTACGTCAAAATCACGGCCGCCTTTATCCTTTCTCGGGTAGTGTACTCAATTTCACCGACCGCATGCGCACCGACTTAGCAAGGAAAGTTATTTTTCATATATAGTTTGTTAAAAAAATTTGCACTTTTCAATTAGCTTACAGTTTGGTTTGGTTTGTGATGGAGTATTCTCATGATAATTGTATGTAAACTGACATATGATTAAGCTAATCATCAAGTTTGGCGAAGCTATCTCAACTTACTTCCTCAAAATTTTGAATTTTAGTTGTTTATTGCAAAGAGGCAAAACAGACCACTTCAAATAACTAGTAGAAATTTTCTTTTAATTTTTTTTGGACTTTTCCAAAGTAAAATATAATCAATATGGTTAACTTAATATCACGTTCAAATCAGACTTTGATAAAATCACAGACATTAAAGATATTGGTAAAGATACCGTTTTGCCCTGGCCTGGGTCTATTTTGCCTTCTAAGTAACGCGAATGTTAATATAAATCTTATGAAATTACTGAAATTAGGGAAAGAGAAATGTTTTTATATTATAATAATCTTTTTTGCTTTGGTTTAGATGTTGAATAATTTTTTGACTGATTAATTTTGTGTATGGTCCGTTTTGCCTCGACCATGAAGGCAAAACGGACTTTTTGAAGGTATTATAAATAATGTTATAACTTATTTGTTTGATATCTTATCATAGTCTGATTTAAGGCGACGTTACACGGTGCCAGTAACTTGTACAAGTCACTAAAATCCAGTATTAAATGCGAGTGCTTTTGAATGATTGTGTAATTTACATGGTTCCAGTAACTTGCTTAAGTCAGCGAAGCAAAGTAGTTAATTTAGACCTCTTGTAGATAGGTAGACCTCAAGTTTTTAATTTTGTTTTTTACCTCTGCAGGACCGAAATCTACTATAATACCCATTCCATCGACTATTCTTTACATAGCTGCCTCACGTGCTTGTTAATTTTTATAAATTGCAAGCTGTGCATCACAGCACATACTGCACAGATTAAACTAGTAGGTAAATTTTGTGTCAACTTGCACTAAGCAAACCGCTGGATTGTAATCACAACTAGAAAACGTGTTCACACAGGTTTTTTTTCGATTTTAGTACGCGCAGGATAGCCACTTGCTCCAGTAAATAGAACTGCTTTCTATTCGCTGGACTGGAATCATTACTGGAACCAGCGCTAAATTTTATTACTAAAATATCTGCCTATACACAGTAAGTACTAAAATCCTGTTATTGGTTACTGTTACTGGTAAAGTTACTGGCATCGTGTAACGCCGCCTTTAAACATAATGTAGAATTAACCATGTTGATTGTTTTTACGTTTGAATAAGTTCAATAAAATTTATACTTATATTTACTTCTATACTTGTTCTTTGGTAAGTGGTCCTTTTTGCCTTCGTTTCCCCTACTTATTAAAATAAATTTTTAGCATATTCCTTTGTTTGCATAAAAAATGTCAAAAGAGAAACAAATTACTTTAAAATTATACAATTCAGATTTATTCAAAACGTTCAAAACGTTTATATCATTCTTAGCCCACGCCACTGACTACCGTAAAAACGTAATTTTTAATCTCAAAAATATGTAGAAAAGACCCAAAAACTCTGCCTGATACGGGGTGAAGCTATACCTGCTCAACACAGAAATTGGACAAAAGGTAATGTTTACGATGATATTTTAATATTACTTGGATGGTTCATTCTGTATTGGTTTTGTGAGTATCACGAAGATTAATTTATGACTTTATTACTCCACTCATTTATGTTATGAATAGACTATTGTACCAAAAATTTAATAGGTAAATATTAACTCGTCAATAATTAAGGCTGTTCTATCACCCTATATTCGTTACATATAAGTACAAACGGTTTCCCAAATATCTCCGTTATTTATCGTCAAATTTTGTTCAAATTTTTGTGAGAAGTCAATTGCGAACTTACGAAGAAATTGTCAGAATTATTTTTTCACTTTACCTCATACTTTTGGAAATATAAATTAAAATCCACATGAAATATAAAGTATTAAAAATGTAATTCTGATAGATTGTAGATAATAGTTTTTGTAAACTTTTTTCTATATAAAATTTTCTGTTAAAGTAAAAAAATAAGCATGAGAAATGGGAAACGGATTACAAATTTTACGAATTTTTGAAACTATATCGCTTTCGCTCTTATTTCTACAGCGTGTTTCGCAAACTATTAGTGTACAGAAATGTTTTTACTCAAATGTACTCAGAAATGTACCCCCGACTTTATATCATCCTTTTTTCTTACTAACTCTACTAAATTGTAATTAAATTAAAAATTGCAATAACCGAGAGTATATTGCATAATAACTTACGAAAATAATAAAATTAAATTGTTAGGTGTATTTCTACGAAGAAAAATTCTGAGTTCGTGTCTATATTGAATTGCATTGAATCGGCGAAATGTGCGAGTGAAATAGGCGACTTATCTCTATGAAGGAGTGAATTAAAGTCAGTGCTGACATGTGTCATAAAAATCATAACAATCTGTGACGTCATAACCGATAAAACAGCCTTAACTGACTTTTTGATAATCTATCTTTCCCATTAACTTATATTTCCGAAACACCCCGTACATTTACACCATTCCTTAGCACATGCAAATTTTGGTGGAAAATGTACGCCAAAAAACGTGGTACATAATTTATTTAATATCAGAACTCACCCTTCTTTCTTCGTCGTTCAACAGCACCTGGACGACGTCTTGACAGGTGGTGTCTTCGGTAACGCCGGACACCCATCGCTGCTCGCCCCGCACCCACACGGGGATCTCCTCGCCGCTGCTGACGCTGTCGTGGTCCGAATCGTACAGATTTCGATTCCTCGAATCGTCAAGACACATCATTTTTCTGCAACGGAATAATTTCCATCAATGCAACGTTTTACTTACGAGGTGATTTTAATTATTCTTCTCGTTTTTATGGTTATTATCGCTTATTTGTAAAGAGCGGATTACATTCAAAAAAATTGCTAATACAGGGTGGTCCACGCTCAACGCGACGGAGTATTATGGGCAAACGGTAAGAGATTTTAAAAATTCCTTCGGGTAAAATATGTATGTATACAGGTTGTCCCAATTTTGAGAAAATATACATTTTTTTAAATGGAACACCCTATATTTCATTGCATTTTTGAAATCTACTCGATGAGCTGATTTCAAGAAGGGTCACACTTGGTATTTTGGCCTCATAATAAAGGACTCAAAAATCACAAAATTTTGTATTAGGCGGCTCTGAAAGCCAAACAGTAGAAAATCGACAAAAACGGCTTACATGGTCCTATCCTAACTTTTCAAGTACTATCTAATGACATGATATAAAATGTATACAGGGTGATAAAAATTTCAAATCTTTTTATCAATTTTTTTTGTACTCGTCGTATCCGAGAATTGTCAAAAAATGTGATTTTTGCTCAAGACTAAAGTACCTTTATTTTTGACAATATACAAAATTATTGTAGAGAAAAATGTTTAGAATTAAAAATAACGAATATTCAATATTGTTTATTTATAAAAATATTTTTTTCGACATTTTTCCTGTGAAAATGATGAAAATTTAAGTTTGCACTGTATTGCATAATTAATTTCGGATGCACCGGCATTTTTTAAAGTAGTACCGGATTTCACATTTCACTTTTCAACGTTTTCACAGAGAAAATGTCAAAAAAAAATATTTTTATAAATAAACAATATTGAATATTTGAAAGTTATTTTTAATTATAAACATTTTTTCTTCATAATAATTTTTGATATTTTCAAAAATAAAGGTACTTTACTCTTAGGCAAAAATCACATTTTTTGACAAACCTCGTATACGACTTTTAAATTTTGTATCTGATGATTGCATTTTATTAGGTTTTGGTCCATGCAGAACTTTTCATGAAGAATAACTTTTTTTCGTAATATTAACGTAATATTAACGTAATTAGTTTGTAATGAAGCATATTTTTTTTCATTATTTTTTTTTGGGAATTTAAATATAAATGTAGCGGTAGATTTTTAAATCGAATATAAAACGAATTTATCGGCGTTAAAATTTAATTTTGCAAAGCGAATATCTTTCCGAAACACCGATAAGCTCGATATCAACAGTTTTTTGTGATCTTAATTTGTCGCCGTACGCTGTTGTGGAAATTTCCGTATAAACACTATTCGATTGATCCCACCTAAGAAATCGTTCCACGCTTGTTTATTGGGCAACTACCACTACTACCGTTGTTCCCACTTAAAGTGTTATTTTTTGTCCCTTTAATAATTAAATAAAAGTCATAAATTTTGCCGAAAACGGCAGTTCCGCTGTTCCACTTGTTTGGTTAAATAAACAAGCTTCCGAACCGTTT
The DNA here is from genome assembly GCA_917563865.1 of Phyllotreta cruciferae. Lineage (NCBI taxonomy): Eukaryota > Metazoa > Arthropoda > Insecta > Coleoptera > Chrysomelidae > Phyllotreta > Phyllotreta cruciferae. The sequence goes on from OU830613.1 coordinate 6,785,793, forward strand.
CCGAATCATTGAAACCTACTCTATTATGAACATGGATTCCGACGACTCATTTGAGGTCCTGGAGATGTCACCGGATCTCGAGGACCACCGGAGGATCACCGGACCAACCGTCCAGACGACCCGACCATCAAGGCCGACTGTCGATCGTGCGACCCAGTACGCAGCCGAAGACTTCGCCCCACCGACCACCCGGACTCCCGACATACCGGCAGCATCCACCACCAACTCCGCCGCGGAAACAACCCAAATCACCCGGACGATGATCAACCGCCCCACGCAGGTCCAGATATCAGACTTTCCCCTCCCGGTGCCAGGAACCACCCATTGGTTCGAGGACCCGTTTGCCAGAAATGAATATCTGACATCCCTGACACCGATCACCGTAAGCCGCTTCCGTCGTGGGACCGTTCGAGGCCGTCCATCCCGCTACCTGACCATAAGACACGAGTCCTGTTGGCGATGCGGAGATATAGGACACAGCCGCTTCCTATACCCGAATCAATCCCGTAAATGTTGCCGAAAACGGCAGTTCCGCTGTTCCACTCGTTTGGTTAAATAAACAAGCTTCCGAACCGTTTCCGAATCATTGAAACTTATTCTATTATGAAGTGAGTATTTAATTCTGTGGCCGCATTTTGTAATTTGACCGAAATTCTGATTTTAATTGCAATATTTTCTATTCATTTTTCCGTCGAAAAATCAGCCTCACTTGCAAGTAGAGCTACTTCTCGTGAGCTGGTATCGAGTTACACTGTCACTGATCAAATTTTCCGCGAAACAAACCCTTTCACTTGCAAGTAGAGTTACTTCTCGTGATTGGGTGACGATTAAATATTTGATTCCCTTGTTTTCTTTATTTTCGCGATATAATCCCTTCACTTGCAAGTAGATTTACTTCTCGTGATCGGGTGACGATAAAATATTTGATTTTCCCGCTCCCTAGAATTTTTCGCGTAAAAAAATCAATTCCACCTGCGAGTAGAGCTACTCCTCGTGGTTTGATACCGATTTTCCTCATAGAAAACTCCCCGGCAGATTATGTTCCGCTCTCTAGAACTTTTCGCGTAAAAATCAATTCCACGTAGAGCTACTCCTCGTGGTTTGATACCGATTTTCCTCATAGAAAACTCCCCGACAGATTATTTTCCGCTCTCTAGAATTTTTCGCGTAAAAAAAATCAATTCCACCTGAGAGTAGAGCTACTCCTCGTGGTTTGATACCGATTTTCCTCATAGAAAACTCCCCGACAGATTATTTTCCGCTCTCTAGAACTTTTCGCGTAAAAATCAATTCCACCTGCGAGTAGAGCTACTCCTCGTGGTTTGATATCGATTTTCCTCCAAGAAAATTCCCCGACAACATTTTCCGATCGTGAAAAACCACAGAATTTAAATTATTCACTTACCGAAATAAAATTACTTGTAATATACGCTACTGCTTGTATGTGTGCAAGCTTTTGTCTATTCATTTATTTCCCGCTTACATTTTGCGCTTTTCTTCTATAACATTATTGTACCTGGTTTTGGTTGTTCTTCGGTACTGTTGCTTTGCACCGCTGGTATTTATTTCTGCACCGCTTGTATTTATTTTGCGCCGCCTGTACTTATTTATTTCGACTTTGCTTTATTTTATTTTATTTAGACAAGAATAAATTTAATTTAATAACTTATACTCGTATTCGAAGTTATTTCCGTTCCCTGTCCGATAAAATAAATTAGACACTAGCTACCGGTTGCTTTCATAACGTTACTAAGGGTAAGTAAAGTCTACCCTTAGTATCAACTCTGTATACGGGTCAATTATTTTCGCCGACCCCTGGAAGCACCGTATCTCCATCTGTAGCTACCCAGGTCCTTCAACGCCGCTTCTGTGGAGTAAACCATTTCAAAAATCTGGCGCTCGAGGCATTCCCGTAATTATTAGTTATACCGATTTGCGCTAATTGTAATCGATGCACCGAAAAAACGGTTACAAGTTTCCCATAAGGTGCGAACTTAAGTGGACATACTGTAAATTGTGTTCCGACAAAAATTTGCCTCTCTGTATATATTCTAAAATATGCAACTTTTTTCAAAAAGTCGAAAAACTTAAAAACAACCCATTAACTAAAATTTAAAAACTATGTCAAATCTTAACCAAATATCAAATTTGATGCACCAGAGTATTCGCAACGGAAAGGACTTTCAAATGATGTATTGGAAGTAGGGCAGTTTCATTTGAAATTCTAAAGTTAGGGTGGCAGGGGTTTGTCGGATGAACATATCAAGTTGGCTTGACCGTCAAAAATATTCTCCCCAAGGCACAAAAATTGACGGGTCTCAGTGAATTTTGAAAAATATTTCAGTTCTCTAGTTACAGAGGGGTCAAATTTTCGTTGGAAGTCCCTGTATATGCATTTTGCATATAATCCGCTCTTTATTTATTTGGAATTGTAATTGAGCCTTAGAAACAGAACTAAGAAAGTATTTAAACGGCTATTTAATAATAATAATAATAATAATTTGATCCATACGCCTGGAATTTGCGTAATTCATTCTAACCTACATAGACTAATGAGCCAATCGATCTGCCATCTAATAATTACATCGAAGATAATATTCTCGTTTAGTCATTTGTCGCGCTTCGATTAATTCGATGCGACAAGCGATTCGAAAGGTGTACACGATGTTAACGTGCCTTTTTTTTAAATCGCGTATGCCGACGTATTTTAATTCGATTTGTCACCGGAACGTTTAGCAAGGGCCGCGGGCTCCGATAATTGAAAGTGGTTTTCGTGCTTTATTTTCGGCCGGGTTTACTTTCTTATTATTGCGTAATTTCGTTGTTAATGCCTTAGCTGATAAAATTATACCGCTGTAGTTATATTAATACGGTAATTGTTTGAAACATGGACGTAATGTAAACGAATTGGCTTATGTCTTTACGCAGAAAAGATGCTAAAAGACTAATATAAACTACTCGGTGACATTTACTTATTTCTTCATTACTTTTATTTGCTGTGATAAAATTGATTGAAAATATATAAATAATGTTTTTATTATATCAATGTAAATTTCTTTGGTATTTTTATATAATTGTATTGAGTTAAAAAAAATAAGGGAATTTTAACTAAACCAGCTTTCATTCAATACCATTCATTTCATTTATTGTGGCGATAGTAGTTGATTAACGACAACATTATGGATCAATATTGTGGATAGAAAAAGGAAAATTCATTAGGATTTTAAAAAATGCGCCAATTTCTGGCCAATAAAATTAATTTTAACTATAACAATGTTGCCGATAAGAGACATTTCTTGAAGCGAAATATTATGTGGTTGATTAGTTTTCTTATTTAGATCTGTCAGAACAACTGTTTGTTAGAGAAGTTAGATTATATTATTTTGGTTGTCAACTGTCGAAATTTTAAAATCGACTGAACCGTGCTGCACAACTATTTTATTCAGAGGGTACCTTTATTCAGAGAGTATTTATTAGGTATTCTTCAAAGAAAACATTCCGTCAACTTTTTATCACATAAATTGTATATGAAAATTAGTTAGAATTACTCATTAATATTTGAAATGTGTTACCCTTTTTTAAGGTTTAATGGTCTACTTCCTACAGTTTCGAAATGTAGTAGAACAGAGCTAAAACTATTAAAAATAAAACTCTTTCATTTTTTATCACCAATAAATAAAGATAGCGAACGAATGGGAGCATTTGGCAGTACAAAATTTTGAATACAAAATTCTCTTGGTACATGTGGGGTACCTATACGTAATGGTTCATCGGGTTCATCGAAATTTTAACAATGTTTTTCTTCCTTAATAAGGGGTTTTCATTTGTAAAAGTCGGATATCCTTGTATATTCAATTCAAAGTATTGCCATGGACTATTAAAAAAATTCGTTACGGGAGGCCATTTTAGTAGGTGAATGCTTTGAAATACTGTCATGTAAAATATTTGGTGATAAGTTTAGAAACATATGTCTCCAAAATAAAAAAAAAATCCTTAACAAGCTTCATAACGGAGAAATAGATACCTATTGTAACACTTAAAACTTCGGTTACAATGGAGCTTTTAACTCTTCAAACAAACTTTTCGAATCTCGGCCAACCAACGGGCTGTTGTTATTCAAATACGAGAAAAAACCAACCAATTTCTTCCGAATGCGTATACGCCCGTCTGCCATTTGCTACAATTTAATGGACTTAATCGACGTAATTAAGTTGCAAAACGCTCGGTAGCCGAGCGAAGAAGACCAGATGTGTGATCGCGTGAACAAATCTTTCTTTAACAATTGCGTACGAAAAAACTAGCCAACACATGAATACACACACACACACACACACACAAACACACACGACTTCGACCTGCTCTGTACAGGGCTGTAATGGACCGAATATACTCGAAACAATCCCAAAAAATACCATATATCTAATATACTGGATAAGCCCATTATGCACTAGAGAAGACGTAGTAATCTATGAAAGAGGGCTAAATGTTAGTACCTATAAGTGAGTATGAAATAAAGGAGAAGATGTACTAAAGAGTAAAACTGACAAAAGTTTCGTCCAGCTCTGTTTCCAATGCCGTCGGTAAATCCGTCTTCGGTTCCTAACAACATGCTATTACAGCCCGGTAAAAAAACCGATCCGATCCCCCAGGGGCTCTCGGTTTGACGGCTCGTGAAAACGGCGCGCCGCCTAAAAATTAACCAGTCGAACAAAGCTAACTGTTATTTAAAGCCGAAGACGTAAAAGAAATTACAAACTAGCGTAGGTAGTACGGTTTCTTTTTTACCAAAATCGGCCGAAGCATTGCCCTGATCGAGCCTTCAGATAGAAACATTAACGGGGGAATAATGGTACCTATTTGTATTGTTGGAGAAAGGAAGAAATTAGGCATGGCAAAATCATGGGAATTGTGATGTTATACTAAAGTAAAGTAATGTAGGTACTAAGGTTTAGATGACGTAGTATATGGGGAAAATAGTATATGAGAAAAATAGTGTATGGGGAAGATAATATTATATGGGGAAGACAGTGCCTATATGGGGAAGATAATTTATGGGGAAAATAGTGCGTGGGGATGATAATATACAGGGTGTTCGAAAAATATACGGAGATATTTTGGAGGGCGATTCCTTGTTAAAATATATGAAAAAGAGTTTCTATAAACATGGATCAGGAAATGAAGAGTTTTCAAGATACAGGATGTTACATTCAAAAAATATTCATTTTTATATTAAAAAATATTTAGTCTGTGGAAATTTGGTATTGGTAAAATGGTAGGAAAATTTGCAAAAATACTCTTTTCTAGAAATTTGGTTTCTAATTAACTATTTGGTTCCAAGGCACTTATGATTTTTTTAGCAAAAATATGATAAACCACTTTTGTCCAAGTCACATGCAATAAAACGGTTTTTATTTTTTTATCCAAAAACATAGTGAGATATGTAAAAAATACAAGAGGTAAAGAAGTTGTATTTTTAGATGCTTAATAATAGGTATATGGGGAAAATAGTTTGCTTGGATGGTAGTATATGAGTAGGATAGTATATGGGGAAATAGCAGATGGAGCAAGTAGTAGTGGGGGAAAAGTAGGGAAACAGTAGATAGAGAAAATAGTGAATGCAGAAAATAGAAGACAGAGAAATGTCAAATTTGGAAATAATAGGTGGGGACATAGTAGATGAAGAAATAGTAGATGGGGAAATAGTAGATGATGAAATAGTAGATGGGGAAATAGTAGATCGGGGAATAATTTTTACAAATTTTTTGGAATATTAATGGTTTGTTCGAAAAAATTTGAGCCGCTTCCGTAATTCTGTCTTTTAATTCTTGTACTGTAGTTTTCAATATCCTGGACGTTGGATAGGCAGAGGTCGCGATGCGCCAATTTCTTGGCCAGCCAGAGGGCCAGATCTTAATCCCATCGGTTTCAGCGTGTGGGGATTTTTGAAAGACGAAGTGTATAAAACAGAAATAACTACAATACAAGAATTAAAAGACAGAATTACGGAAGCGGCTCTAATTTTTTCGTACAAACCATTAATATTCCAAAAAATTCGTTTTTCAATGTTAAAACGTTGCAGAATGTGTGTGCAAGAAAACGGTGGTCATATCGAACATCTAATGTGAATATTATTACCTCGTGTTGTACTTATTTGTGGTTTATACGCTTCCTCATTCTTTTAATAGAAACTTATTTTTATTTTTTTTATCGAAACAATACAATTTAGTCCGTTGTTTTGTAATTAAAATTATCAAATTTTGTAAGTTCCAAAGCCACCTAAGCATTTTATTGCTTAAAATTTGTTGCCTGTATTTGTTTGCATTAAAATTGTTCTTACAGAAACTCGCAATAACTCGAAAAATATGAATTTTTCGAAAAAGAATTAAGAGTAAAAAAATGTTCAAAATGAATTCATTAAGCTAGTGGGCATAAAAAAATAACTTAAATCTAAAGTACAAAAAAAATAGGGGGGGGGATTAAAAGTGCATGAACCCCTTAAATATTTAATGGGTGGTCCGATTTTATTAATTTTTCGTTGATAAAATGCTCTTGCTATAAAAATAATACGTGCCAAATTTTATGAAGATTCATTGAATACTTTTGGAGTTATCGAAAAAAATCGATTTTCAATTTGCACTTTAAACAGGCTCTAACTTGTTTTGTATGGCACTTTGGATATAGGTAAATATGAACCAATCGACATAATTTGGACCCCAGAATATGTGGTTTAATTTATGACCCACCTTTTTGTTACACCCTGTATACTTACAGGAAAGTATAATGTAGAAACCTTTGGGAAATAGTAGGTGGGTGAAATAGTATACAATGGGTTATGGGTCTATTAAATAATAGTAGATTTTAAAGGTAAAAATATTCCAGTAAATATGTAAAAAATACCTTAAATATATGCCGATTCCTGCAGAATGATCATTACAGAATTATTTAATAACCGACAATCATTTTTCGTTGTTTATTGTTGTTGTTGTTTATGAACTTTCATCGACGAAAACAAGGAAAGGTAATCAAAGGTGAGTCCTTCGGAGCCAAGAGGCGAACGATAATTCACGTGCACCGCGCCTTTTCGTTCGCCTTCGACCCGTTTTTGACAGGCAATAACTGTAAATATTACCATAATGATCACTTTCTTTTCTTTATGCGAAAGTCGAAATTCGCGAGGGCCGAAGAGAAATGATTTAATAATTTCTGGTTGGGCGCATTCGAGGATGAGATATAAGGGAAATGATAAGTGACCGCGTCCCGTCAATGCCGATTAATTCGTAATTTTGTTTTGCGAAGAAAGCCGCAATTTTAAGCCGATTTTCAATTAGGGTGAACGTAAATTGCGTTAAAAACAGATTTTTAATTTTCTTAATAAATTATCGCCAACATGAAATACTGCGCTTTGCACTAGGTAAAATCGAATAAAACGGATATAAATCTATGACGAACGGCAGTATAACCGGCAAAACACTCCAAGAATGGCGAGTCGAGCACGCGAAACTGGAAGGCAAACGCGGCTCGATAACTAGTTTTTAATAAATGAAAAATTTCGAAAAATTTTCGCTTCGTTAATAATTCATTAAGTTTTATTTATGTACGTACTGCATCTACTCAACTAAGTACAAGGATGTTCAGTCTTTAACACGTTTAATACTATATTAGCTTGATTGGTAGTTTTTTCGCGACGTAATTAATAATTATTCTAATAAAAAACTGAATTCCTCATTTAATTGTTTATAAGCACGTATAGTTTGTGCAAAACAAATATGAATGCACGTCACCATAAATTTACTACGTTACAAATAGACAGTGTTGCCGAACTTTTATAAAGTTTACAAAATCTAAGAATTTTCTAAAATTATCAAATGGCAAAATAACAAAAACAAATTGAAAATTAGGGCTTCTGTTTCACGTTCCTAAACGGCGGACTGGTGTTTAGGTGGTCACTATAATTATCATAAAATTCTATTGTCATCTGAAATATATTTGACAGTGCCAGTGAAAAATTTAGTGTACAATTGTCGTTTAAAAATGTAAATAGTGAAATTTCTGAGAAAACTTTCGTAAAATCTGACATATTTAGAGCTCAAACTGTGTCATTTCTAACATGTGAAAAAATAACTACACAAGAAATCCTCGTATTATGATCATTCGGCCGATAAGCCATTAGTAGTTGAGCCTAATAAACTACAAAGAAGAAGAAGAAATTGAAAATTAAAAGTGCTGATCGGATGACAACGGCAACTGTGCGACTTGACCGTCATTGCTTACCAACCTACTATAAGTCAAAATTAATTATTATTTTATATTCAAAACTTGAATTTTTATTGGATGATTTAATTCTGCTTTTGAGCATTTTCTATTATCCCTCGTTAATATTAAATTAAACTCTGTAGGTATTAAACTTAATCTGTTTTATGCGATTATTTTGAAAAGTTGGGCACAGTGCTTAGCAAATATTATGACATTAGTGACGTGCATTCATCTTTGTTTTGCACAAACTATACGTTGGAAATTTAATCTTACAAGTGCATAAAGGAGATAAATTTTGAAGAAATACCTATCTGGTTAAACTACTATTCGTACTACCCTCGTAAAGCATTAAATTCTCGCGTAGTTCCCGAGCGGCAATTTTTCGCTATCTTTACTGCTTGCATTATCAACGTTTTACATCTCTTGCACTTTCGATTCCGTTAGGAAATTACGTCAGGCCGATGCGTATGAAAAGAACATTCACATACAATGCTCCGGTTTTATTTTCTGGTCTATCGTATTTATCAGTTTCGAATCTATTGCTCGTTCGATTCCAGCGAAAAAACGGTGTAATAGAAAACGGTTCAATATAAACGTGAAACTGCAATAAAATATTATATGGATTTATTGGTGTTGGTTATAATATAATTGATTCACCCTGTATTACTTACATTGTTGACTATTGGGAAAATTGATAGAAAATCTAATGAAAAGTAGGTGATAATAATAAGCTCAGTAGGTGGAAATTACAAAGATGGAAACTATAACATATTCATTCAACTGAAGAAGAAAAATACAAGAGTAAAATTTATTTGCAGCTGCAGTACAAATAAATAAAGCTACCTACCTTAACAACCAATTGCTCTATCATGCACTTTAAATTACATGCTAGGACTTACATTGGAATAAAGTATAATTAAACGTAAACATACTCGTAATTAAACCTAATAGATTAATTATACAGGTATAAAGGACAAAATCGCTTCGGGAAAAAAAAGGAATTAAATAAATTTTCTATTACTTTACAAGGTTCTAGATGACAGCTCCGTGAAAGGATAACTAATATGAAGTGAATAGGGGAAAAATACAGATGTGAGTTATTGGTCGCATTTGCATTTCATGCCTGGAAACTATGAAAAGTCTATACATATAATTAAACCTGCAATTTGCTCTCATTAGTACAAAATTATATTGAAAGGTGTTTTTTTGTGTTTCGTATATTTAATGATTTATTTAAATCTACCTAACTACATGTTAATTACCTCTTATACCTTTTCTTTACCTAACCAATATCTCGTTAAAAGATACTAGATTAATTAAAGAAATAGGATTTGTAAGAGAAACTTACATATTTAATTAACTAAGCACCATTTTACTTAAATCCTAAGAGTACATTTGGAACACCCACGTTTAGAACAGGCAAGAACTCGTCATAAACATCGGGATATTCGCTGGATATCACCTCATATAGCTGACAAATACATTTGTTCTACGTTCTAAGACAAATTAACATTGAATGTCGTAAGGTGGAGCAATGTATCCGTAAATCATTTTTTTTTGCACTTTTACCGTGCGACATATCATTATTTATGATTAAGCGTTACGACCGACAATCACATTAATATCAATATGGACAATTCAACTCGCCTCTACTGACAGTCCATAAATTGTGCACTGCATTTTTCTTCTCTTTTTCGAATGAATTATTTAAACAAATAAGCATATTTGTGTAGGAATACTACTGCACTTTCATCTACAAATGACTGATTGATTGATAAATAATAAATATTCCTGTATACAGGGCGATTTAATAGTGCAGGATTCGATTCGGATTCGAAACGTTTCACCTAAATTCTAAATGAATTTTCGAGTTTTACCAAAACGAACCGTTATATTCTGTTCGACCGAAAGGAAGCGATTCATAAAACGGATAAAAAGTTACAGGAGACAGCGTTTTAACTTACTGATGTATAAAAAGGCAATTAACTGTTTAAACCATTGTTTTGTGTTAAGGAAAGCGTTAAGGTCTTTAATTGCAACGTACTTACTAATACACGCGAAATCTTAACGTAATCCTTGCATCAGTTCGTTTCTTAATATGCCATTAAATGGACATACGTAAGTGCAGAGGAGTCATTCATCAGACGATTTGATGCATGAATTACAGTGTTGTTTCTTAAAGAGAATTCATTGGAAAACTTCCATTATACAAACTCTCTTTTACACAACAAGTTCCTGTTTGCACTTGCTGTCTCTGCGAATATTTCTCTGTATTCTTATGTATTATTAATTTGTTTACCTTGATTTATTGGCACAGTCCAAGAGCTAAATCTTTTATTTTTATAGAATTCTGTAGATACGGATTTTATCTTATCTGTTGATAGTGTGTATAAAAGACAGAAACTTAGAAACAATCTCAACCAATTCAAAGGTTCATAGGCAGTGGTCCAATAATGGTCCAATGCCCCATGCTCCCATGCTCTATGGTCCCATGTTCTTTTAATCCAATGATCTATGGTTCAATGATGTATGGTCCAATGATCTATGGTCCAATGTTTCTTGATCCAATAATTCATGGTCCAATCATCCATGGTCCAAAGATTCTCTTTCCAATAATTCTTTGTCCAATAATTCATGGGCAAATGGTCTATGATCCAATGATGCATGATCCAATAATTACTGATCCATGGTTCAATAACTACAATGAAGATATTTCCAATACAATGGATCATGATGTGTTGAATAATGGCACTGTTATGATCTTTTCTTTTTAAGGACAAGCAGTGTATGTCTACAATTGCTAAACTAATACTCTATCATCGGCATCAGCCAACAATATCAATTCACAAAAATTCGGAAATACATATATCTTCTATGTAAACAGGTATTGCAATGGGTAGGTCACAATGTACTTCATCATCTGCCATCATCAATCCTTATTAGTCTTCTTCAGAAAAAAACGCAACTCGACCAGTACGAGACAGATACAAAACGACGTAGAAAACCAGATAAACTCAACGTCGTCGTAACGTTAACAGCCCTTTTTCCTCTCCGCTATCGTTAACACTAGCATTATAAATAATAACTAATTGAATCTCCATTGCGCCGTATAAACCGAAATTAACCTGACGATGGAACGCGAAAAAAACCGAGCTAATGAAGCCTCGCTAGATTGCCAGTACCTTTTTTATCGGTACGTTCACGGACGGGCTAAGTGCTCTGGGAACTCGGTAGCCGATGGAGATTGACCGGAAACACGTAGGTACACACTTTCCGGTGTCTCCCATCCAGTCTCGACAGTTCGAAATATTTCTAGGTGTATCTGCCAGCACCGGACTTGATTTGTTACCAACAGGATAAATAAATATTGAATATTTTTCCTACCATAAAACAACCTATGTATGATATACAGGGTGTCTCACAACGAGTTAAAACTATCTGTATATTGGAAACTAATTACCCGGAAACTAATATGCATATATTAGTCAATAACGTGAGTCTTTCTAAAATATTTTGACAGACATTGCATTTACGGTAGTACCGGAAGTGGTACTACTACCACTGGTAAAATAAACTCAATAAATTCATGTATTTAAGGTTATATACAGGGTGTTTCACGACGAGTTAAAACTATCTTTATGTTGAAAACTAATTACCAGATTTTAATGAAATTTGGTATGTATATTTTTGTCAATGTCAAGGTGAATGTTTCAAAAATATTTTGACAGTCATTAGAACTTCCGGTTGTATCGGAAGAGGACAGCAACTTTCTTATTTCAAATGGAACACCCTATATATTTTTGCATTTTTAGATTCTACTCGATGAGCTGATAACAAAAAGGGCTTGATATCTTGGTTTTATAATAAAGGCTATACAGCCACTCAAAAATCACAAAATTTTGAATTTAGGTGGCTCTGAATGCTAAACAGTTAAAAATCGAGAAAAACGGCTTCCATGTCATGATATAAAATGAGTAGTGTGATAAAAATTTCAAAATTTTTTGTAAGTTAACCCTGTTGAATTATTTTTTACTATGAAGAAGTTCAATAAAATTAATATATTTTTTTCTATCCTTGGTAGTTGTTAAGTGGTCCGTTTGGTCTTCCTTTCTCCTATACATACAATTTAATGGGGTTAGTTCAGGGTAATAATTTTTGTGATAAACAAAGAGAATACGTCCCTTTAGTAGAGGCTCGGCGTACCTTCTTGCAGGAATCAATTCCTGCTAATTACCTCAGGTGTCGACGGTGCGTGAAATGGAAGCGTACAATCGCCGGTGGGGCGTAAAGAAAGACGTAACAAACCATTTAGGTGACATGTTGACCGGCATTCGAGCGCCCATCGATTCGCTGCAGAAGAGCGTAGGATATCGGCATCGCCTCCTCGGGTTCCTTCGACGGGCGATAAACAATAAAACGGCCGGTAACGAAGCGACTAGTAAAATATTAATAATGAATTATAATATATCCAGTCGAACGTGCGTAATAGTTGTGTCATACCGGCGTTGGGCAATAACTTTTCCGAATGGACGTAGATGGGCGATTAGCGGACGTTTCGTTTGAAAGGTATCAATTGGAATTATAGGAGGAAGATTAATTGTTCGAATGGTTTTGAATGGACGACGTGGAGATTTGCAAAATGCGATGAAGATGTTGGATAATTTACTAAACAGACTAATTGGAAACGTTGTTTGTTAATTTGATTCGAATTAATTTGATTCGACTCGATCTGACTCGATTAATTTGATTTTATTTGAAATCATATCAAAAATTTTCATTAAAAAAAGTTCGACAGGAATTAATATCTGAAATACAGGGTGTTCGAAAATTAAACGGAGATATTTTACAGGGTGATTCCTTGTTAAAAAATATGAAAAAAAGTTTCAATAAACATGGGTCCAGAAATGCAGAGTTTTCAAGATATAGGATGTTACATTAAAAAAAATATTCGTATATTAAAAATATCTTCATATTTCTTTTGAAATTTGGCATTGGAAAAGTTGCAAAAAAGAAATTTTTTTGATTATTTATTTTTCATTTATTTTCATTATTTTTTTTATTTGATTATGGCAGAAATTTGATAAACCAATTTTGTCCATTCACGTGCAATAAAACGCCGGTTTTAATTTTTTTCTCCAAAAACGAAGTGAGAAACAAAAATAATACAAGAGGTCAAGAATTCTATTTTTAGATGCTTAATAAAACAAAAATATAAAATTTACAAAAAAGGCAGTGGTGTACATTTTTTTCCCAATAATATTCGCTTAGGTACCCCCGAGACACCACAAGAGTTAATGATTTTGAGTTATTTAGGGTTAAATTAGACTCTTAATACAATAAATAAAATTGCCAAAATTCAACAGAATCATGTAAGTATTATTTTAATATTTTTCTTTTTAAATGATATCCTGTATCTTGAAAACTCTGCATTTCTTGACTCATGCTTACAGAAACCTTTTTCATATTTCTTAACAAGGAATCACCCTCTAACATATCTCCTTATAAATTATTCGATTATTCGAACACCCTGTATAACACCTTATCTAAATAAATTCTTATTATTAGGTGGAATCATCGAAAGCCCCTGGTAATTCACCTAACGACATGTAAACAATCACACATATGCCCAAACCGTAACAAAGTTAACTGTAAAAAATGAAGAACGAGATTAACTGAAGAAACAACATAATTCGCCAAGTTGGTAAAATAAAATAACCGTGGTGTTTCCGGTTGATAATTCGTTTTTTCGAGCCTTTAATAAAAGCTAATTTTATGTTATACGTCGAGAACAAACGATCTTCTGTTTTGCGTTATGTTATACGAATTGGTTATAACATAAAATTAACCGAGAGGATAGTGTAATATTAGATTTTTTAATATCATCATCTATAGCATTAGGCGAAAATCTATATTGCATGGGAAGAATGAATAGTTTTTTAAAAACAATAATTAGACCTCAAGAAGAAAAAATTGACATTAAACTAAAATACACGGTGTTTCTTAAGTTGATACGTCTTTTTCAACTGTGTATGAATCTCTCAATTCTAAGCAACTTTTTGAATATTCTCAAAAACAAAGATAGAAAATTAAAAAATTTGTAATATTTTACAATACGTATATGCTTCATTAAATATGAAATTTATTTACTTTTCGGTATTTATTTGACAGATGACTGCTATAAATAATTTTATATTGAATAAAGCAGGTACGTATTGAAAATATTTGAATTTTCAAATTTTCTATCTTCTTGGTTTTTCAGAATATTCGAAATGTTTACTTGAAAAAGTTGCTTAGAATTAAGAGATTCATACTCAGACTTCATTGTCAGTTGAAAAAGAAGTATCAACTTAAGAAATACCCACTAGAATTAAGCTTAGTGGCTTGATAATCTAATATAGTTTATTGAGTAGGTCCTGATTTAAATAGAAAATTGACACTATACTTTATTGGTCATTCTACTATAGACACCCCTACTTAATTTAAGTAAAATTTGATGAAAACGAGAGGCCGTGCGACCGAAAAACGCGAACAATTGTAACAAAACGAGGGTCATCTATACAAAACTAATTAATAATGTAAACAAAATAAGTAACATTAACCTACATCTTAGAGAACTAATGGCGTTGTAAAATTACTATACGCAGTGCGCTTGGAATGAATTATGTTCGATTCCGTTGATCATAATAATATAACTTCCGTTATTATTATTATATTATCTACATATTAGGGTAATTTGAATTCATGAGGAATTTTATCATTTTTAATGCCGCTTTTAATTTATTCGCTATTAAATTCGAAATAATGCAGTCAAAATAATTTTAAAACGACCAAAACAATACTTACCTATGTGCATATAGCCACTAATATTCGAGTTAAAACAAAATACACTTACCACAGGTATTTTGTGTAGGTATCTGAAACAAGAGAGTAAAATTTAGAAAAAAAGTTATTCCATTAAATTAATTTTATAGTTTATTCATAAATGAGGCTATCGTGATCATTACAAAAGCAATAAAGGGTGAACCATCCAAGTAATATTAAAATAATATCGTGAACATTATTTTTTTTTCAATTGGGCAGGTAGCTTCTGTGTAGCCTGAAATTTGGCCAATTGATTAATTGATTACTCCGCCTCATTTATGAATAGACTATAGTTTATATCTTGTGGTAAATTAAGTACATTGCATTTTTTTACATAAAATTAAGAGACGATAAGGTATGAAATTTCGCGATAAATCCGACAATTTCGAAAGGCCTGTAGTGAACATTACTATTCCAGCATGTGCACGCGTATTCTGCTAGATGATTAATATTGTGTGGGCCGTAGCCGTAAACACTGCAAACAGTTAGCAGAGAACATTTGCAAACATGCCAACAACCACGGCCATTACGGTTAAAACCTGCGGAGAATAATAATATTATGTTAAATTCCTATATATGCAAAGTACCTACGTTTGTACTTAAACAATCTTACATGCATATTGTTAACCGAATAATTTCTATTATTTTATTATTGTCGTCAGATTCAAGTGTTGTCAGGTCTCATTTGAACAAAATTCAATTCTGAATTATTTTGTGTAGGTAATATCAGGAATGGGAAGCTCCTGCAAAACCACATGCAGTGGTTAAAACACTTCTGCGGTGAAAATGACACCTGCTCTACATTAGAAAAATTCCAAACCCGTTTATTTTTATTACCTAATAATAAACGTAATAAAACTGGACGAAAGTAAAAGTTGCTACTGAAGACGTAGAAAAAAAATGACACTACATGCATTTTTTCACGAACTGGCATATTTATCACCAGTTAACTAGGTAAATGTTCTAAATGTAACTTAGTAATTCTATTTTTATTGCCTTCTAGTATATAAATCAGTTGGTACATTGGAAACCGCTCCGGTGGAGTGAAATATTCGCATTAACTTCGATTTTATGGTACTTTCAGATGGGTAATAGCAGTTTTATGTCAACAAGCGGCAGTAGAGGCAAATATAAAAAAAATAGCAACACTTACTATTACACATCACGAACCACCTGAAATAATTGCACAATCACAATTGAAGATTGTACCAACCTGTAAAGTGCTAATACAGTTGGGTGAATGTAAGCAAAGCAATAAAAAATGGGTAAAAGTCCATAACAACCAGCTTGCTAGATGTAAATCCAAACTGAAGAAGATCTATAAATGTTGTTAGATAGGCTATAAAAATACGTTAGTCTGGTTTAAAATAATATGCAGGAAGTATTGCGAATAATAAAGGAAGTAAATAGAATGGTCAGATTGTCACTAGAGGGCACCATAAAACCCACCTACTTAGATAATGCCTCTTCTACCTCGAAGGTAATATAGCGGACGCGTTTGAGAACGAAAAAAATCCTCTTTAAACCTAATCGAGTGTTGAAATTTACGTAATGCTCCATTTAATGTCAATCACGTTAAAATTACGAACCGTTTTCAACGTCGGACGACTCTTAGACGTTTTCTCGATACCTGTAACTTCTTTTTTTGCTCGTGCATACCATTTCCGCTCGAATCCAGTTTCCTCACTTCCCATATTGGTTCTACTTACTCATAATTATGGTACTCATTAATTTAATAACAGCCTCTCGGATGTGCGTATGAGTCTGCGTTGTTTTTTTTCCAACGATCTCGTTGGTAATTAGCGATTGAAGAAGGCGATTTTTTTCCTAATTTCGTATGTTTAACATGCGCGTCGAATTTACATAAAATAAATTATTATGCTAAATATTCGATTTGTATTTATTGAATGGAAGAGAAAAACTTACCTACATGTTGGGTGGGTAATTAAGAAGGTTCAGTGTGATGCATCGATGGGCAATTGACGCGGCGAAGATGCGAGGCAAGACGAATTGAAATGTTGAAAAAATAAACACTCGGAGTGCGAATCATGGCGTAAGTTTCGTGAAAATGTTCGCAGCATTGTTGTTTTAAAATTGCGGGGAGTATAATTATTTTGAGCAACCATTAAGATATACGCTGTTAAGCAATATAGGAATATAATGTAGTCTTCTCACAAATGATTAAAAACTATTAAATCATAAACTATTAAAAAGCTTTCAAAAGAAACTAAAATCTGGTAAGACTATTTATCTTTAAAGTAGATACAGAATAGTGCTACTTTCGAATCATAAATTGAACTTATTGTCTTCCTAAAGTTAGTTGAATATATTGTACGAAAACTACACTGATGGTTCTACAATGGTACGTCTATGTATATGGACTCAGGAGATTGGCAAATTTTATTAAGTGGAACACCCTGTATATTTTTGCATTTTTAGATTCTACTCGATGAGCTGATTACAACGATGGGTCACTTGGTGCATTGGTCTTATAATAAAGGATATAGGGTATTGTTGTTGTTGTTTTGCGGGCAGGTCTTTTTCAGCCCCGTGCCCACCTAGATCTAAGGATCCTCTGTTTTCTGAGGTCATTGATTCTGCCAGAGGTCACAAATATTTGCGAACCTGAGCAGTTCTGATGCCCTTGTTTTACTTAGATCTTTCGGATCTAGTGACGTCCTTCCCCAGGTTTTATACCTGCGCAAGGATAATGCTGGAGAGTGACACAATATGTGTATGCTGTCTTCGTCGGCCTCCCCACATAGACGGTATGTTTTCTACTCTACTATTTTGAGTCGGTTTAAGTGTGCTCTGAGTGCTACGTCGTGTGAGTAGCCCAAGCGTTTTGCTCAGTTTGTCACGGTCCATAGCCCAGAGCTCGGTTGCCCTTTCTTGTGAGGGTGTTTCCATGAACTGTTTGAATACCCTACAGCCTGTTGGCTCTCTCCATCGAACGAGGTGTTCTCTTTCTAGGAGTTTGCTTAAATATTGTTTTCCTTTTGCAAAGGGCACTCCGACTATCTGCCTTTCAGGTTGCTCGTTGGCCCCCTCTCTGACTAGATTATCGGCTACCTCATTGCCTTCAATTCCCTCATGTCCAGGGACAAGGATATAGGGTATAGAATCATCCAAAAATCACAAAATTTTGAATTTAGCTGGCTCTTAATATCCAAAATCTTTTCAGTTTGCATTCAAAATGTATAGTTACGCTCGAAAATTAACCAAAAACCTTCTAGAAATGGTAGAAACCTAGTAGAAACTAAAAATGCAAAAATATACAGAGTGTCCTATTTAAAATAAGAAAGTTGCTGTCCACTTCCGGTGTAACCAGAAGTAAGAAACAATTGAAAATATTTTCATTGAATCGAGCGTATCGACAAATACTTGTATACCAATTTTCAAATTTTAATTACGACTACTTTTCCAGATACTTCTAATGGGCTCTCTTCGTGACATGTAGATAATAGATATTCCGAAAATAATGACAACAACTGCTTATTATTGACTGAAATGTTGAAGTTCATACATATCTAATTGATTTTGGACAAACTGTATCTAGATACACATATTAGTACATAATTAGTAGTAAGTACGACAAAAAACGATACTTATATTTACGATTTATTCAAATTTTCGAATTCGCAATTATTGTCAGAATTAATAGTGCTTTTCACGTTTAATTTGCAATTTAATATTTTATTTAACTGCGTTTAATTACTACATTTATTTAGATTAATATAATTACGCGCTGATATGTTTCGAATTAATTTATGCGCATTCTGTTATTTATTGTATATAAAGTCGTTTTAATCCAGTCGGAATGCGAAAAATTTCACTTTTTTCATGAATTTTCTCACCACAATTTACACCTAAATATGGCAAAATAATATTTATTTATTAACATAGAAATATGGAACAAAAATAGTCGGATAATGCAAAAACTCGTTGTTATTGAGATATGTGTGTAATTGATAAATGTAGATTTTTATTGAAATTTTTTGGATAACGTTTAGTATCTAATAATAATAACATAATTACCGGTAATAAATTTAATTCTCCATGTAAGTGAAGGGAAATACTATTTCATATTATTTTTAAATTCATTACTTGTGTAATGTTATTTATTATTTTGTTGTATACCTAACAAGTTAGCAGATAATTATTTCCGGCAAATGACATATTAGAAAAAAAATCCAGGGTCGCAAATGTACAAATAGATTTCACGTAAAGATTACCAAGAAAAAACCAAAATGGTTTTCTCCTAATGAACTCCCGATTCATAGGTATACTATATCTTTGTTCATTGAACGATTTTATAATTTAAACAGCAGCTTTCGACATTGCTTTAATAAATAAAAATCAAATAAAGACTTTTATAGAAAATTTAATTGAATCTAATACTTTATTTCTCTCGTCCTCGAATTGCGCACAATTTTCCCTTATAAGATTCGTTTTAATTAAAAATAAAATCGAAATGTTGCACTACAAACGCGACGCCGTAGCGCGAACGGACGCAAGCGAAATTCCTACGTCAGTTAATGGGGTTTAAAACAAAACGTTTGCGGTGGTATAAGAATTTTTTTTTCGCCGCAATTGTGCACTCAAACTGTCCCCCAAGTAACCTATTTCACCGCGGCTCATTCATGTGCACATCCTGCAAAGAGGAGACGGTGATAGGGGGCTATAAACATTAGGAAAAAAGACAGAAGTTTTGGCCGTTACGACTACATGGTAGAGAACAAGTGCTTTTATATAATGGAACCACCTGACGCGGTACCACCCGAACCAACTGTCACATCCGGTTGGGCAGGAGAAAAAGTCTGTTAAAAATTTTGTGGGAAAAAGTCGCTGATAATTCAGCGGTTACGCGATCGCTACTTTTTTTTAACGTAAATACATAATTTGCAAAAATTAATTCGCTTTTCCCGCCGTTTCGCTTTTAATTAATTGCCAGCTTTAATTAATTAGGCTATTTAATATTCATGACGACCAATAAAATCACTCTTCTGCACCGAACCAATTATCTAACTATACAATTTAAAATTACGTTTCTACAGGTACACTTTTTTCGATAGGTTTTTGGGATGTGAATAATGCGTAATTGGTGTAAAACTCGAGTCGATTAGCAAGTAACTTGCGACAGTTCTTGCGATAGCGCCTATATTATCGTGTCGAAACACGTCTGAGAGCTGAACCTGCAAGTTAAATTTCATCAGACAAAATCAGGCAAGTTTTTATGCAAGTCGTGTATACATTTATATTAAAGTGAGTACTTTCCAGAAGGTATTGGAAATTTTTATTGAGAGTCGAACAATATCGGAGTGTTGGTCGAGAAAAGAAGTAATCGATTTAATTTCATGATGGGAATTATTGGTAATTGAAATCTTGAATTTTCATGCGACGAAAATTGATGAGTTATTTAGGGTCCTCGTCTCTTAATTCAGTTAACAATGTTTCACAAAAATCGAGAGCACCTCTTCTGTACCTATCCAATTTCGTACCCAAACTTTTTTTTTACATTTACAACTGCTGCATTTTTACAACTGCTGGCTCTAACTATTGGATTATATGGCAAGAATACGCTTCCGACATTTCTTGCGCAAGAAAACGGGAAATACCTCTCTCAAATACTTGCAGACTGTAACTTGCTGCAATTTTTGCTTTAACCTTTTGGAAGTAGCTCTTGCAAGTCTTTCTCAATTGTATTGCTAGTCGGCATAAGCGAGTTTTTATCAAACTTGTATAATTGTACAATGACTGAATCATTGATTGGGCATTTGTAAAATCCATTTTAGCAGATGGATTCAAAAAAGTATCTACCTACTTATATTACCTATAAACTTCACAATGTAACTTTTTTTACTATACTTTTTCACGTTTTAAGAAATGTTAAGAACCTTTATAAACTGACAGGAATAAGAATAAGATTATCTGCAATTTACATACATGTGGCTAGCCAAATATAGCTTCTCAGTCCATTCCCGTGATTTCCTTAATTGACTGAATTATTAAAAAACCGCCAATTACACCTGTAATAGGTCTAACTGCACAAAAAATGGTGTTCGATCGTTTAAAATACCAACACCGTTTTCTTTCTAAAATAATTACCGATTCGGACTTTTATGGAAAAAGTCGATTTAGAAAAGAAGAAATCCTCCTTGTCGATGAGTTTATTGTGATGTTTATTTTCTAGACGAGCCTCTTATACAGTAGTATGCATTTTAGATGCGGGATTAACGACCATGTTATTTACACTCGGTGTAAATTGTCGAACATCAGCGGGCGTGAATTGTTTTTCTAATCAATCAAATTTTATTGTTATTGCTATTAAAAGAGAGATCCTCGCCCGAATGGCGTGTTGATTTTCATCGCAATTCCAGCCGTATTATCCAATCCTTTTTTGAAAGGATAATCTAGAAATGGACACAAAGATATCTAATAATTATATGAGAAATTTATAATTATTTTGTTTTGGTAATAACTCGTTGTCCTTCTTACTTAATTGGCTCAATCTATTGTTTTAAATAATAAGTAATTCAAATCGCCCGAGGCGAACGCGCATATATGGAATTATTATAGATGGGTTTTAATTATCTACTCCAAGGTTAAAGAGTTAAAAATCTTCTGATGCTCGACCATTGGAAGTACTCGAAGAATTACCATAACGTAATTAACAAAGGTAAATGCGTAGTAAATAGAAATTGCAACTACTTTTGAAATGAAACAAATACAAATCCTCAAGTTATAAGCATCAGTAGTAGGGAATATTTATTGAAGAATTTATTGGGTAATCTTAACGTTTTCATCCAAACAGTTTCAGAGAAATATGCGGAAGGTTTCGAAGTATTACTAAGAATTTTATCTGGCACACCACTATTTACTCTGAGCTTTTCTGAGAAAACTGATGATACATTCATTAAGTAGAATATGTCATGTTGATATTGAAAATTTTTCAGTCTCCGGTCACTCTGATGAGTAACATACCGGAGGAAACTTTCATGCTTTGCTAAGCAACATTTTCGAAATCACGAAATGGTATATCGCCCCATTCCTTTCAGCAGATGTTACTCAACGGTCTATGACATACTGATCGCGTTGAACGATTTTAATAAGAGGAAACGGTCGTACAGGTGCCTCAATAAACACCTGTTTTAACGACCTTCTCCACAGAGACAATATAAATTGCGGTATGAACGCGAAACAAATCGAGACCATCGTAAAAACTCCAATCGGCATTTATTACTTCACCTCGTTCATTTGGTGGTATAAGTACCTTCTCGCTATTAGGTATTTCTCAATTCTAACATATAAATAGCAGATTTAATAGAATTACTAAAAGGTCATTTTTGTGCGTTTAATTAAATCTGATCTCGAATCTCCACCACCTACGATACGATATTTGGTTTAGTATCTACAATGTACAACTTTCAATTTCGACATCCCGTTAATCGACGGTATATTTATTCGTTTATCGGCCATTCGATGATAAAGATTTACATCGCGGTAGTAAAAGACTAGTTCCTTTGTTGTTTATAGTTTTCCAGTTCATTTGCATAATCTACGCATATACAGGGTATATCCAGTACTCGCTATAATAATGTTATCATTATTCTTTTAACTTGGAATTGTTTAATTAAAAATTGCATATAAAAAACCGAATATTGTTTGTGAATAAAATTATTTGTTTTATTATTTTCAGGTTAATATTGAAGGAATTTAGGCCTTGTTGAAGTACCCTGTTCAGCCATATTAGCTTACGAGTGATATATTGACCTCAATCATCGTCCAACTGCGAGCAACTAACACGAAGAAATCAGATTTTTATTACAGTAATAAATAAAAAAATAAATTATTGTTATGTATACGCTTTTTTGTAGGATATATTACAGTTTTTGAATATAAATTGTTTCCATAATAAATAAATAAATAATTAATCATAATTTATACAATCCACAATATGTACATGGTGTCTCAAAATTCCGTGTATATATAGAGCTACTGTATGTTGGTGAGATCAAAAATAAGTTGGTTGAGCCAAAATTACCAATATCACAATAAGTACTACAGTTTCGTTTGCCTTTGAGGAAGCTTCAAAGTTGAAAGAATATTTTCATTTTTATTAATAACTCAAAAATGCTTCCTTCGATTTTTATAAAATTTGGTATGTAGCAAAAAAATAAGAATATCAAGAAGATAGTTAAAGACTAAAAGAAAGAATATTATTCTTTTTGAACGTTATTATGTAATAACGTTAACATCGACAGTGTTCGGGTTGTGGAAGTTAAAATCACCAACTTAGTTCTGTTGAAAATTTTATGTCACTACCAATCAGTCCATAAAAAAAATTTACTCAAGTACCATGAGAGGTACATATTTTTTGCAAGAGACAAAAAAGATACTAATGAATACAGCCTTCCATAAAAAAATTGGGGGAACAGGGGTGGTAAAAAAAACATGGTCATCCTGCCATGTCATTTATGGTAGGATAATTTGAGTGATTTTTGCCCTTCCATGATTTCAGTTGATGTAATTTTTGCCATGAGCAATGACTCATCAAATAAAATAGATACATACCAAATTTTATAAAAATCTAAACCGTTTTGGAGTTATTTAAAAAAATTGAAAATATTCTTTCAACTTAGAAACTTTTTCACACGCAAACTAAACACTGTAATGTAGGTAATAAACTTATTTTGATCTCACCAACAAACAGTATCTCTATGTACACGGAATTTTGGGACACCCTGTATACATAGAAAACGATACAGACATCAAATCAGGTGAGTACATACACTGTAAATAAAATCACGATCAAATTACAGTGCGTACATCATTTAGCTGGAAATCGCCTCGACAAGCATCCCGTTTATTAAAACTGGTAATTACTCTTGACTAAAAACGCCGGACGACGCGTGATTCGCCGTCTAAAACCAGACCGATGTTTATGGAGATGCTAAGGTCACGGGAATCAACTGGATCACCTTGTAAGATGAGTCGCATTCGACGTTAATTGTTAATTAGAAGATGACGAGGAGGTAAAAGTAAGAAACCGGGAATTAGAGTATGCAGACGAGCGTGTTACGATCCTGCCGGTACGACATACTGGTAATGAATATATGGACGTTGATGATGATTTTAAAGTTCAACGTACTTACTTTTACCTCATAATTGTCTTACACGACAACTATATTAACTGGAAAGTTTTTTTTAATCTTTAATCTTTCGCTGAATTGAAGATCTTATCTGGTTGGTATTATTAAATTTGAGTTTATACAATACATTAGTCCGTGGTGTTACAAAAGAAGCGAGTAAATGTTAGGATAATTATTAATTCAATTCGGTAGATACAACATTGATGTTTGATGAAATAGTCATAGATTTTAAATGTTAGTAAAGTTGTAGATGAGGCATGAAAAGAGCAGATAAAAATAGGCACCTATGTAATTTTTTTAGGAAATTGATGAGTCCAATCCTTCTTACCTAAAGGTTTAGACGGGATCAATTTGCTTGACTATCCTGGAAAGTACACTGTGTGTCTCATGACGAGTTAAAAGTATTAGTATATTGGATACTAATTACCCGATTTTAATAAAATTTGGTGATTGTTTCAAAAATATATTGACAGTCATTGCTCTTCCAGTTGTACCGAAAGTCGACAGCAACTTCATTCTTTTAAATGGAACACCCTATATATTTTTGCATTTTTAGATTCTATTCGATGAGCTGATTACAAAAAGGGGTAACACTTGGCATCTTGGTCTTATAATAAAGGATATACAGCCACTCAAAAATCACAAAATTTATAGGTTGCTCTGAAAGACAAACAGTTGAAAATCGAGAAAATGGGCTTACATGTTCCTATCTAACTTTTGAAGTATTATCTAGAACATACAGGGTGTTCCAATTAAAATAAGAAATTTGCTGTCCACTTCGGATACAACAAGAAGTTCTATGACTATCAAAATATTTTTGAAAGATTCACCTTATTGGCAAATTATATGCATACCAAATTTTATTAAAATCGGGTAATTAGTTTCCAACATACAGATAGTTTTAACTCGTCGTGAAACACCCTGTATAGATATAACCTTAAATACACGAATTTATTGATTCTATTTGAGCTTTTTAGATGGTATCTTAACAATCGTAAATTATTAGGAGATTATGCAAAAAAATAGTATCAAACAGATATAAGTATTGAGATGTGTTAAAATCAATACCAAAGAGTCATTTTAAAGTTGCGGATTCACAAAACAATGAATTATATACGTACTAATTTTAAGTACCATAAAAACATACGTTATTGACCCACATTGCGAGAATATTTTCTCGCGACGAAGTCTAACTAATTCCATCTTCCATCACGCCGAAGAAGTTCGGTATTGGAAATCCTTTCACTTGGTATTTTAATTGCACAAACACGGAGAATCCACCCGATATAATTAAAACGTAATAGATTACGACACAATGGTTCGTGATTTTCGCATTGGAGCGAAAATTATCAGAAATATTTAGACATATATGTAATTTTTCCGCCTACTAGCGAGCTAAAGAATAACATTTTCAAATTACTCCAGTCATTATATACGAAATAACAGGGAAGAAAAGAAAATGAACCGAGGAAGCTAAATTTTGGATATGTTGTGGGGAGTGCTTAGAAAAGATTGTCTTTAAGTTTTCGACCGGAAATTCCTTGTGCATTTTCCGCCATATTGAAAAAAAGGGGTTTAATTCCATTTTTTGACGATAACTCGGCTGTGCGTCGTCATACGAGAATTATTGTAATATAATTTCTTGTTGTTTTTTTTACGCTCTACAATTTAGGTCTTATGCATTTTTAACCTATCGTTGATGGTTGTTAAGATATCGAGCGCGAAAGTTAAAAATAAATTCTTCGCAACCGATTGTTTGGACCGATTGAAATGGAATTACATAATAAATTTATAACGTATTATTCATAATTTTGCTTTTTATTTATTTCTATTGTACTTAAATCATTTCCTCTACAACCGCAAATCCATTCCAACAAATATATACAACTGCGCGGGCTATGAAATCAAAACTTACGGCGCTCCAACAGTCGTAATTTTTGTCAAACAAAAAAACCCCTGAGAACAATTTTGTAGATATTAGCATGCTCTACATGTTTTGTAATAGACAATTTTTCGATATATATCACGAAAAAGGAGAAAAAAGCAAACAATCAGTTGCGAAGAATTTATTTTTAACTTTCGCGCTCGATATCTTAACAACCATCAACGATAGGTTAAAAATGCATAAGACCTAAATTGTAGAGCGTAAAAAAACAACAAAAAAGTATATTACAATAATACTCGTATGACGACGCACAGCCGAGTTATCATCAAAAAATGGAATTAAACCCCTTTTTTTCAAGATGGCGGAAAATGCACAAGGAATTTCCGGTCGAAAACATAAAGTTAAGCTTTTCTAAGCACTCCTTACAACATATCCAAAATTTAGCTTCCTCGGTTCATTTTCTTTTTCAAATGTATATAATGACTGGACTAAATCCGTTTGACCGAAAAACGTTAGTTAGAGCGCGGTCTTCGCACTCCGCATTATATGGTAATGTGCATGTGCCTGCTTGTCGCATGACTCACAATAATGTCCTGTCGTCGACGATGCGATAAACGTTTCAAAAAGAGAAAAGAAGTCTAGACCTCTGTTTTACATGACACATTGTTCAAACGATAACAATACTGGGTGTAACCACCGAAATTCGTTTCTAATGTACACATCAACAATACAATATAGTGTGTTATAAGTCTTGTAAAAATATCTCAAGGATAACCAATTTTAAAATCCTAGTCCTACTAGATATTGTAACTCGATTTGTATACTGTATTTGTATTTATACTTGATTTTTATCTACTTTATATGGTTTACTACATTCGGGTTTGACCATGCAGTAAGTAGATATACTTAGTTACAGTGCTTTCGAAAAGTAAAGAATAAATGCATTATATTTCTTAAATGGAGATTTTTTGGAAAATTTCCTCTGCCACTTCGATTTTTTAAACAGAGGCACTTTTTGACATACAACTCATATTTGTGACGTAATTGTCATTCGAGATATGACGTCATCGACAATTTTATTAAATAGGACACATTGTATATTTTTTAGATTCTACTCGATTACAAAAAGGGGTCATACTTGGTATCTTGGTCTCATAATAAAGGATACAGCCACTCAAAAATCATAAAATTTTTAATTTAAAGGTGGCTCTAGGTGTTTTTATTCATTTCAGGGAAGATTTCGGTCATTTCTGGAAGATTTTTAGACGTTTATGAAAGGATTTTGGACGTTTCTGGTAAGTTTTTATTCGTTGTTGGAAAGATTTTGGAAGTTTTTGAAAAATTTTGTTCATTTTTGGAAGGTTTTCAGTCTGTACTGGACTGTCTTTTAAGGTCATTTAGGCATTTGTGGAATGTTTTTGATCATTTCAGGGATTTTAATAATTTCTGAAAGTTTTTTGAATGTTTCTGGAATATTTTTGGCCATTACAGGAAGACTTTTGGTCCATACTGGAATATTTTTGGGCATTTTAGAACTTTTAATCATTTTTGAAAAGTTTCGGTCATTTCTAGAAGGTTTTTGGTTAATTTTCGAGCGTAACTATACATTTTGAACACAAACTGAAAAGATTTTGGATATTCGGAGCCACCTAAATCCAAAATTTTGTGATTTTTTTCAACAGATATAAGAAAAATGAAGTCATATATCTCGAATAACGATTACGTCACAAATATGGGTTGTACTATGTCAAAAAGTGCCTTTGTTTAAAACAAAATCGACGTGTCAGAGGAAATTTTCGAAAAACTCTCAATTTCAGAAGTGATGAATTTATTCGTTACTTTTCGAAAGCACTGTATAGCCACTCAGAAATCACATAATTTTGAATCTAGGTGGCTCTGAAAGCCAAACAGTTGATAATGGAAAAAATCGACTTCCATGATGTTCCTATCCTAACTTTTCAAGTAGATATCTAAGAAATCTCAGAAAAAATGTATCATTAGATAGTAGGTAACGGAAAAGTTAGGATATGAATATGTATACAGATTTTCTCGATTTTCAACTGTTTGGCTTTCACAGCCACCTAAACTCAAAATTTTGTAGTTTTTGAGTGGCTGTATAGCATTTATTATAAGACCAAGATACCAAGTATGAAACCTGCTTTTTGAAATAAGCTCATCAAGTAGAATCTAAAATTGCAAAAATACACAGGGTGTCCCATTTAATAAAATTGTCGATGAGGTCATATCTCGAAAAACGAATAATACGTCACAAATATGGGTTGTATATGTCAGTCAAAAAGTACATTTGTTTGAAAAAACTCTCAATTTCAGAAATAATGGATTTATTCGTTACTTTTCGAAAGCACTGTATATATTAGAAAAAAAATTCTAATGCGTACAACCCGGTACGCGTTTAAAATTCCACGCGATCATCGGCGATTGTTCGCTTTCTCGGAACGGCTTGAGGACATGTGAAAACACGAAAAAGCGATTCTGGCCGGGGAGTCACTCAGGTACACCCGATGATATGACGTCTTCTAATAACGCGGCGCTTCGACTTGTTAACTTCGCGATTTTACAGTTAGGAGTAGGTACTTATCAAGTCATAAGTACTTTATACCGAATGCCGTCGATTAAATGCCGGGCATGGAGTAGCTTTTATTTCGAATTCCAGTCGAAGCGAGGACGATATGTTATCTAATTAGGTAGATACTGAGTTGATAATAGGTGTATGCGCACCGCAATAAGGTTAATAAAATATCGTCGTAAATAGGTAGATATAGTACCGTTCGGATTTTTATCTTATTAGATACCAAAGTAGCAAGAAATTGTTAATAAATATCTACAGTATCTAACAGCTAGTAACTAATAAGTGTTTACTACCTATATTATAAAAGCCTGATGGCTAAAAGAGTCCTTGTTTCTTTGTAAATGAAGTAGAGGAAAGCCAAAAAACTCTCAAAAATTATAAAGCTCTGCAGGGTTAGTGAATGAACTAAAATATCTATACAGGGTGTTTCCGAACTTGGGAGACAATTTTCTAGGGGTGGTAGTTCGCATAATTTGAAACCAATTCGCAGATTTCGTTTTTCTAAAAAATGTATTATAAACAAAATATTTACTCAGTATTTACATCTCAAAACCAGATATTTCGGACAAATTTCTCCCTCCTCCCTCCCATTTTCGAAAAACGTAGCCGATACCGATTGTTTTCTAGTCCATATTATATTGTAGGGTTGTTAACCTCGCGGTCAAATACATTTTTATACTGTTTTTTTAGTGATTTATTTGATATTGTTAGTGCTTAGTGTTCTTCTAAGTTTTAGTTAGTCCTTCATTTCAGTTAGTTCCTCAGTTTAACAAGTTTGTGTGTACTTACAATAAGACGGTGATAAGTTTGAATAATTACTATGAATTTCAAGCCATTTTTCCACAACAAAATAGGTGAGCTAATATTTCTTTTTGGGTTGAATGTTTTTTTCTTCTATTATTTGGAAAACCCGGGTTAATTTTATAATTTATCCAGGATTCTAAAAATTTAGAGACCGCATAATACATTAAGGTCCTAATAAATAAATTTGAATGAGATATCTTAATTAAACAATCATTATTATTTCTGTCGATTCTAACTTTACCGTGAACTGCTCGATCTTATCGCGCGAGTCGAGGTATTGCTGTGAATATCTGCTGTACAGGCCCGCATTTCTGAGATTTTTTTTACATTTTTTATTAATTTTTGATAAATATTTTTCTTTACGCGGTTTTGATTAAATAATCACATAATTCGGTAAGATGACCCGTTGCCACTTCATCATTAAAAATTGTACCCAAGTTCGGAAACACCCTGTATAAATGTACTTTTATTATACATCAGTTAATTTCATTCCAAATTCTCCTGTTAAATAGGGAAAAAACCTTTTACTGTTAAAACTATTGAAGCATTAATAATGGGAATAAATCCCATAGCGTAGACTTATAAGTTCACGGACTCATATAGATAATTAAATAATAAAAAAACCAATAACCTTCATAATAAGTAACGCCATAGGTAAGGCAAGTGTAGTAAGTTCCAGTACCTACCTATTTATGTACTTCTCATCCTAGTTCTCACAGGGAAACTCTACGAATTTCTTTATTTATCTATCTATGCAAAAACAATGGAGCAATGAATTACCTACGTTGCGATATACTTTGCAATAATTCCGTGACTCATTAAAAATCGGATTATTAAACGGACATCATCGAAGAGGAAGATTTACACCAGAATATTGATATGCATGATTGTTATTAAAATTTAATTTTTAATGGTGCTTAGAAATTTATTCATTTTTTTATATTAGAGGTTTCTGTTCTTATCCACCGTTGAAATCTTTTATGTAAATGTGTTATACAGTTGTATAACGCCAGAAATTTTATTTATTTTCTGTTAGGTTATATTTTATAGATTGACACATTAAAGATTCATGCGTTTTATTACCGTACCATTACTCAATTTTTAACACTTTCTAAATTTTAATGTTCCTATGATGAATACTTTCATTGGCAACAATCCTTACAATCGTTCTGGTAGGTAAGTATAAATTTTTCAATTATGTTATGCTATAACAATTAATTCTAGATTACTATTTCATTTAACACATCCAACTTACACACTCGACTCTATAAATACCATGTAAACGTAGTCGAGAGTGCAGGCGTAACTTGCACGTTTTCTCTTTTCTTTTAAATTCGACTCGTTACCACTATAAAGAAACAATAAGAGGAAGTAATAACAATTAGTTTCGAAAAAATTCCCTTACATTTTATGGTATTTTATCGATTTGTTTCAGTACTAAATGACAACCATTACGGATTAACTGTTGAAAATTAATAAAAAAATCAACCTACAAAACGCCCAAACCTATTATTAATAACCCGGATTTCAAAAATCCCCGGATTTATTGTCTGATTTAGGTATAGAAATAACTAACTAAATGCATTCTCGGAAAAATATCGATGTTGTTTTCATTGTTCAGGTATCAAAGATGCTGCAGATTACCCACCCATACTTGTTTAGGTGTCATTAATTTCACCTTCGCGGATTTAAACTTATCCCAACTAAGGATTAATAACCTGTAAGCGTTTTGCTCAAAATGGTTTTCGCAAATTTAACTTTCGCTTTCAAAAACGAGTTTCGACAAAGCATTTTTCAAGTTCCAATGCAGAAATCTGATATAGTTTAAATATGTTTGTTATACAGTGTTGTCCAAACCAATTAAAATTTGATTGACCTACTAATTTGATGATTGATTTCATAAAGCTATTGGATATTTTTAATGAGCATTACACCTATAATAATATGCATATGTTCTTTAATACGCTGCACGTATATGAGTTTTGCACCTAAATTGTTTAATTAAATTTGCATATTTTTTGCATACATTGATATTTAGTTTTGGAATGATTTATAATAAAACTGATTAATTAAGACTAAATATTAATTTGCATATTATTTGCATTATTGATATATTCATTAATTAATCCTAAAAAATTCGCAATTGCTAATTAAAATAAAATCTATAAAATTTGTTAAACATTTTGCTTATGAAAACGCGCAGTAGTATTAATGATTAAAAAAAACTGTAAAATAATTGCACGTTTATAAAATGAGAAAGTATAACTGTTACTCTACGATTTAATTCAATTTACCTCATTCAAGATATTGAAATTAATCATGCGTAAATGCATAAACTCGCTATGAAATGTATTACTTATTACAATTTGTTTATTCTTAACCGTGTCTTCGAATTAAAAAAATATCTTATAGGATAAAACGATATTTATTATGGTATTGTATTGTTCTTGTAAAATGCTTATCGGTAAATCGCGATCATTTCAAAGTTTTCGCTCTCTCTTGGCATATTTTTAATTTCATTATGTAGATATTCACAATTTATTTTAATGAACCCATCTACCAAATGTAGATAAAACAGCATCGAAGCAGAATTGCAATTTATCGATTTTCGATGTTAATTATTATCCTCCAAATAGATGTTTTTAGTAATAAAAATAGATTGAAAACTAAAAAAAATCTGTCTTATACATTAATGCAACATAAACAAGCTATTATAGACAATGTGAATGCCAGAGATACGTTATTTATTCGAAATTATACACTTGTTTATTTTTTTACAAACACAAATCAAGTTTTTTTAATACAAATAATTTTCACTACTTTAATAAAATTTAGAAAGAAATACAGCGATGTGTTAATTAGATCGTTAATGTGTTAATTAAATATTTTTTTGCTTTTCCCCTGTCTGGTCAGTATTAATTAAATTAACATGCTTTATAAAAATCAACCTTTTACTAAAGGTTTGTGTTAAAACTAGCAAGAACATTGCGAAAGTTCTTGCGAAAGTGACTTCCAAACTATGTACACATAAAGCAAAAATTGCAGTAAGTTACTGTCTGCAAGTATTTGCGACAGGAATTTCTCTTTCAAACAATCAGAACAAAAGAAAAAAGTTTGGGTACGAAATTGGATATTAAGATGTAGAGGCACTCGGTTTTTCTAAAACATTGTTAACTGAATTAAGGGACGAAGATCCTAAAGAACCCAACAATTTTCTTCGCAATAACTAGGGAAATAATTCCCATCGCGAAATTAAATTGATTACTTCTTCTTTTGACAAATACTTTTTGACTTTGAATACCTTCTGGAAAATTGAAAGTACTATCAGACACTTTAATACAAATGTATACTCGACTTGCCTAAAAACTTGCCTGAAAGCAAATGCTGCAAGAAATTTAACTTGCAGGTTCGGCTCGCAGACGTGTTTCGTCACGTTAATATGGGCGCTATCGCAAAAACTGTCGCAAGTTACTTGCTAATCAACACAATCCTTAACGACACTACTGACACTAGGGTACTTACAGTGCAATAAAAGTAACTGTAGAAACTGTGTTTACTTAAAATTTGCACAGTTCACGTCTACAACTCTGTACGTTTTAAGGCTCTGTGTTATAAGGTATGTTTTTACTGTGGAGTTTGTTGAAATGATATAAGTATTTGCAATGTGTTGGCTTTTATTGTAGGGGGATTTTCAAATGAGCTCTTATTTACGGTAATTTAACGTCCGCGTAAATCGCGCTAAATCTTACGCTCATTGAATCAATCTAAATGTATCTAGGTAAATGAATTCGCCTCGACAAAAATTACGTTTTCATGCAAATTTTACAACGAAATGCCTGTCTAATTATATTTGTGCGCCGCCAATTTTTCCAATTTCTAGATCGATTATAGCTGTGAGGCACTAACTTTCGATTCACGAATGTCCTTTAACGCACGCTTCGTTACGTCAGGCGATTGCTTCTTACGACAGGTTGGATATACCGATATTTTTTACATATTACAATAAAGTAAGTGCTCGTAAAACGTTAATAGAAATAATTAGCGGGTTTTTTCGAAAGATGGCACGTATTATTTTCCGTTTTATTGCTCTTATATGCGTTACATAAATGTTCAGGCGTTGCTCAATTACATGCGTATAAAACCCATCATAAATAGATAATAATAGGTAGATAATATAAAAAATATATTCTAATAATTATTTTTTAGAGAAGGTTTTTTTTTATATGAGTAAGCTGGCTCAAACGAGATATGACCACAAAGCAAAGTGCCCTTATACAGGGTGTTGCAAAAAGGTTGGGACATGGCTTAACCAAAGACTACTCACATGGCTTAACCAAAGACTACTCCTGTGACAAAAATAAGACGATTTAACCAAATTTACCTGTATCCAAAATTGCTCAGTAAAGAAGGTAGGGGTTTTGAAGTTAAGAATAAAAAAGAGTTTTATCTCCAAAAGTATGGTTCTATAGAAATTTACAAAGAGTAAAAAATCATTATAAATAAACCAATAAATCTAGTTTCGATTCAAAAATTAGATGAATACCTCGTTAAATAAGAGAGGGATGGATAATTTAAAAAACAGAGTTTACACATAAATATGTCACCAAGCAGAGATATACTGTTTTACGAACGATACACATTTTCACGAACAAAAATTGGGCCATTTTGGCACAGTATTAAAAATTCGGTCTCAAAAATCTCAAAAAGTTCGGTTAAATCGTCTTATTTTTATCTCAGGAGTCTGTGGTTAAGCCTTGTCCCAACCTTTTGGCGACACCCTGTACACTTCTCAATAAAAAATGTATGATACTATAGGTACAACATAAAGTTTTGTTGTATTTGAGGTACCTATTTAATTAGAAATAATTTTCAAAATACCTCAGTTGCAAAAAAAATCAAACCACTTACATACCGCAGGGTGTTTAGAGGGTGATTCTTTGATAAATATGATGGGGCAGGAAATGCAGAGTTTTCAAAATACAATTGTTACAGTGGAAAAAAATTATTAGATAAAATTCTCTTTTCTAGATTTTTTCTTGATTATTTGTTTTCCAAGGAAAATTATTTTTAGCAAAAATTTGATAAACCTATTTTGTCCAGTTACATGCAATAAAACGGTATTTATTTTTTTCTCCAAAAACGAAGTGAGATACGAAAAAAATACAAAAGATAAATAAATTGTATATTTAGATGCTTAATAAACCAAAAAATAACGTTAATTAAAGTCACAAAAAAGGCAGTATTTTTCCCAATAATAATCGCTTTGGTGCCCCCCGGACGCCACTGGACTTAATAATTGTAATCTATTTAGGGTTAAATTAGCCTCTTAATACAACAAATAACATTGCCAAATTTCAACAGAATATCAACTTTTCTTCATATTTTTAACAAGGAAACACCCTCTAAAATATCTATTTTTGAATACAAAAAAATAAAGTATTAGAAGGATAAGTATTACATTACCGACTGTTCATTACAATTAAGGGTCTTAAAAAATAAGTAGCTACATTACATATTCACTAACCTTTTGATTTTTTATTGTCCAATCTGATTTGCAAAACTCCAAAAAAAAAGTAAAATTTTTTCGATCAATCAGCTGGAAGCACAACAAATAAACGATAATAATAAACGCTTCGAGCGCGTAGCACATGCGCTCCTGAAAAATCCGGTTCGCGTGATGCTCGACTCCGGCCAAAAGGATCGACGGCTTCGAACGAACTGAAGCCAAAGTTTCCTGGTTGTTGTTGAAGTTGCTGTTGTACGCACGCACTAGCACTCTTGAATGAATCTTCGAGGCAACGCACTGTTGTCAGCGTTCTGTATACTACGACCAGAAATATAAAAGAATGACTTTTCAGTCCTATTTCTGGTAGTAGTAGTAGTATAGGTAGTATAGGTACCTTTTAATCCTAGGTTTTAATGAGCTATTATTTACCTAGTTGAAGGTTACCAGGGGTTACAAAAGATCAATCACAAATATTCCAACAACACAAGGAAGCAACAACATACAGGGTGTTCGAAAAATAGACGGATATTTTAGAGGGTGATTCCTTGTTAAAAAATATGAAAAAAGTTTCTATAAACATGGATTATAAATGCATGAGTTTTCAAGATGCAGGATGTCACATTAAAAAATAAATTTATTCATACAGGGTGTCTCAAAAAGGTTGGGACATCGACCTACAACCTTGGTTATTGATATTACAAATGATGAACATTAGTTTATGATAGTTATACATTGAATCAATGAATTACGGGCATCAATTTATACAAAAGTAACGGGTTTTTAATAAAAAATATGCTAGATAAATAAAAATTTTTATTTCATTAAAAACTTACAAAGTAAATGTACTTTTGATACTCTCAACTTATGTTTATAAAACGATGTTTCCAAAACACTTTGCCTTCTGGTAATCTGCTGATCTGTGGACATCTCCAAATTAATAAGGACCTTCCGCATCTAAAAAAAACAAATATTATTAGTTAAAGATACCTACATAGATTTTTTAAATAATGTTTGGGTAGAATCAATCAAATGACTTACTTTCATTCATTTCAATTTAACGGCGTTGATGCAGCTTTGTCTAAAAGGAATGTCGTTGATGTGTTCATCCTTTTTAAGAAACGTCATAATTTTAGGAAGACATTTTTCCCAATTATTAAGGAAATTCGTAACGCCCCATTTTCAAACGATGTAATCCTTATCAACCTAAAAATAAAAATAAACACAATAAACTTTCAATAAAGCTACAATATTCTTCAAAAATCGAATGAATAATGTTCGTGTGTACTTACCTTATAAATTTTCAACGCATCAATGGATAAAAATGTCAAACACATAAATATATTAGAATAGAAATAATCTATAATACACCTCCTACTACTTAAAAAGTCGAACTGTTCTGAAATGACGCTAAGAATAGATAATTCAGGGGTAAAGACGTGGGATATTCGTAATATTAACGTTCTCGGTAGTTAAGTTGATGGCTAGGTGCATTGATTTCGCGGTTTTTTCAGAAATTAACGTTAAGGTTCGTAAAATCAATGTTTGGTCTTCATTGAAACAATGAAAGTAAATCTATGAATAAAAATCGTTGTTTCAACGATTAAGAACATTAACTAATGATCGTCAAACGTTAATTCAACGATTTGGTTCGTTATGTTAATGAAAAAAAATCATTAATTTTTGATGTTTCTCCGTTCGTTGGTTCAACGTACCTATTCGGTGTTGGTCAATTGGTCCCCACGGTCATTTTTGTCAGTGGGGTTCCATAATCCTACAGGTCGATTGGTCCCCATTTTATAAATTTAATGGGCTAATTGGTCCCCGCGGTCAAAATATTTCTAATCCGATTAGATAAGATTTTACATTGCAGGAATAACTATCATTTGGCTAACATCTTCTGATGTACTTACATAGTGGCTACAAAGTGGCTTGTATAAAGCAGAAACGTAATCTGTCTTAGATTTTTACCCTACATAGAACCGCCATATTGACAATTTCTAGCGCCACCTATAGTCGCTGGCGCTTCGCAATATCATATAAAAATCCCACTGTATTATCCTTCTTAATCCTTTTTCTGTTTGAAGTTAAATTTACTGTCACACAAATTCTTACTCAATTTATTATTTAAATTATAAAAATATTCTTCCAGTCATTTAATAATTTGCTGTACAAGCTTCTTGAATAGTGGCCTCAAATTTGCCCGATAATTTCCTATGACCTAAGAAATTTCGATAGACGCGGCAACGTCGACGTTGGCCCCTTCTTCTTCTGCAACCACGCGAGTCCACCTGCCCACCTGCGTTTGCTAATGTTTGTTTGTATGCGTTTCGGACTGGGATAAAACGGCGTTTGATAACAGAGCACGAATGCAACAGAAATAACAATAAGGAGGAAACGTGCCGAGTCGGTTTCGGAGATTTGCGAAAAGAAAATAGATAAAAACTATCGTAATTTAAGAAAAGAGATTGTAGGATAAAATGAGGAGCACCTAGCTAAATTTGGATGGCAATATATTATAAACAGCGGGTTAAATTGGATCTGTTATAATTAAAAATGAGGGAATAAGTACAATCGAAAACTTTCTGATCAAACCATATGGTTCAATCTATAATCTACAGGGTGTCCGGTATCATTACCGCCCACATGGTATGGGCCATACGCTAAGGGTAGGTTCTTTGGCTCAAAATATGACTATTTAACCAAATTTACCTCAGTCAAAGTTGCTTCTATAGGAAGTTATAGCACTATGAAAATAGATTTTTTATTTCGATTTTTTTGTCCATCCAGCGTGATTAAAAAGATATCTTTTTCAAAATTCACATATGGGGGTTTTAGAGGTGTCCAATTAAGAATATGTTATCCATTTTGGTCTTAATCCAGAGGGCGCCACTTCAGCACACTTTTTTTCCTATAACGGCCATAACTATTTTGTACGTATAGGAATTTGACCAAACGGGATCAATTTGCAAAAACTACAACATTTTAACTTTAAAAAAGGTATGCCTGTTTTGAGTCGCTAAAATGCACCGTTTCGAAGATAAATGAGTTTGAAATTTGCGCTGCATGCTTATGTAGGCAATGAATTAGTTATGACATTTCGTAGCCAGAGTTTCCAGACATTTCCAGAAATTTCAAGACAGTTTTCAGATATTTACAAACATTACAGACAGTTTACAGAAATTTTCCATTCATTTCCAGATATTTACAGTTAATTCCAGACGAAAGCTTCGTTATTACCCTTGTTTTGTAAGCCTGCAGCACACATTTCAAACTCATTTATCTTTGAAACGGTGCATTTTAGCGACTAAAAACAGGTATACCATTTTTAAATCTAAAGTGCTGTAGTTTTTATAAATTTAACCCTTTTTATCAAATTCTTACGTACAAAAAAATGATGGCCTTTCAAAGGACAAAAAAGTGTGCTGAAGTGGCGCCCTCTTGATTAAGACCAAAATGGATAACATATTCTTAATTGGAAACCTCTAAAACCCCCATGTGTGAAATTTGAAAAAGATATCTCTTGAATTACGCTGGATGGACAAAAAAATCGAAATAAAAAATCGATTTTCATAGTGCTATAACTTCCTAAAGAAGCAACTTTGGACTAAGGTAAATTTGGTTAAATCGTCATATTTTGACCCAAAGAACCTCCCCTTAGCGTATGACCCATTCATTACCGGATACCCTGTATAATCTATAGTCTATTCATAAATGAGACGGAGTAATAAATCAATGAATTGGCCAAATTCCAGCCTATATACACAGAAGCTACACAGAAGCTACTTGACCAGCACAGAAATTAAAAAAAAATAATGTTCACGATAATCTTATAATATTACTTAGATGGTTCAACCTGTATTGGTTTTTCTCAAGGATCACGACGGCGAATTACACCGCCTCATTTATGAACAGACTATAGATGTGATCTATAGACTATAAAGTTTCTAATAATAGTAGAAAAAGATTTCGATAGATCAATCACAAATATTCCAACATCACAAGGAAGAAACAACCATTAAAGCATGCAATAATCTTTTGCATTAACTCGAAATATCAAAAATAAAATAAAGCAAGACACTCTCTGCGAATTTCGATGAGAACGATTTTTTTAATTACCGCGGAACAAGTTAAATTAAAATAACGCCGGTTCATTGCGTCCAAAACAAAAGATCTTATTAAACATATTCCGCGGTTAATTAATTTCATTTATTGATTTTTGATCGAATCGGAAATTGCCTTTGTTCGAGCGAAATCCGTTTAAAATTAGTATTGCTTCGGTTCTACAATAGATGCTGCCGAAAATTATCTATTGACGACGATTTACTATTTTACACGATAGAACAACATGAAGCCTCCGCTTCTTGTTGTTGGTGTTTTGCTATTTTATAATATAGCCACATCTAGCCAGGATGGTTTGAGTGAGTTTACAAAATTTTCTATTCCTAATACGCCTCCAAGTTTTAATAATGCTTTTATTGTTAACAAAATATGAAATAAAAGAATTTACAGGAAATTAATAGTCGTAACAATAGAATAGAATAGGTAACATACGGGGTGATTCTTGTAGAATTCCTCAAATAAAAGATTAATTATTGATAAGGAGAACTTCAGAAATATCAATGTTTTTCAACATTTGAAAAAAATGCTACATTCGCAAAATCAATGTCGAGTTTTACAAGAACAGATTTTACAATGTTACACCATTGAATGTACTCACATTCATTAATCAAATTTAGGGTAGTTTATACAGGGTGTTCGAAAAAATAGAGAGATATTTTAGAGAGTGATTTCTTGTTAAAAAATACGAAAAAAAAAAATTCGATAAACATGGGCCCGGAAATGCAGAGTTTTCAATATACAGGATGTTAAAAAATATTCATGTACAGATTGCTGCAAATTTACTCGGAACATGGTCAATTCAATGAGTTGAACAAGAATTATTAAAATGACAGTGGTTAAAGTGAGCAAGTTGCAATCAATCTGGACAGCCTACATTTACCTCCCCTACCCTGCAAATAGTTCTAATTGGATGTGACGTCTAATGTCACATTAGACAGACGAATGACACGTTAGACAGACCAATCAAAATTCATTAAGGGGAAACTGAGAAGTGGGAGTTAAATTATAAGTCTTTCTTTTTCCTTTTTATGACACTAATGGCGTTTATCTTTGTCGCACCCATGGACCATGTTCCGAGTAAATTTGCAGCGATCTGTATATTAAAATGATCAATATATTAAAATGATTATTTTAAAATATTGATTCTCTTGAAACTTGGTACTGAAAAAGTTGCAAAAACACTCTTTTCTAGAAATTTCTTTGATTATTGGTTTCTATCAATGCACATTTTCATGACTTTTTTAGCAAAAATTTGACATACCAATTTTGTCCAAGCGGAGAAGAGGTCCAAGTCATATGCATTAAGGACGTTCTCCAAAAAATCGGTTTTCTTACAATTCAATCGAAACTTTGAAAATACATACTTATAAGTGTCCTCTATACCTATGAATCTTGTCCAACAGCCCTTGCGGCACTAAATTTTTATTTAGGACGGACGTTTGTTTAAAAATATGAAAAGCGAACGGCGCTCATTTCATTATAAATAACGTATAAAGTTAGTCACTTTTCCTAGTTTTCAAGTTTTCTCATCATCTGGCAAATGAGAAATGGTGACTTGGTAAAGTTGTAAACTTGTATACCTCACATTAGAAACAAATAAGAATAATCCTACTATAGTCCGTTCGTTGAAATCGTGCCGGTTTTTGGATTAGGCGTTCAATGTTTATAGTCCCCAAAAAATACCTGTTTTCGGGGAAAACAATATTGTTCACAGTGTTTTACTGCAGATTAATTTTGATAAAATAAAATTTGGACCAGTTGGCGTTTTCCCCGAAAACAGGTATTTTTTGGGGACTTCAAGTCGGTTTGAAGCCAAGGTCGACTCTCTGTATAAATACGGATCGAGTTATGACGAAGACAATAGATACCGGATTGAGTTGGTACCGGATTTACACGCTCAAATCTCGAAAACTATTAGGTTTACGATAATTTAACAAGAATACAAATTTGTTAAGCGTAGTTTTTACCAACTAACAAAACAAACGGCATAAGTTTATCTTGAACAGTTCAAAAGTTATAGGGGTAAATCTAAGTGGCGAACATGAGACTCGAGCGACCGATTTATGGTTCAAATTCGCGCAGCAAAGGGATTCCCGAAACCGTTCTCTCCGTAGAGAACAGGGTCGGATCGAGAAGGAATTACTTTATGAATAAATACATTAATATCTCCGAAACGTAAGGTTTAGGAAAATTTTACAAGATACAGAAATTGTTTAGAATTGATTTTTCTATCGAACGGTATACAGGGTGATTCAGAACTTATCCGAAAAAATTAAACGGGATGTAATATAGCATCATAGAAAACCAGTATTGCGATTTTTGAGGAAAAATGCCGAAGTGAAAAACTAATTTAAAAATACCCCTAGCACGCCTCTGAAAACTGGACGACTGTAGAAAACTTAAACTGATAAACGCCGGCGACTGCGTTGCCATTTTACGAGGCATATGCTGAATGTATGCGAATGTAATATGTCGTAATTTATGATGAGGTGACTTGTTAATAAAAATGAAAAAATTAAACCATAAAATAGGACTCACTTGGGCTCTCCTAATCCAGTTTTCTTCCTAGTGACTAACACCATATCCATTAATTCAACGTTTGTAAACATTGTTTCCACAAATTCACTAATCACACCTAATTTATAACGGCTCTAATGACTTAAGACAATTGAAAATATTTTCTAATTTCTAATATAACGAAATTCATCTCGTGACCTATCTCAACTCGTAGAGGACACTGCCCGCGCATGAACGAATTTTGCTTTCGTTTGCATCAGCTGAGAGGGTGCTTACAGTTGGCCAAATGAATTGTGTTCGTTCTATGTAAAACTTTATAAATTTTTTCCGGCGTAACTAAAGGGAATTTATTACAATTTTTTTCGCGATATGGGTTTAGAATTTTATGCTCTATATTCCCTTAAATTTTTTCGGATAAGTTCTGACTCACCCTGTATTTTCCGAACCTCGCGAACAAGCCGTAACAAAAATCGTTTTTTCCGGAAAATTCAAAATCAAATATCTCCTAAACCGTTAGATTTACGAAATTTTTTCGTACTAGGTGATTTGTAGAGAATATTTTTTACATCGAATAGTAATTTACAATTTTTATTCCACAATTGTTTTTAAGTTATTAGAAAAGGTTTAATTTTAATTAGTCATAATTAAAATAATCACGCTCAAATATCGAAAACTATTAGGTTTACGAAAATTTTACAAGAATACAAATTTGTTAAGCGTAGTTTTTTCTAACTAACAAAACAAACCGCATATTTTTAACTTGAACCGTGGGA
Source organism: Phyllotreta cruciferae (assembly GCA_917563865.1). Classification (NCBI taxonomy): domain Eukaryota; kingdom Metazoa; phylum Arthropoda; class Insecta; order Coleoptera; family Chrysomelidae; genus Phyllotreta; species Phyllotreta cruciferae. The sequence continues at coordinate 6,828,253 of OU830613.1, forward strand.
GGGCATTTTACTTTGAAACGTTAGCTTGTAGCGGTCGAGAGAGGGGTTTGGCATTTTGGATTTTGCCCCGCGATTATTAGCATTAGATAATATGTTAGAAATGGGGACGGCACTGGGATGGATATTTATTTAAAACGAACGAATTGTATCGAAAATGCATGATTCACGGAGGGACTAGTTTTTAGATTGATAAGGTGGAATCGGATGATTTATTACTTTACTTTGTTACTTTGTTCTTGGGTGTTAATAAAGAAAGACTTACAATTATTTATTTTCCGGGGTGCGTTTATAAACCTTATTTGATTTGAAGCGGACAAATTTGAATTTGGACGCTATTATTAAAGTTTTATTAACAATTACGGCTAATAAACTTTTGAGCTTACAGTTAGTGATTTGTGATAGTGAAACACTAGTATATGGTTAGCGCCCTTTCCATTCTTTTTGCGAATAAAAAATATATATCTATAAATCATTTCAAAATTATTAATATATTTGAAAAAAGTCTCGAATACAATTTCAATAAAAGTCAGTACTTATTTGGCTTTACACTACTGAGCGTCCTTAAACAGTTTTTATTTTTTCTCAAAAAACGAATAGTTCAGGCAACGAATGCTCAAAAGAAGGTATAGAGGGAAATGTTTGGAACACAATTTTTGACTTCGGAACTTTGTTTGGACTAGTTAGGAGGTGAACATATCAAAAGTACCCGCCCGTAGCCTTTGAGCCGGGGGAGATAGAGGGGTCTGAAGATCCCATTTTTCGGTTTTTCGCTTATGCGTGTTTCTACCTAAGATGGAACCATATGGAAAACTTTTTTATTAGTGGTTTTATGAAAAAAAGTTCTGCATGGTCCAAAAGTTAAAATGCAACCATCAGATATCATTTTTTTAAAGCAGTATACGAGGTTTATCAAAAAATTTGAATTTTGTCCAAGAGTAAAGTACCTTTATTTTTGAAAATATCAAAAATTATTATAAAGAAAAATGTTTAGAATTAAAAAAACTTTCAAATATTCAATATTGTTTATTTATAAACATATTTTTTTTGGCATTTTCTCTTTGATATCTGATGATTGCATTTTAGGCAATTGACCAAGCAGAACTTTTTATCAAGAATACCTTTTTTTCATAAAACCACTAACAAAAAAGTTTTCCATATGGTTCCAACTTACGTAGACACACTGTATCTCGGAAACTATGCGTCCCAGCGACACGACCATTCTATACAAAATGAAAGGTGATTAAATTTGGAACAAGTTTTACTCCGACAAGTTTTTCGTTATCTTTTGTTTTCGATATATCAGCTATTGAAAGTCGGTAATATGGGAAAAACATTTTTCCATCACAGTTTTTTGCTCTTTTTGAGCGCATAGCTCTTCAACGACGTACAAAAAAATAAATGAACATAGGAAAGGGATTAACATAAAACATTACAACAGTATATAACATTCAGTCAAGTTCTTGCTCTTTTGGGGTGGGAAGGAGCTTCATTCTCGTCTTCGTTTTCATCATATTAATATCATATTTAATCAGCTTTCAGTTTGTACAGAATGGTCGTGTCGCTGGGACGCATAGTTTCCGAGATATAAGCAAAAAACCGAAAAATGGGATCTTCAGACCCCTCTATCTCCCCCGGCTCAAAGCTTACGGGCGGGGACTTTTGATATGTTCACCTCCTAACTAGGCCAAACAAAGTTACGAAGTCAAAAATTGTGTTCCAAACATTTCCCTCTGTATCTTTTCGTTACTTGGACTAGAAGTGGGATACGAAAAAAATACGAGATATAATGAAGTTTTATTTTGCTTGTTGTTGTTGTTGTTTTGCGGGCAGGTCTTTTTCAGCCCCGTGACCTAGATCTAAGGATCCTCTGTAGTTTCCCGCTGTTTCCTAAGGTCATTGATTCTGCCAGAGGTCACAGATATTTGCGAACCTCAGCAGTTCTGGGGCTCGATGCTGGAGCGTTCGTATTCAATACGAATTCGTAAAATTACGAAGGGTCATTTACGCATTCGAATTGGAGTTGGTATCCTGGAGACCCACTCGTAATGAGAATCGTAATCGTGTTTTGAATGCGATCGCATATTTGGCAACGATGCGAAATCTGTCAAAAATACTTCAAAACAATCTCAAAAACTCAAACGTTAAGTACGAGTGGTGTAGTAAAATAGTTAAAATAAGATATAGGTACTATATACAGGGTGTTTTTGAACTTGGGGTTTAATGGGTAGGTAAATGCGGTTGTATTCAGAGTATCCAAAAGTTGTCAATAAATGAGTATTCAAAAGAGTGTGCAAAAATTGTATCCCAAAAAAAGCTATACCACTATTAACCACAAGCGAGACTATAGAATAATGATTGTAAAAACGATGTAAACTTGAGATTTGACGTTAGGAAAGCAATTACGAGTGCCCAGCGTCACTCGCAGCTATCGCTCGCATTGAATACGCGCACGCACTAAATGCGATCGGTCAAGAAATGTCAAGAATACGAAATACGATTGCGAATGCAAATGCGACTTTGTAGCAGCCCGACCGGTAGCGCCCTGTAATCCGGTAGCGTGGCCTCCCACACATAGAGGGCGAGACTTTCTATTCGTATCCGGACACGTAGCGAATACTACCAAATAGTCCGTGCCGATTCCCATAATAAAAACAACGATCTCCACTCGAGCATTTACTGCTTATATATATTGGAATAAAATTCGTTAAATACGTTCAATAAATGTGTTTTGCAAAATACTCGTTACAACTTCGAATTTGACTTACGAACGCTCCAGCATCGAGCCACTGATGCCCTTGTTTTATTTAGATCTTTGGTATCTAGTGACGTCCTTCCCCAGGTTTTATACCTGCGCAAGGATAATGCTGGACAGTGACACAGTATGTGTATGCTGTCTTCGACGGTCTCCCCACATAGACGGCATGAAACTTTATTTTGCTTAATAAAACAAAAAAATATTTAAGTTACAAAGGCAGTAGCGTACATTTTTTCCCCAATAATATTCACTTAGGGGCGTCCCCGGGAGTTAATAATGTTAATATGTTTGGGGCTAAATTAGCCTCATACAACAAATAACATTGCCAAATTTCAACAGAATCAAGTAAATATTTTTTAATATATTAATATTTTTATTTTTTAATTCAACATCCTGTATCTTGAAAGCCCTGCATTTTCGGACCCATGTTTATAGAAACTTTTTTTGTTATGTTTTAACAAGGAGTCCCCCCTTTAAAATATCTACGTCTATTTTTCGAACACCCTGTAAGATCATAATTTTTCTTTTTGCTAATTAGCTAATTAAAATGTAATTACATTAATTTTTATATTTTCAGGTGAAGAACAGTATAATAAAGAAAAAATGTCTATGAGTAAGTGGAACGTTTTAAAATAATAGGGACAAGAATGGAAGTAATCATTAAAAATATAACATTACGTATTCTCATAAAACTCATAAATATTATTAACAAAAAATATTTTGCAGTTGAAGCGATAAAAGGTGTCCACGAATTGAAAATGCGTAAGTTAACCTTATTGTTTATCTCCATACATTTCAAAATTTAATGAAATATCCCTATCGCTACATCGTATCGTTTGAATCACAAATAGTAGGAAATAGCACTTATAATCATTTATTAATCATAAATCATTTTTTACAGTGGCCACGACCTTTCTATTGCTTGGTAAGATCTAATATTGCTATAAAATTTTTTATAGAAACAGGCGTCTCAAATTCTTTTCTCATCAAAAAATTTATGTTTCAGATAATAATAAAGTTGGAAGACGGAAAAGTATGAAAGCCTTACCAATATCGACATATTATTTTTAATTTTTTAAAATTTATATTATTTTTATATTTTTTATAGATGCACCTGCGACATACCGAGGAGGTGATGCACAATATTTACATATTATTCTATAAACTTAACAAAAATGTGTTTCAGGGAATTTAATTAATGAAACCACTAAAAGGAATAAGGAATGGCTTAATATGGAAGCAGCAGGTAAGGAATATTATTTTAATGCACTTTCATTACAAATTCGACTTTTAAAGCGAATATAATGCATTTCCTATCTCATTAAAAATCATTTCTATCAATATTATGATGATTTGTTTGTGTTTCCAGCTAGGAATAATTTGAATTTTGACAATGTGAATTTCAATTTTGGTAAGTTAGTGTTAAACGAGAGAAAATACAAAATTTTATTCACAAAATTATCCGTTTTATAGATGCAGCCGTCAACAACATAAGTAAATTTTTATCAATTTTACACAAAATTTGACACGTCTATTGAGACAATTTTTACAGTGTCTGCATTGGAAAAAATTAATATGCCGAACGTACCGAGCACCAATTATTATTACTTTTATTATGACGAATATGATGATAATGTCTATGACTATCCAGAAGGTATTCCGAATATTAAAGTTTATTTGAAGGAATAATTTAATCTACAGGGTGTCTGCAGGAATTATATCTCTTTATAATGACTATCATTAAAGTATACTTCGATAAGAATAGCTGTAGAATGTAGATAGATGCGCAATGGTATATATTATAGTTTCCAAGTCGCGCAGGTCATGTTTACAGATACAGGGTGTTCGAAAAATAGACGGAGGTATTTTAGAGGTTGATTTATTGTTAAAAAATATGAAAAAAAATTTCTACCCTACCCTCTAAAATATCTCCGTCTATTTTTCGAACACCCTATATTTTTGTCGTTCTATACTAGTAGTTCCGTTGTCATTACATCTTTTATACCAACTATTTTATAACAGTTTTAATAGTCTTTAATAGTCTTTAATATTTTTAATAGTTTCTAATAGTCCTTTTTGGATGCCCTGAATTAATAGTCCCTTCAAATTTTTTTGTAAAAAGTTTAAACTACAATTTTAGTTATTATTTCACTTCTTTTAGGCGATCAATCGAAGCTGACAGGTAAATCTTTTTTACGAGTAACAAAAGTATCCCAAACAAGCTACAATATCAACATTTCAATGCTATATTATTCAATTCAATGTCCTGAATAATACTCCAAAATTGAATCATTATCTCTGATGCTGAGAGAAGCAAACATTAGGACGAAACAATAATATTTTAGAAAACACCCAAACCTTAAGCAGTGTTTAATAATTAACAGTGAATTAATATACTTGGTGTCGTTAGAATTAACAATACCATGAAATACACCACTGTAGGTACTTATATTGTCTGTGAGAAATAAGGGTAAGATGACAAATTTGATAAAAATGTGTTATGTGTAAATATATAGGGTGTCCTCGAAAATGATGCATTCCTTGATAATATTGTAATATCTCTTTCTAGATGACTGTTAATTTCTACAGAGTAGCAACTAGACGTAAAATCTACTATCAGATAGTTCTCGATTTTATCACAATACGTTTATTTCGTTACTGCATTAATTTATTTTGATTTTAGTTTCAGTTACAAATTTTTTATCGGTTCCTGAATTGCAATGTTAGTAATAATATTAATAATAATTGGGTTCGGTATATATAAGTATTACTGCTGTAATTGTAATCATAAATTATATTCACTATTAAAAGGAATGCATTATTATCGGGGGCAATCTGTATATTTGCAAAGCGAATACCAAAATTTCTACGCAATTTCCACTTTATTTTCCAGTGTACGGTATACAGTCTGCCCTCGAAAGTAATCATGATCATGCGAGTTAGTATTTACTATCCATCTATAGGATACATGAATATTTTTAATAATTTTTCGTAGCTCATTGGGAGCCTATATACAGGCCACATGATCCCGATGAAAAACAGCCGCCCCCGCCCTTACCTGTGTATGGATCAGTGGACGTAATATTGCAAAACCAGAATGAAATACGTGAGTGTAGAAATTAAAACTTAATTCTCATTCCATCTTAAGACATATCATACCCACTTACTTTTGAGTAAATTCTTTAGTTTAAAACTTCCAATGAAGGACACCAGGAATAATTATTTTAGAAATTGATTAAGAACAAATTTTCTAAGGTCCTTCCATTGTTTTGACATGATTTTTAATTAGTGTAATTTATTTTAATTATGTAATTTATTTGCTCGTTTGTTTCAGTTGATGCGCTGGTCAGTGAGGATGAGGCAAAAATAAGTAAGATTCTTTACTAATTTTAATGAGTAGGTACCTATTTAATATACTAATTTTAATTTGCAGAGGAAGTACTCAATTTTATGGAAGACGAATTAGGTATGCCAGAATTTAATTCAAATACTGCAATATTTTACATACCTTTAATTTTTACAGCCAAGGAAGAACTGAAAGCAGAAGCAGGTATGATGCATATATTTACAAAAAGATAGTTTTCGTTTCGAAGCTGATTTTTGAATTCTCAGATTATGACTTAAGAAATATGTAATGTTTGTTATAGAAACGGTTGTGGAAGCAGTAGAGTCAGCGCAAATGCGTAAGTGAATAAAAAATATACAACACTTTACAATTAATACATATTGATTATTAATTTATTATATTTTTTTAGTTGGAATTTTGGAACAAATAGGTAAGAACAATTTTTGTCAACTACCTAATTTTCTTTCGCGTATCTGATTTCGTAATTTATCAAAATCTTTTCTTGATAGTTGAAGATTCCTCAAGTAGCCCAATCTTTTAAAGCTATACATTTTCTATTCTTCTTTTGTAATATTTTTTTAAACCACTTCCTCTATTTTACCTTCGTTTTGATTGCTAAATCGCTACGTTATATTCAACACAACGTATTTATTTTATAGGAGAGGAAATTGAACCGGACTTTAACGATCTACGTAAGGAATAAATAATTTGTTTGAATTTAATACTTATCAATAAACGAATGATTATATTTCAGCGCCTGAAATAACCGAAACTGATCGTACGTATTCCTATAGAAAATAAATTTGGCAGATAATTTAACTCATTTAAATATGGAAAATAACATGTATTTTTTCATTTCTGCAGCGAATCTTTTGGCAGAAGAAGCAATCTTGATCCAAAATGAAGACGATATAAGTAATTTGTATTCACGTGTGATGAGCCCGTAATTAATAATAACATTTTTTTTCTTTTAGTTGATGCAATTTTAGGCGGACATTTGGGTGAGTTACCCGTGAAGAAATGATAAAACATGATGGCACTAATATATATTTTTTGATTCAGATTCGTTGTTAGATGAAATTGAAGAAAAATTAAGTAAGCAAATAATTTTTATTAATAATTTTATTAGTAAGCTAATTAATTATTTTTTCTGTTTAGAGAATAAACGAAATATAACCGGTATGTATATTAATAATGAGGGCATGTCAGTTTAGATTAAGGTAGGCACTGAATTTCTCATGCTCACGATTTATTTTCAGGTGGACCTGCAAAAAGACCAAAGGGTATGTACCTATATTATTCAACATATTCCTTGCGTTGCCAACTCATAAGGGTTGCCATTCATCAATTTTGGATATGGGTCATGCAAATTGAAATCTAATTTGTACAAACTTTTGTTTTTTCAGTCCCCAGACCACCGAAGAGTACGTATTTAAATGACACTTATATAAATAATTACTTAATTTATTAGGCCCGTATTCAGATGTTTCGCATAATCGGTTAGGTTTAAAACCAACCTGTCATATACTATCAACCGTTAAATTTCAATCGGTATTCAGAAGTGTTCAGAAGTTCAATGGTTTGATTTTAAAATCGGGGTATGAACATTGCAACGTCGCTTATTTGAACGATTTAATCGGAAAGACTGTCAAATATAGACCCAATAAGAAGAATATGAGAAAATGAGAAGAAAAATTAAATTGAGGTTAGTTTTTGTCTTGGTCTTTCCATCGAACTCAATAATGAATTGGAAGGGACCCGTCAACGCGCGAAAGAAGGCAAAAGTGTGGCCGAGCAAGAGGATTCGATTGACGTTTCCCCATTGCACTCATACGCACTGTAGTTAATGGCGCAATTCAGTGTTTACTAGATTTGTGGAGAATTTTTAAGCGTTTAATTTTCGCATTGCTCGGCGTGCGTGTGAGTGCAATGGGGATACGTCAATCGGATCCTCTCGCTCTGCCTCACATTTGCTGCGTTACGAGCCCGTTCCAATTCTTTATTGAGTTCGATTGGTCTTTCATTGCTCTTCCCTGTTCTCGTCATTTTGATATTTGACGTGATAGGTTCTTTCTAGATATTGGCCAAACCTTTCAAGTAAGTGCATGACGAAACTTTTTCTAAAACGGAATCGACCTTTGAAATAGACAAAGACATTAGAATAAAGAGACCAAATGTTACAATGATAAATCTCATAAAATTGCGGACTATTAATGTTTTAAAATTGTTAGTGAGTTGAAGAGAGAAAGACATATCTCTTAGGACTCGCTGGCAACGCTGTAACAGAGTGTCAATGAAGTGTCATTATGATCGCCAGTGGGGTAGTTTTAAAGTTAACAGCATTGTAACCGAAGACCATACAAATAACAGACCAAATTGCTTACATTGTCATGTGGCAAATCATTAATTCCCATCCGATATTATCGCAGATTCGGGTCATTGCGTCATTGTCGGTTTGGAAAAAAGGAATTTGATATATTATAACTACCCTACAACTACAATTTTATATTATATAAATAAAACAAGATGTTCTGGGATAGTACGAAGCTTGGGAAGACCAAGGAAATGATGGAGCGATATTACCATTGATGGAGATTAGGCATGGAGACGAAGAAGGAAAAGGCATTGATTGTACATGTATAGGAAGGAAGAAGAAGAAAAAGAAGAATAAGTTGATGATATTTAAAAGAATATCCGGTACCCTACTCCACTGATTCAAATGAAAGCAATATAACTTAATCTAAAAGTACTTACCGATAAAAGGACAAATTTGGATTGAAATGATACACTTTCTGGCACACTACACACGCATGCACCATTATTTTTTATAGTTTTGAAAAAATTTAAATAAAAAGACTAGATTACTCACGAAAATGTACATAAACAAAAAATAGTTGTTAGGACTTACTGGCAACGCTGTGGTAATTTTTTGTTGCCGTATTTACGTAGATGTTTACAATCCTAATAATTCTTTAATTGAATATTGATTTAGTATTTTTAAATTTTTACCTTGTATTCAAAATCTTAAGGAATAATTCGATCAAAAACATATTGCTTTATTTATATAATATAAAATTGTAGTTATAGGATATATCAAATTCCATTTTTTTAAAGAATTTTTTCAAATAATTATTATGGGCAGTTAATATCGACAACGACGCAAAAACCAGAACATGCGATAATATCGGGTGGAAATGAATGATTTGCCACATAAAAATGTAAACAATTCGGTCTCTTAATTCTAATGTCTTTGGAAATAGACATCATCATAATTGTCGAAAGGGTTAATTCAGTGTCGAATGGATCTAATTCGGTTGTCTTCTGGGGCACTGTTATTCTTCTTCATCTGAACTGGAAAAATTTGACGATGAAGATGATAAATCGGATTCCATTATAAAAAGTAAAAATTTATAATAGAAATGGTCCCAAATTTACGGAACAAGCAATTAAATTATTTTTTAAATCATAATCCATATCACGGGTAATAAACATTTTAGAAAACTATCTATATTGTAAATTTCTAACGATTTTACTACTATGAAGTATTTGACGGGGTACTCTCAAAAATGTAATCAGTCGACCCTGACTGATTACATTTTCATGTGATAATATGACAATTAACGGCCGTTAATACACTTCTGAATACCATTTTGCTCATTACGGGTGGTTTTATACGGAAATCAAGCGGTTACTATTATCAACTGTCACACCATGTAACAGTTTGTTACATTTCATAAAACCAGCCACTTAAAAACGCGACTTCTTAATATGGGCCATTCATTTATTATAGTCACTTCACTGATTAACTTATTAATTAGTAGGTACTATGGTGGACAGTAAGATCGTGCGGTCATAAAACGCGCTCCTCGTTTAACTCGCCCTACCACCTATTTAGATGGCGAGCGTTTTGAGAGCGCATTGTAAAGCTGGCAACATTGCTATTGCCTGGGCCAGTTGAAATCGGATGTCGTACTGTTCGTTTCGGGTCCCGTCTCCGAATATCGAGTATCCATTTGTTTATACATTCGATGCAATATCGATAATGATAATATCCTTTATCGTGGTCCTATAGTATGTCAACTTGCCTTGGATATTAAAATAGTTTTATAAATAAAGGACTCGCAGAATGGTTGGAAAGGGCGCTAACGCGCCCTTTCTTGGGACACTGACCCGTTGCCAGGTCGTCAATTGTTGCAATTAAATCTTTTGGTGGTCTTGTCACTTAGTCAGGCAATCACTACCACTATTATACACTCTACTATACAACCATACACTACTGCTTCACTATCACAAATCACTAATTGTAAGCTCAAAAGTTTATTAGCCGTTATTGTTAATAAAACTTTGATAATAGCGTCCAAATCCAAAAATTTGTTGGCTTCAAATCTAATAAGGTTTATAAACGCACCACGAAAAATAAATAATTGTAAGTCTTTCTTTATTAGTACCCAAGAACAAAATAACAAAGTAAAGTAATACATCATCCAATTCCACCTTATCAACCTAAAAACTAGTCCCTCCGTGAATCATACATTTTCGATACAATTCTTTCGTTTTAAATAATACATTTTCGATACAATTCTTTCGTTTTAAATAAATATCCATCGCAGTGCCGTCCCCATTTCTAACATATGCTAATGCTAATAATCGCTCGGCCAAAATCCAAAATGGCAAAATATTAATGCACAATGCACACCCCTCTCTCGACCGCTACAAGCTAACGTTTCAAAGTAAAATGCCCTCGCACGGTTCAAGTTAAAAATATGCGGTTTGTTTTGTTAGTTAGAAAAAACTACGCTTAACAAATTTGTATTCTTGTAATATTTTCGCACACCTAATAGTTTTCGATATTTGAGCGTGATAATTTTAATTATGACTAATTAAAATTAAACCTTTTCTAATAACTCAAAAACTAATTGTCGAATAAAAATTTGTAAATTACTATTCGATGTAAAAAAATAATCCCTACAAATCACCTAGTTTGAAAAAATTTCGTAAATCTAACGGCTTAGGAGATATTTGATTTTGAATTTTCCGGAAAAACGATTTTTGTTACGGCTTGTTCGCGAGGTTCGGAAAATATACCGTTCGATAGAAAAATCATTTCTAAACAATTTCTGTATCTTGTAAAATTTTCGTAAACCTTCCGTTTCGAAGATAATAATGTATTTATTCATAAAGTAATTCCTTCTCGATCCGTCCCTGTACTCTACGGAGAGACCGGTTTCGGGAATCCCTTTGCTGCGCGAATTTGAACCATTAATCCGTCGCTCGAGTCTCATGTTCGCGACTTAGATTTACCCCTAAAACTTTTGAACTGTTCAAGATAAACATATGCAGTTTGTTTTGTTAGTTGGAAAAAACTACGCTTAACAAATTTGTATTCTTGTAAAATTATCGTAAACCTAATAGTTTTCGAGATTTGAGCGTGTAAATAATAAAGAATTTAATTATAATTAAATTATTTTTGCCATAACTCCGCGAAGGAAATTTTGATTTTCCCGCGGTTTGCGTGAGATAATCGATATTAATTTGACGAATATTTTAGGAGAGATTGAGAAAAATCGATCTCTTCGTTTCCGATAAAATCGCAAAAAACCCTAAAAATACCCTAAAAATCCGGAATTTTTCACCCGGAAGGAAACTTTTCCGGGTTTCGAAATGTCGATTTTCCGATAGATCTCGTCAAAATTCGTAAAGATGGCGTTTTTCCCGCGACGATTTTCCTTCGCGTACGGCCGTAAGAAAGAAACACGCCAATCAGCTCGGTTTTACCCAGCAATATCGCAGGTTTTTCGTCGTAACTCAACAACCGTTAAAGTTGGAACCACCCCGTAAACTTTTTATTATGTAAAAAAATATCCTCTACAATTTTCAAAGAATAAATTTTTTTTCGAAATCGCATCTTTTTTCGAGTTATTTCGATTTCGCCCTTTCTTGGGACACTTACCCGTTGCCAGGTCGTCAATTGTTGCAATTAAATCTTTTGGTGGTCTTGTCAGTTAGTCAGGCAATCACTACCACTATTATACACTCTACTATACAACCATACACTACTGCTTCATTATCACAAATCACTAATTGTAAGCTCAAAAGTTTATTAGCCGTAATTGTTAATAAAACTTTGATAATAGCGTCCAAATCCAAAAATTTGTTCGCTTGAAATCAAATAAGGTTTATAAGCGCACCCCGAAAAATAAATAATTGTAAGTCTTTCTTTATTAACACCCAATAACAAAATAACAAAGTAAAGTAATACATCATCCGATTCCACCTTATCAACCTAAAAACTAGTCCCTCCGTGAATCATACATTTTCGATACAATTCTTTCGGTTTAAATAAATATCCATCGCAGTGCCGTCCCCATTTCTAACATATGCTAATGCTAATAGTCGCTCGGCCAAAATCCAAAATGCCAAAATATTAATGCACATTGCACACCCCTCTCTCGACCGCTACAAGCTAACTTTTCAAAGTAAAATACCCTCGCACAGTTCAATTTAAAAATATGCGGTTTGTTTTGTTAGTTAGAAAAAACTACGCTTAACAAATTTGTATTTTTGTAATATTTTCGTAAACCTTCCGTTTCGGAGATATTAATGTATTTATTCATAAAGTAATTCCTTCTCGATCCGTCCCTGTTCTCTACGGAGAGAACGGTTTCGGGAATCCCTTTGCTGCGCGAATTTGAACCATAAATCAGTCGCTCGAGTCTCATGTTCACGACTTAGATTTACCCCTATAACTTTTGAACTGTTCAAGATAAACATATGCAATTTGTTTTGTTAGTTGGAAAAAACTACGCTTAACAAATTTGTATTCTTGTAAAATTATCGTACACCTAATAGTTTTCGAGATTTGAGCGTGTAAATAATAATGAATTTAATTATAATTAAATTATTTTTGCCATAACTCCACGAAAGAAAATTTGATTTTCCCGCGGTTTGCGTGAGATAATCGATATTAATTTGACGAATATTTTAGGAGAGATTGAGAAAAATCGATCTCTTCGTTTCCGATAAAATCGCAAAAAACCCTAAAAATCCGGAATTTTTCACCCGGAAGGAAACTTTTCCGGGTTTCGAAATGTCGATTTTCCGATAGATCTCGTCAAAATTCGTAAAGATGGCGTTTTTCCCGCGACGATTTTCCTTCGCGTACGGCCGTAAGAAAAAAACGCGCCAATCAGCTCGGTTTTACCCAGTAATATCGCAGGTTTTTCGTCGTAACTCAACAACCGTTAAAGTTGGAACCACCCCGTAAAATTTTTATTATGTAAAAAAACATCCTCTACAATTTTCAAAGAATAAATTTTTTTTCGAAATCGCATCTTTTTTCGAGTTATTTCGACTTTTTGTCAATCGCGTTTATTTTAAAAAATCGATATCGCGCTATAAATCGGAAACCGCTCAAAATCGAATCACCCCATCCACATATATTATACAAAATACTATTCTTTACAAATTTCGATTCTTGAGAAATTTTCAAAAAACGGCTAGTTTTTGAGTAATTGTAAAATATAAATTTTTCGTTCGCGAAGGAATGTTTGTTTTTTATCGTTATAACTCAAAAACGGTTCAAAATAGAATAACCCCTTATATGTCCTATTATAGAGAAAAGCGTTCTCTACAATTTTCGAAGAATAAATTTTTTTTCGAAATCGCATCTTTTTTCGAGATATTTCAATTTTTTTGCCGAAATTGCGAAAATGACAATTTGTTTTTCCTATAACTCCGGTAAATGGATTTTCCCCGATATGCGGTTTGCGTGAGGTGATTGGTAATATATTAAAGAATATTTTGGAAAATTTTAAAGAAAATCGTCGGAAGATTTTCGGAGAAAATCCCGAAAAACCTCAAAAATACCCCAAAAATCCGGTTTTTCACCCGGAAGGAAACTTTTCCGGGTTTCGAAATATCGATTTTCCGATAGATCTCGTCGAGTTACGTCGGATAGCGTTTTTTCCGCGACGATTTTCCTTCGCGTTTGGCCGTAAAAAAAAAAAACACGCCAATGAGTCAGTGAATGAATGAATGAATGAATGAATGGATTCTTTCGGTTTCAGTTGTATAGTTAGTAGGAAAATCTGATTACATGTCATTCATTAAGAAAAAAACATTAAATTCATTAGGAAAAAATAAAAAATCGACCTACCTATTCGTGGATTATTGTGAAAAAGCAAATCCTAGGGATTTGCGTATATTGTATGTGATAATCCTGCGAAGTATTTGCCTTTCATGAACCCGAATTAGTTTTTGAATCATTCGTTTTGATCATTTATGTTAATGAAATGTTTTATAAAACATATTTTTTATAAAATTTTATAAAGGCCTGCCTTTTTTTACTTATTTCTTATGAATAAAAAGTTCCTAAAGTGAGATCAAATAATTTTTATTTTTTATTATAACTTGGCTTTTAATGTAATGTTAATATTTTAAATTTTCTTACCCCCTCATGCGGTAAGATTATACCTAACAAGCAAATTTTTGTAAAAAATATTTTTTTAATTATTAATAAAAGATAAGTATAGAAATCTGCTTATGTTACGAAATGTCTTTAAAAAATGTAAAAATATAATGTCAATTAAAAAAAACATAAACTAATATTAAAATAAGAAAAATTCTAGTCGGTCATCTTCATTAACATAAATGATCAAAACGAATGATTCAAAAACTAATTCGGGTTCATGAAAGGCAAATACTTCGCAGGATTATCACATACAATATCCCTAGGATTTGCTTTTTCACAATAATCCACGAATAGGTAGGTCGATTTTTTATTTTTTCCTAATGAATTTAATGTTTTTTTCTTAATGAATGACATGTAATCAGATTTTCCTTTATTTATAAAACTATTTTAATATCCAAGGCAAGTTGACATACTATAGGACCACGATAAAGGATATTATCATTATCGATATTGCATCGAATGTATAAACAAATGGATACTCGATATTCGGAGACGGGACCCGAAACGAACAGTACGACATCCGATTTCAACTGGCCCAGGCAATAGCAATGTTGCCAGCTTTACAATGCGCTCTCAAAACGCTCGCCATCTAAATAGGTGGTAGGGCGAGTTAAACGAGGAGCGCGTTTTATGACCGCACGATCTTACTGTCCACCATAGTACAATTCTGATCACTATAATCCCCCAGGCCAATAAAAGCTTCCTTGTTTAACTCGCCCTAGCACCTATTTAGATGGCCAGCGCCTCGAGAGCGCATTGTAAAGCTGGCAACATTGCTATGGCCCGGGCCAGTTGAAATCGGATGTAGTACTGTTCGTTTCGGGTCCCGTCTCCGTGGATATCGGGTATCCATTTGTTTATTCCTTCGATGCAATAACAGGAATACTTATATTATGTTTTCACTATTTCTATGCAAAACGGAAACACCTGAAAGTGATAATGTAGAAATGAGCAATTCGCATTAGAAGATTTCTAGGTAATTTTTACTCTCAGTCTAAGGTGACATAACATCTGAACACATAAATTATGTCTGCACAATATTTTGTATTATAAAGGGTGGTTATCATCAATAGCGACAAAATTCCAGAGGTTACCTATTGAACCCTTAATCAGGTGAATCAGGTGAACCCTGATTTTAAGTTATCAGAGAATGAACAGAAAATTTTTGCATTATTTCTGACAACATTCTACAAAAATTTTATGATGGGATTATGATCACAGTTGTGTATGATTACAGATATCTGAGAAAATATGCTTTTTCAGAATAAGCCACGGATAGGCCGATTTTTTATTTAATCCTAATTAAATTTAATGTTTTTTCTTTTAAATATCTTGCTAGCATATGTTAATAACTATGTATTTTAATATCCAAGCGAAGATGATATATTATAATAGGACCACGTTAAAGAATATTGTCGATATTGCATCGAAGGTATAAACAAATGAATACCCGATATACGGAGACGGGACCCGAAACGAACAGTACGACATCCGATTTCAACTGGCCCAGGCCATAGCAATGTTGCCAGCTTAGTGATAAGAATTGTACATGGTACATTGATAGATAATATTTGAAATCGAATTATTACACGATTCCCAAATTAAAGAAAAAAAGACTATTCTGCCTCGTTTAAAGGAATGATATTTATCACAAAGGAGTATGGATACTTTTCATAAAAAAAACTTTCAACAAACCCTTGTGTAGTGATTAGGTATTATTTTTGTTGAATAATGTACGTACAGTAATAAGTATTTAATAAGTTACTGGTAGGATTCAAAACATTTATACTTTATCCTGTTAATGTAGGTCCCGAAACAGGTATGTGTTGAAATGGTGATGCTAAAATAACATTAACGGTGAATAAGAAAAGGTTTTTTAGGTGTTATATGCATTTATTAGATATTTTGATTGCAGGTCCGGGCGATAAACAGCCCCCTACAGGTAATTATACATACAGTGTTATTCAAAGAAAGTACTAAAAAAATTTAAATTCAGTGCTTTCACAGTTTTTTTTTTATAAAATGAATGAGCTAATGCTGTATTGTCCCATTTTATAAACCCAGAAATAATTTAATACAACTTATTTACTTCCAGATAACGAAGAAGATGAAGACAATACTCTTTCAGGTACATTATTAAATTAATTAACGATGCTTAAATTTAAAATTTTAAATTGATCGATAATTAAGATAATTTATGAAATAATTTTGTCGTTTCAGACCCAAACGAACCAGAAGGTACGTTGCTAAATAAATCTATCTATTTAAATTATTTTCTATAGTAGGTACGTAGCTAGGTAGATATTTACCATTACGATAGAAAGGTATTTTTATAACTTTATTTAGGATATATTTGTTCATGTTAAAAGTGTTACCTAAATAAATATGTGAGGTTTAGTCGTTAGGGGGTACCAATCACTAGATCGTAAAAAACCACGAATAACTAATAAATTAAATATGATTAATGATAATTTCTGCTGATTAATATAATCCTGAGTATGTTATTAAATTAAATAGACAAAAAAATACGACTAGTGCAAAAAAGTACTTTAGAAACAATAGGATTTCATCCCATTAACCATAGAAATATGTCACTATATATATATATATATATATATATATATATATATTATATATTTATTATATTTTATTATTTATTTTATTTATTTATTATTTTATTATATATATTATTATATATATTATATATATATAGAGCAGAGCTGTCGAGCTCGCGGAGCGAGCGAGACCAATGCATTTAACAGCCTTTAGCCAAGAAGGCCGCAGGCATTCGAGCTGCGTGTCCATGCGGCAGAGCCTATCGTTATACCAAACAATGAACGGCTTTGGATAGAGGTAACTGTCTGTCGGGCTCGCGGAGCGAGCGAGACCAGTGCTGTCAACAGCCTTTAGCGAAGAAGGCCGCAGACCTTCGAGCTGCGGGTCCATGCGGCAGAGCCCATCGTTATACCAAACAATGAACGGCTTTGGATAGAGGTAACTGTCTTTGCGTAGAAGGCCACAGGCCTTCGAGCTGCGGTTCCATGCGGCAGAGCCCAACGTTACACCAAACAATGAACTGCTTTGGATAGGTAACTGTCTTTGTGTAGAAGGCCGCAGGCCTTCGAGCTTTCGAGCTCGCGGAGCGAGTGAGACCCTTGTAGTTAAGATCCTTAGGATGATTCAATTTCGAAAGAAATGTCAATCACACCGAGAGAGCGGAGCGAGCGAGGATCCGGCTGGCGAACTGTCTACGGCGAAGCCGCTGGTAAAGGGGGGTTGAAAGGGGGCTCCGCCCCCTTCCTATCCTTCAGCGAGCATTCTTTACTATTATTGTAATAGCCTTCAATAAGAACAATTAATAATTAATTACTACGGAAAATTAGATACTTAATTTCAAAGTTTAATATCCGTATATATCCACCACAAGAACCTGAAGGCATCCATCAACATAAATCAAAATACAGGGTGTATCATAGGTTGATACTTCTTTTTTAACTGTGTATAAATCTCATGATTCCAAGCAAATTTTTCAAATACATTTTTTTAATATTTTAAAAAACAAAGATAAAAGTTTTAAAATTTTTACCTTTGTTTCGAATTTCGAATATTTCCCAATACGTACCTGCTTCATTAAATATGAAATTTATTTATTTTTCGGCATTTATTTGACAGATGACAGCCATAAATAAATTTCTTATTTAATAAAGCAGGTACGTATTGGATAATATTCGAAATTTTAAAATTTTCCATTTTCTTTATTATTCATAATATTCAAAAAGTTTATTTGAAAAAGTTGCTTAGAATTAAGAGATTCATACAAAGTTGAATAAGTAGTATCAACTTATGAAACACCCTGTATATTAGCTAAAAACAATTCAGAACCAATATAATAACGACTAATAGATATTAATTAGAAATTAATACAATTCTATATTTTTAGATCCCAATGCAGCACAACAGCCTGAAGGTGTGTATCAACACAAATAAAAGAATACATAGATATTAATTAAAAAAAAATTGAGAATTAATGTAATAACAGAACGTCAGAGAGATTAATAGATATATTTATATTGTTTTAGATCCAAGTGAACCACAACAGCCTGAAGGTATGTATCAACATAAACAAAAGAATACTAATTAAAACAAATTCAGAATTAAAGCAATAACAGATCATTAGAGAGATTAATAGATATATTTATACTGTTTTAGATCCAAATGAAGCACAACAACCTGAAGGTACGTATCAACACAAATAAAAGAATTCATAGATATAAAGAAATTGAGAATTAATGTAATAACAGAACATTAGAGAGAATAGTAGATATATTTATATTGTTTTAGATCCAAATGAACCACAACAAACTGAAGGTACGTATCAACACAAATAAAAGAATACATAGATATTAATTAAAAGAAATTCAGAATTAAAGCACTAACAGAACATTAGAGAGATTAATAGATATATTTATAATGTTGTAGATCCGAATGAACCACAACAACCTGAAGGTACGCTTCAACACAGATAATCGATAATTAATTAAAAATAATTCAGAATTAATATAACATAATATTAGAAATTAATATTATTGTTCTTTTTAGATCCATATGCACCACAACAACCTCAAGGTACGCCATCAAGAGAATTAAAAGAATATTAATTAAAACCAATTCAGAATTAATGTAATAACAGAACATTAGAGATTAATATATTTTCGTTTTTTAAATCCAAATGAACCACAACAACCTGATGTTAAGATTTAACACAAATAAGGAATAAATAATTAAAAGCAATTCGGAATTAATGCAATAGCAGACCATAATAGATTAATAAATTTCCATTTCTAGATTCATACGAACCACAACAACCTGAAGGTACGCCTCAACGCAAATAAAATAATGTTAATTAAAAGCAATTTAGAATTAATATAATAGCAGAATAACAGAAATTAACACAATTACATTTTTTAGATCCAAATGCACCACAACAACCTGAAGGTATGCATCAACAAAAATAAAAGAATAACAATTAAAAACAATTCAGAATTAATATAGATAATAACAGAAGATTAGAAATTAATACAATTCCATTTTTTCAGATTCTTATGAACCACAACAATCTGAAGGTACGAATCAACAAAAATTGATTGTTATTGTTAAAAATGTTTCAGATTTAATATAAAAGCAGAACATTAGATATTAACACAATTCCATATTTTTAGATCCGAATGCACCACAACAACCTGAAGGTATGCATCAACAAATAGAAGAATTTTAATTAAAAAAAAAATCAGAATTATTATAATAACAAAGCATTAGAAATTAACACAATTTTATATTTTTAGATCCGAATGTACCACAACAACCTGAAGGTATGCATTAACAAATGGAAGAATATTAATTAAAAAAATTCACAATTAATATAACAACAAAGCATAAGAAATTAACACAATTTTATATTTTTAGATCCGAATGCGCCACAACAACCTGAAGGTATGCATCAACAAATGGAAGAATATTAATTAGAAACAATTCAGAATTAGTATAATAACAGAACATTAGAAATGAACACAATTCCATATTTTTAGATCAGAATGCACCACAACCACCTGAAGGTATGCATAAAAAAATGGAAGAATATTAATTAGAAACAATTCAGAATTAGTATAATAACAGAACATTAGAAATTAACACAATTCCATATTTTTAGATCAGAATGCACCACAACCACCTGAAGGTATGCATGAGCAAATGGAAGAAAATTAATTAAAAACAATTCACAATTAGTATAATAACAGAACATTAGAAATTAACACAATTCCATATTTTTAGATCAGAATGCACCACAACAACCTGAAGGTATGCATGAACAAATGGAAGAATATTAATTAAAAATAATTCAGAATTAATTAATAACAAAGCATTAGAAATTAACACAATTCAATATTTTTAGATACGAATGCACCACAACAACCTGAAGGTATGCATCAACAAATGGAAGAATTTTAATTAAAAAAAATCAGAATTATTATAATAACAAAGCATTAGAAGTTAACACAATTTTATATTTTTAGATCCGAATGCGCCACAACAACCTGAAGGTATGCATCAACAAATGGAAGAATATTAATTAAAAATAATTCAGAATTAATTAATAACAAAGCATTAGAAATTAACACAATTCAATATATTTAGATACGAATGCACCACAACAACCTGAAGGTATGCATCAACAAATGGAAGAATATTAATTAAAAATAATTCAGAATTAATTAATAACAAAGCATTAGAAATTAACACAATTCAATATTTTTAGATATGAATGCACCACAACAACCCGAAGGTATGCATTAACAAATGGAAGAATATTAATTAAAAAAAATTCACAATTAATATAACAACAAAGCATAAGAAATTAACACAATTTTATATTTTTAGATCCGAATGCGCCACAGCAACCTGAAGGTATGCATCAACAAATGGAAGAATATTAATTAAAAAAAATTCACAATTAATATAACAACAAAGCATTAGAAATTAACACAATTCCATATATTTAGATCAGAATGCGCCACAACAACCTGAAGGTATGCATCAACAAATGGAAGAATATTAATTAAAAACAATTCAGAATTACTATAATAACAGAACATTAGAAATTAACACAATTCCATATATTTAGATCAGAATGCACCACAACCACCTGAAGGTATGCATGAGCAAATGGAAGAAAATTAATTAAAAACAATTCAGAATTAGTATAATAACAGAACATTTGAAATTAACACAATTCCATATTTTTAGATCAGAATGCACCACAACCACCTGAAGGTATGCATGAGCAAATGGAAGAAAATTAATTAAAAATAATTCAGAATTAATTAATAACAAAGCATTAGAAATTACCACAACTCAATATATTTAGATATGAATGCACCACAACAACCTGAAGGTATGCATCAACAAATGGAAGAATATTAATTAAAAATAATTCAGAATTAATTAATAACAAAGCATTAGAAATTAACACAATTCAATATTTTTAGATATGAATGCACCACAACAACCTGAAGGTATGCATTAACAAATGGAAGAATATTAATTAAAAAAAATTCACAATTAATATAACAACAAAGCATAAGAAATTAACACAATTTTATATTTTTAGATCCGAATGCGCCACAACAACCTGAAGGTATGCATCAACAAATGGAAGAATATTAATTAAAAATAATTCAGAATTAATTAATAACAAAGCATTAGAAATTAACACAATTCAATATTTTTAGATATGAATGCACCACAACAACCTGAAGGTATGCATTAACAAATGGAAGAATATTAATTAAAAAAAATTCACAATTAATATAACAACAAAGCATAAGAAATTAACACAATTTTATATTTTTAGATCCGAATGCGCCACAACAACCTGAAGGTATGCATCAACAAATGGAAGAATATTAATTAAAAATAATTCAGAATTAATTAATAACAAAGCATTAGAAATTAACACAATTCAATATTTTTAGATATGAATGCACCACAACAACCCGAAGGTATGCATTAACAAATGGAAGAATATTAATTAAAAAAAATTCACAATTAATATAACAACAAAGCATAAGAAATTAACACAATTTTATATTTTTAGATCCGAATGCGCCACAACAACCTGAAGGTATGCATCAACAAATGGAAGAATATTAATTAAAAAAAATTCACAATTAATATAACAACAAAGCATAAGAAATTAACACAATTTTATATTTTTAGATCCGAATGCGCCACAACAACCTGAAGGTATGCATCAACAAATGGAAGAATATTAATTAAAAAAAATTCACAATTAATATAACAACAAAGCATAAGAAATTAACACAATTTTATATTTTTAGATCCGAATGCGCCACAACAACCTGAAGGTATGCATCAACAAATGGAAGAATATTAATTAAAAAAAATTCACAATTAATATAACAACAAAGCATTAGAAATTAACACAATTCCATATATTTAGATCAGAATGCGCCACAACAACCTGAAGGTATGCATCAACAAATGGAAGAATATTAATTAAAAACAATTCAGAATTACTATAATAACAGAACATTAGAAATTAACACAATTCCATATATTTAGATCAGAATGCACCACAACCACCTGAAGGTATGCATGAGCAAATGGAAGAAAATTAATTAAAAACAATTCAGAATTAGTATAATAACAGAACATTAGAAATTAACACAATTCCATATTTTTAGATCAGAATGCACCACAACCACCTGAAGGTATGCATGAGCAAATGGAAGAAAATTAATTAAAAACAATTCACAATTAGTATAATAACAGAACATTAGAAATTAACACAATTCCATATATTTAGATCAGAATGCACCACAACCACCTGAAGGTATGCATGAGCAAATGGAAGAAAATTAATTAAAAACAATTCAGAATTAGTATAATAACAGAACATTAGAAATTAACACAATTCCAAATTTTTAGATCAGAATGCACCACAACCACCTGAAGGTATGCATCAAAAAATGGAAGAATATTAATTAGAAACAATTCACAATTAGTATAATAACAGAACATTAGAAATTAACACAATTCCATATATTTAGATCCGAATGCGCCACAACAACCTGAAGGTATGCATCAACAAATGGAAGAATATTAATTAGAAACAATTCAGATTTAGTATAATAACAGAACATTAGAAATTAACACAATTCTATATATTTAGATCCGAATGCGCCACAACAACCTGAAGGTATACATCAACAAATGGAAGAATATTAATTAGAAACAATTCAGAATTAGTATAATAACAGACCATTAGAAATTAACACAATTCCATATTTTTAGATCCGAATGAACCACAACAACCTGAAGGTACTAATTCAAATTTTCAATAATTCTTATTTAATTAACACAATTTAATTATTTCAAATCCGTATGCTCCACCACTGCTAGAAAGTAGGAAACTATGTTCTCGGGGTTCTTTCCAATTAATCCATTATTTTTATATCAGATCCGTATGCACCACATCATCCTGAAGGTACCTACTAATTCAAATTTGTTATAATTATTATAAAATTAACACAATTTAATAATTTTAGATCCGTATGCACCACATCATCCTGAAGGTACCTACTAATTCAAATTTGTTATAATTATTATAAAATTAACACAATTTAATAATTTTAGATCCGTATGCACCACATCATCCTGAAGGTACTATTTCAAATTTGCTATAATTATTATAAAATTAACACAATTTAATAATTTTAGATCCGTATGCACCACATCATCCTGAAGGTACTATTTCAAATTTGCTATAATTATTATTAAATTAACACAATTTAATAATTTTCGATCCGTATGCACCACATCATCCTGAAGGTACTATTTCAAATTTGTTATAATTATTATAAAATTAACACAATTTAATAATTTTAGATCCGTATGCACCACATCATCCTGAAGGTACCTACTAATTCAAATTTACTATAATTATTATAAAATTAACACAATTTAATAATTTGAGATCCGTATGCACCACATCATCCTGAAGGTACCTACTAATTCAAATTTGTTATAATTATTATAAAATTAACACAATTTAATAATTTTAGATCCGTATGCACCACATCATCCTGAAGGTACTATTTCAAATTTGCTATAATTATTATTAAATTAACACAATTTAATAATTTTAGATCCGTATGCACCACATCATCCCGAAGGTACTATTTCAAATTTGTTATAATTATTATAAAATTAACACAATTTAATAATTTTAGATCCGTATGCACCACATCATCCTGAAGGTACTATTTCAAATTTGCTATAATTATTATTAAATTAACACAATTTAATAATTTTAGATCCGTATGCACCACATCATCCTGAAGGTACTATTTCAAATTTGTTATAATTATTATAAAATTAACACAATTTAATAATTTTAGATCCGTATGCACCACATCATCCTGAAGGTACTATTTCAAATTTGCTATAATTATTATAAAATTAACACAATTTAATAATTTTAGATCCGTATGCACCACATCATCCTGAAGGTACCTACTAATTCAAATTTGCTATAATTATTATAAAATTAACACAATTTAATAATTTTAGATCCGTATGCACCACATCATCCTGAAGGTACTATTTCAAATTTGCTATAATTATTATTAAATTAACACAATTTAATAATTTTAGATCCGTATGCACCACATCATCCTGAAGGTACTATTTCAAATTTGCTATAATTATTATTAAATTAACACAATTTAATAATTTTAGATCCGTATGCACCACATCATCCTGAAGGTACTATTTCAAATTTGCTATAATTATTATTAAATTAACACAATTTAATAATTTTAGATCCGTATGCACCACATCATCCTGAAGGTACTATTTCAAATTTGCTATAATTATTATTAAATTAACACAATTTAATAATTTTAGATCCGTATGCACCACATCATCCTGAAGGTACTATTTCAAATTTGCTATAATTATTATTAAATTAACACAATTTAATAATTTTAGATCCGTATGCACCGCAATATCCTGAAGGTAGCTACTAATTCAAATTTACTATAATTATTATAAAATTAACACAATTTAATAATTTTAGATCCGTATGCACCACATCATCCTGAAGGTACTATTTCAAATTTGTTATAATTATTATTAAATTAACACAATTTAATAATTTTAGATCCGTATGCACCGCATCATCCTGAAGGTACTATTTCAAATTTGCTATAATTATTATAAAATTAACACAATTTAATAATTTTAGATCCGTATGCACCACATCATCCTGAAGGTACCTACTAATTCAAATTTACTATAATTATTATAAAATTAACACAATTTAATAATTTTAGATCCGTATGCACCACATCATCCTGAAGGTACTATTTCAAATTTGCTATAATTATTATTAAATTAACACAATTTAATAATTTTAGATCCGTATGCACCACATCATCCTGAAGGTACTATTTCAAATTTGCTATAATTATTATAAAATTAACACAATTTAATAATTTTAGATCCGTATGCACCACATCATCCTGAAGGTACCTACTAATTCAAATTTACTATAATTATTATAAAATTAACACAATTTAATAATTTTAGATCCGTATGCACCACATCATCCTGAAGGTACTATTTCAAATTTGCTATAATTATTATTAAATTAACACAATTTAATTATTTCAGATCCGCATGCTCCACCACAGCCAGAAAGTATGAAAATATGGTCTCTTAGTTTTTTCCAATTAATCCATTATTTTTATATCAGATCCGTATGCACCACATCATCCTGAAGGTACTATTTCAAATTTGCTATAATTATTATTAAATTAACACAATTTAATTATTTCAGATCCGCATGCTCCACCACAGCCAGAAAGTATGAAAATATGGTCTCTTAGATTTTTCCAATTAATCCATTATTTTTATATCAGATCCGTATGCACCACATCATCCTGAAGGTACCTACTAATTCAAATTTTCTATAATTATTATAAAATTAACACAATTTAATAATTTTAGATCCGTATGCACCACATCATCCTGAAGGTACTAATTCAATTTTTCTAATAATTATTATTAAATTAACACAATTTTATTATATCAGATCCGTATGCTCCACCACAACCAGAAAGTATGAAAATATGGTCTCTTAGTTTTTTCCAATTAATCCATTATTTTTATATCAGATCCGTATGCACCACATCATCCTGAAGGTACTATTTCAAATTTGCTATAATTATTATTAAATTAACGCAATTTAATTATATCAGATCCGTATGCACCACATCATCCTGAAGGTACTAATTCAAATTTTCAATAATTATTATTAAATTAACACAATTTTATTATATCAGATCCGTATGCTCCACCACAACCAGAAAGTATGAAAATATGGTCTCTTAGTTTTTTCCAATTAATCCATTATTTTTATATCAGATCCGTATGCACCACATCATCCTGAAGGTACTATTTCAAATTTGCTATATTTATTATTAAATTAACGCAATTTAATTATTTCAGATCCGTATGCTCCACCACAACCAGAAAGTATGAAAATATGGTCTCTTAGTTTTTTCCAATTAATCCATTATTTTTATATCAGATCCGTATGCACCACATCATCCTGAAGGTACTATTTCAAATTTGCTATAATTATTATTAAATTAACGCAATTTAATTATTTCAGATCCGTATGCTCCACCACAACCAGAAAGTATGAAAATATGGTCTCTTAGTTTTTTCCAATTAATCCATTATTTTTATATCAGATCCGTATGCACCACATCATCCTGAAGGTACTATTTCAAATTTGCTATAATTATTATTAAATTAACGCAATTTAATTATTTCAGATCCGTATGCTCCACCACAACCAGAAAGTATGAAAATATGGTCTCTTAGTTTTTTCCAATTAATCCATTATTTTTATATCAGATCCGTATGCACCACATCATCCTGAAGGTACTAATTCAAATTTTCAATAATTATTATTAAATTAACACAATTTTATTATATCAGATCCGTATGCTCCACCACAACCAGAAAGTATGAAAATATGGTCTCTTAGTTTTTTCCAATTAATCCATTATTTTTATATCAGATCCGTATGCACCACATCATCCTGAAGGTACTAATTCAAATTTTCAATAATTATTATTAAATTAACACAATTTTATTATATCAGATCCGTATGCTCCACCACAACCAGAAAGTATGAAAATATGGTCTCTTAGTTTTTTCCAATTAATCCATTATTTTTATATCAGATCCGTATGCACCACATCATCCTGAAGGTACTAATTCAAATTTTCAATAATTATTATTAAATTAACACAATTTAATTATTTCAGATCCGTATGCCCCACCACTGCCAGAAAGTAGGAAAAATATGTTCTTTTAGTTCTTTCCAATTAAACCATTATTTTTATATTAGATCCGTATGCCCCACCACTGCCAGAAAGTAGGAAAATATGTTCTCTTAGTTTTTTTCCAATTAATCCATTATTTTTATATCAGATCCGTATGCACGACATCATCCTGAAGGTACTAATTCAAATTTTCAATAATTATTATTAAATAAACACAATTTTATTATATCAGATCCGTATGCTCCACCACAACCAGAAAGTATGAAAATATGGTCTCTTAGTTCTTTCAAATTAATCCATTAATTTTATTTATCAGATCCGTATGCACCACATCATCCTGAAAGTACTAATTAAAATTTTCAATAATAATTATTTAATTAACACAATTTAATTATTTCAGATCCGTATGCCCCACCACTGCCAGAAAGTAGGAAAAATATGTTCTTTTAGTTCTTTCCAATTAAACCATTATTTTTATATTAGATCCGTATGCCCCACCACTGCCAGAAAGTAGGAAAATATGTTCTCTTAGTTTTTTTCCAATTAATCCATTATTTTTATATCAGATCCGTATGCACCACATCATCCTGAAGGTACTAATTCAAATTTTCAATAATTATTATTAAATAAACACAATTTTATTATATCAGATCCTTATGCTCCACCACAACCAGAAAGTATGAAATATGTTCTCTTAGTTCTTTCCAATTAATCCATTATTTTTATATTAGACCCGTATACACCACATCATCCTGATGGTACTAATTCAATTTTTCAATAATTATTATTAAATTAACACAATTTAATTATTTCAGATCCGTATGCTCCACCCGAATCAGAAAGTATGAAAATATGTTCTCTTAGTTTTTTCCAATTAATCCAATAGTTTTATACTAGATCCGGACGCACTACTTCATCCTGAAGGTATATATTAAAACTTTCAATCATTTTTAATTCAAATAATTATAACTGAAATAACATAATTTATATATTTCAGATCCGAATGCTCCACCACAACCAGATAGTATGAAAATAAATTGTTAAAGTTCTTTCAAATTAATCCATTATTTTTATATTAGATCCGGATGCACTACTTCATCCTGAAGGTATATACTAAAACTTTCAATGATTTTTAATTCAAATAATTATAACTGAAATAACATAATTTATATATTTTAGATCCCGATACTCCACCTTTACCAGAAGGTATGAATATAAATTATCAAAATTCCTTCAAATTAATCCAATATTTTTATAATAGATCCGGATGCACTACTTCATCCTGAAGGTGTATATTATAACTTTCAATCATTTTTAATTCAAATAATTATAACTGAAATAATATAATTTATATATTTTAGATCCGAATGCTCCACCACAACTAGAAAGTATGAATATAAATTATCAAAATTCTTTCAAATTAATCCAATATTTTTATACTAGATCCGGATGCACTACTTCATCCTGAAGGTATATATTAAAACTTTCAATGATTTTTAATTCAAATAATTATAACTGAAATAACATAATTTATATATTTTAGATCCCGATACTCCGCCTCTACCAGAAGGTATGAATATAAATTATCAAAATTCCTTCAAATTAATTCATTATTTTTATACTAGATCCGGATGTACTACTTCATCCTGAAGGTGTATATTATAACTTTCAATGATTTTTAATTCAAATAATTATAACTGAAATAACATAATTTATATATTTCAGATCCAAATGCTCCACCACAACTAGAAAGTATGAATATAAATTATCAAAATTCTTTCAAATTAATCCAATATTTTTATACTAGATCCGGATGCACTACTTCATCCTGAAGGTACATATTAAAACTTTCAATGATTTTTAATTCAAGTAATTATAACTGACATAACATAATTTATATATTTCAGATCCGAATGCTCCCCCTCTACCAGAAGGTATGAATATAAATTATCAAAGTTCCACAAAAGTTCTTTCCAATTAAACCATTATTTTTTTATTAGATCCGTATGCTCCATCACAGCCAGAAAGTAGGAAAATATGTTCTCGGGATTCTTTCCAATGATTCTATTATTTTTATATTAGATGCGGATGCGCCACATCATCCTGAAGGTAGGTACATATCTAAATTCTCAATAATTATTAATTCAAATATTTATCATTATTATAAGGCAATATTTATATTTCAGATCAGCACATCACCACCTCACATCATTCTGAAGGTACGTATTTACATTCTTATTAATTTTTAGGACTGCAAAAATTATCTGGAATGTTTGAGTTGTATCCCGTATTCGTGTAGGTCAATTCTTATAGGTCGAGTTGTATCTCGAAAGTGTGTGAATTGTATAGGTACGGCAGGTAGCACTTAATTTCTGATTAATCCTTCTTCGTTGAAAACCCCTAAATTACACTTAGGTCTCATCTCATAAATAACTGATATTGGAGTTTTATAGTACCTCTGGTATGCTTGGAACCGCACACAAATTTATAGCCGAGCAAAACGCCTCTACCCCAATACCGGCTATCACCCGCCCGGTTGAGTGTGGTCATTTCTTTAAAGCCCTTTTTGTTGCCTCCCGGGAAAAATTATCGTATTACTAGATATTATTTTTCTTTGGGAGGGAGGGTTTTATTTACTTCGATGAGACCTTCGTATAATTAAGATCGAAATTCACTTTACGTAAGTTCGTTTGATATTTTAATTATACTTCGGTCTCATCTCGTAAATAACTGATATTGTAGTTTTTTAAAGCTATGATGCAACAAAATCAAACATTTGTTATATTAAATATATACTTTAATTATTAGAAAAAACAGCTTCCAAGAAATTGTCCTTTTTTAATACAGGTCTATTATAGAATTTTTCAAAACATTTTGACTTTTCTGCCCATCCCGCTGAGCGTCTTATCTCATCCTCATTTAATCCCTTTCTGGCTGAAAAAGGTTTCTTGAATGTAATGAGTAATTTATTATTATTTTATCTTAAGTCTTTAGTTTGGTCTAAATATTCCAGAATCGTATTTGCGACACAAATCGAAAGGTCCTCTTTGAAAAACGGTAGTACCAAAGTAGGCTGTACCTTGTCGATGGCTGACGTTTTTATTCTATTTGATATTTTTATAACTACATATAACGGCCATTTTCATAATCCACTTTAAAATTACTTTATCACTTTAAGATTTTAAAGCCGTCCAATGAGTTTCATAAAACCACTTTAGCCGTTAAAGTCACTTTAATTATAAAGTGAGGTTTCACATCACTTTAAGGTATTTTAAACTACTTTAACCTATAAAATTTTGATGTTTTGCCATCCATATTTTTCGGAACAACATAAATATTAAAATATTTAAAAAAGTATAATGGACACGACAGATTCGGATATTTCAACTGACTCCATGATGGCAACAAGCTCGGTCGAAGAAGAAAACATAGTCTTTAAAATTCGTCGTCCAAAAACTTACAAGTTAAGAATAAATACTTTCGACGCTTGGTCTACACAAAATTTTTATAAACAGCTTGAAGCATACTTTTAGCATCGAAATATTAATTTATTCCTTAATTTCAACGTAAATATCGAAACCCTGATAACCCTTACTCAGATGGCAAAGCTCCACAATGTAATTATCTATACCTATGTATGAATAATATCAGTAGGGGCGGATTGAAATTTTAAACACTTGGTTTATTACAGATTTCCTTTAAGTAAGGAAGCGGCTTTAACAGTATTGACCCATATTCAAAACAAATTTCTTCTCTTTCTTAAAATTTTATCAAAATTTTGACAATCAGGTTTGCCATCATGTATCACAAAAAGTAAAAACCGAACTTTACTTAAAGTAACCAAACAAGTTGATTATGAAAAAGGATGACTATTAAGTTCTTAAAGTGACTTTAGCTAAAGTGAATTTAAGGATTTTATTATGAAAATGGCCGTAAATAGACTAATAATAATTTTCAAAATATAATATTCTTAGGATTGAACAAAATCGTATTTCGAATAAATGTAGCTTAGAAAAATTGTTCATTCGAAAAATTGTGTTTCGAAAAACTGTTATTCGAAGAATTGTTTTCGAAGAATTTACCTAAATTCCTTGTTCAGCATCGGCGTAGTGTGATTAGAATTTTCTGGGATTGGTTAATTTGCTACAATTGCATTCCTCTCCTCATCTGATAATCCCTTTAGCAGGACGTTGTTCCATCTACTCGCTAAATCGTTGTGTATAGGAGGCCCTCTAGGTTTGTCTAGGACTACCTCCTTGCCTAGAAGTAATAGAACGTCTTCCTTTAGCGACGTAGATTCAGCTTGAATGTTGTCCACAGTATTGGCAGATCCGTAACGTCATTGGCTCTTGCGTTGATTTCTGTAAAACGCGCTCAATTACTAACATTGCATGCTACTGGACCCCCCTTTTTTATTTTTTAACAACTTATACCAGTGATGACAACGCTAGTATGGTGCCATGTGATAGATGACAGCACTATGACGGTAATGCCAACTTCCCTCAGCAACTATCATCAAACACGGGTACTTAATAATCCACCATCGTATATATGATATACAATTTATTTAATATGATAAAAACACTGCAATAAAAACACAACAACTATTACACTCGATAAAAACACTACTATAAAATATACGAATTATTCCAGATATAATTTACAATATTTCGATATTGATTTTATAAAATTGATATCTGTAAAATTCAATACTGATTCTACAATCACATGCTCGTCGGTTTTCGTTTTCATGTATGCTGTGTTTTTCTCGTTTTACAAGTCCATCTTGACTCCAATCTAACGTTTTTTGAAAACAAAATGTGAACCCTTCTATCAACAACAATTGTTTTCCTTTTTCACTTAAAGTGGTAGAACTCATCTCTGGCTGTAGAAGGGTAAACCGTTTCAATCACGCAATGCAAATTGTAACTACATTCCCCGTTTATAAGGTTCACTGTTTACAAGAATCCAATTTACTGTTGAATTTTTGTCGTTAATAAGATTAATTTCGGCTATAAGACACAAATCACAAAATGTCCCAATCAAAGAAAAGATTACCTTATTTCACTGGAACTATGTCTTGAAATAAGATCATTAAAATGCGGTAAAAGGTATAGGAGTAATAAAAACAACCTTCTGTATCTGTAGGTAATGGT
Organism: Phyllotreta cruciferae; assembly: GCA_917563865.1. NCBI lineage: Eukaryota > Metazoa > Arthropoda > Insecta > Coleoptera > Chrysomelidae > Phyllotreta > Phyllotreta cruciferae. The sequence goes on from OU830613.1 coordinate 6,860,918, forward strand.
AAGAATTCTCTCATTTACCAATTAATCAAAAACAACTCCAATTCGATACAATCATAAGTTCACGGAATGAGCAGTAATCCTCCTTATCAGGCAATTAGACCCTTACAAGCTACAACTAACCGTTAACAATAGACGGGATACTCAGCCACGACTTTTCGTGCAGACGAAAAATTTTAAAATTGGGTGACAACTCGCACCCGTCCAAATTATCAATCAAAATTAACAAAATGTAATTATTATAGATCCGGTTACTCCACTTCTACCAGAAGGTATGAAAATAATTTTTAAAAGTTTCTTCGAATAAATTCAAAAGTTTTGTATTAGATCCGTATGCACCACATCATCCTGAAGGTACTAATTAAAAATTTTCAATAATTATTATTAAATTAACACAATTTAATTATTTCAGATCCGTATGCTCCACCACAACCAGAAAGTATGAAAATATGTTCTCTTAGTTCTTTCCAATTAATCCATCATTTTTATATTAGATCCGTATGCACCACATCATCCTGAAGGTACTAATTCAATTTTTCAATAATTATTATTAAATTAACATAATTTAATTATTTCAGATCCGTATGCTCCACCGCAACCAGAAAGTATGAAAATACGTTCTCTTAGTTCTTTCCAATTAATTCATTATTTTTATATTAGATCCGTATGCACCACATCATCCTGAAGGTACTAATTCAAATTTTCAATAATTATTTTTAAATTAACAGAATTTAATTATTTCAGATCCGTATGCTCCTACACAACCAGAAAGTATGAAAATATGTTCTCTTAGTTCTTTCCAATTAATCCATCATTTTTATATTAGATCCGTATGCACCACATCATCCTGAAGGTACTAATTCAATTTTTCAATAATTATTATTAAATTAACATAATTTAATTATTTCAGATCCGTATGCTCCACCGCAACCAGAAAGTATGAAAATACGTTCTCTTAGTTCTTTCCAATTAATTCATTATTTTTATATTAGATCCGTATGCACCACATCATCCTGAAGGTACTAATTCAAATTTTCAATAATTATATATTTTTAAATTAACAGAATTTAATTGTTTCAGATCCGTATGCTCCATCACAACCAGAAAGTAAGGAAATACGTTCTCTTAGTTCTTTCCAATTAATCCAATATTTTTAATTCAGATCCGTATGCTCCACCACAACCAGAAAGTATGAAAATATGTTCTCTTAGTTCTTTCCAATTAATCCATTATTTTTATATTAGATCCGTACGCACCACATCCTGAAGGTACATATTTTTAAATTTACATTAATTATTACTTTAAATAATATTTTTAAATTTTTAACAAATATTACTTTAAATAAATATTCTTCAAAATTAATACAATTTAATTATTAGAAAGTATGGTAATAAATTCTCAAATTTCCTTCAAATTTATTCATTATTTTTATATTAGATCCGTATGCACCACTTCATCCTGAAGGTACTAATTCAAATTTTCAATAATTATTTTTAAATTAACACAATTTAATAAATTGTTTCAGGTATATTACATAATTTAAAATTTTTAATAAATATTACTTAAAAAAATATTCTTCATAATTAATACAATTTAATTAAACTGCTCCACATAAGTTAAGGAACATGAGGAAATTGAATATTTTGCAGAAGTATAATAAGTAGTCTGCTTTTAATCTGACAGAAAATCTCACATTTTTTGCTACCTGTTATTTGCTAGATAAATATGTATACCTATAAAAACGAACATATCTTATCACTCAAATGATTTTTTGCTGTTAAAGTGAATATGATATTCGCATTGCTATATTATAACTTCGATATCGTCAGTGCTGTATACAGTTGGTACAACTATACTATGCCGCGACGTAAATTAAGTCAAAATTAAGATTAAGTCAAGTTCATACATTCTCTTAGCCCTTTCCAATTAATCCAAAATTTTTATTTCAGATCCGTATGCTCCACCGCAACAAGAAAGTATGAAATTATGTTCTTTAGTTCTTTCCAATTAAACTAATATTTTTATTTGAGATCCGTATGCACCACATCATCCTGAAGGTACAAATTTTAAAAAATTTATTAAATATTACTTTAAATAATTATCGTTGAACATTAATAAAATTATAATATTTCAGATCCGTACGCACCGCATCCTGAAGGTACATATTTTAAAATTTTTAATAAATATTACTTTAAATAAATATTGTTCAAAATTAATACAATTTAATTATTTCAGATCCGTATGCATCACATCATCCTGAAGGTACTAATTCAAATATTCAATAATTATAATTATTATTACATTAACACAATTTAATTGTTTCAGATCCGTATGCACCACCACTACCAGAAAGTATGAAAATATGTTCTCTTCGTTCTTTCCAATTAATCCATTATTTTTATATTAGATCCGTATGCACCACATCATCCTGAAGGTACTATTTCAAATTTTCAATAATTATTATTAAATTAACATAATTTAATTATTTCAGAACCCTACACACCACATCATCCTGAAGGTACTAATTCAATTTTCAATAATTATATATTTTCAAATTAACACAATTTAATTATTTCAGATCCGTATGTTCCATCACAACCAGAAAGTAAAGAAATACGTTCTCTTAGTTCTTTCCAATTAATCCATTATTTTTATATTAGATCCGTACGCACCACATCCTGAAGGTACATATTTTTAAATTTTCATTAATTATTATTTTAAATAATTATCGTTGAAAATTAATAAAATTAAAATAATTCAGATCCGTACGCACCACATCCTGAAGGTACATATTTTAAAATTATCATTAATTATTACTTTAAATAAATATTCTTCAATATTAATACGATTTTGTTGTTTTAGATCCGTATGCACCACATCATCCTGAAGGTACTAAATCAAATATTCAATAATTATAATTATTATTACATTAACACAATTTAATTGTTTCAGATCCGTATGCACCACCACAACCAGAAAGTATGAAAATATGTTCTCTTAGTTTTTTCCAATTAATCCATTATTTTTATATTAGATCCGTACGCACCACATCCTGAAGGTACATATTTTAAAATTTTCATTAATTATTACTTAAAATAAATATTCTTCAAAATTAATACGATTTTGTTGTTTTAGATCCGTATGCACCACATCATCCTGAAGGTACTAATTCAAATATTCAATAATTATAATTATTATTAAATTAACACAATTAAATTATTTCAGATCCGTATGCACCACATCCTGAAGGTACTAATTCAAATTTTCAATAATTATATATTTTTAAATTAACACAATTTACTTATTTCAGATCCGTATTCTCCATCACAACCAGAAAGTAAGGAAATACGATCTCTTAGTTCTTTTCAAGTAATACAATATTTTTATTTCAGATCCGTATGCTCCACCACAACCAGAAAGTATGAAAATATGTTCTCTTAGTTTTTTCCAATTAATCCATTATTTTTATATTAGATCCGTACGCACCACATCCTGAAGATATATATTTTTAAATTTTCATTAATTATTGCTTTAAATAATTATCGTTGAACATTAATAAAATTAAAATATTTCAGATCCGTATGCACCACATCATCCTGAAGGTACTAATTCAAATTTTCAATAATTATATATTTTTAAATTAACACAATTTAATTATTTCAGATCCGTATGCTCCATCACAACCAGAAAGTAAGGAAATACGTTCTCTTAGTTCTTTCCAATTAATCCAATATTTTTATATTAGATCCGTACGCACCACATCCTGAAGGTACATATTTTAAAATTTTCATTAATTATTACTTTAAATAATTATCGTTGAAAATTAATTAAATTAAAATATTTCAGATCCGTACACACCACATCCTGAAGGTATATTTTTATATTTTTATATTTTCATTAATTAGTATGTACTTTAAATAATTACCCTTGAAAATTAATACAATTTAATTATTTCAGATCCGTATGCACCACCACAACCAGAAAGTATGAAAATATGTTCTCTTCGTTCTTTCCAATTAATCCATTATTTTTATATTAGATCCGTACGCACCACATCCTGAAGGTACATATTTTAAAATTTTCATTAATTATTACTTAAAATAAATATTCTTCAAAATTAATACGATTTTGTTGTTTCAGATCCGTACGCACCTCATCCTGAAGGTACTAATTCAAATATTCAATAATTATAATTATTATTACATTAACACAATTTAATTGTTTCAGATCCGTATGCACCACCACAACCAGAAAGTATGAAAATATGTTCTCTTCGTTCTTTCCAATTAATCCATTATTTTTATATTAGATCCGTACGCACCACATCCTGAAGGTACATATTTTAAAATTTTCATTAATTATTACTTAAAATAAATATTCTTCAAAATTAATACGATTTTGTTGTTTCAGATCCGTACGCACCACATCCTGAAGGTACATATTTTTAAATTTTCATTAATTATTACTTTAAATAAATATTCTTCAAAATTAATGCGATTTTGTTGTTTTAGATCCGTATGCACCACATCATCCTGAAGGTACTAATTCAAATATTCAATAATTATAATTATTATTAAATTAACACAATTAAATTATTTCAGATCCGTATGCACCACATCCTGAAGGTACTAATTCAAATTTTCAATAATTATATATTTTTAAATTAACACAATTTAATTATTTCAGATCCGTATTCTCCATCACAACCAGAAAGTAAGGAAATTCGTTCTCTTAGTTCTTTCCAATTAATCCAATATTTTTAATTCAGATCCGTATGCTCCACCACAACCAGAAAGTATGAAAATATGTTCTCTTAGTTTTTTCCAATTAATCCATTATTTTTATATTAGATCCGTACGCACCACATCCTGAAGGTACATATTTTTAAATTTACATTAATTATTACTTTAAATAATTATCGTTGAAAATTAATAAAATTAAAATATTTCAGATCCGTATGCACCACATCATCCTGAAGGTACTAATTCAAATTTTCAATAATTATATATTTTTAAATTAACACAATTTAATTATTTCAGATCCGTATTCTCCATCACAACCAGAAAGTAAGGAAATACGTTCTCTTAGTTCTTTCCAATTAATCCAATATTTTTAATTCAGATCCGTATGCTCCACCACAACCAGAAAGTATGAAAATATGTTCTCTTAGTTCTTTCCAATTAATCCATCATTTTTATATTAGATCCGTATGCACCACATCATCCTGAAGGTACTAATTCAAATGTTCAATAATTATTATTAAATTAATACAATTTAATTATTTCAGATCCGTACGCACCACATCCTGAAGGTGCATATTTTTAAATTTTCATTAATTATTACTTTAAATAATTATCGTTGAAAATTAATAAAATTAAAATATTTCAGATCCGTATGCACCACATCATCCTGAAGGTACTAATTCAAATTTTCAATAATTATATATTTTTAAATTAACACAATTTAATTATTTCAGATCCGTATGCTCCATCACAACCAGAAAGTAAGGAAATACGTTCTCTTAGTTCTTTCCAATTAATCCAATATTTTTATATTAGATCCGTACGCACCACATCCTGAAGGTACATATTTTTAAATTCATTAATTATTACTTTAAATAATTATCGTTTAAAATTAATAAAATTAAAATATTTCAGATCCGTATGCACCACATCATCCTGAAGGTACTAATTCAAATTTTCAATAATTATATATTTTTAAATTAACACAATTAAATTATTTCAGATCCGTATGCACCACATCATCCTGAAGGTACTAATTCAAATTTTCAATAATTATATATTTTTAAATTAACACAATTTAATTATTTCAGATCCGTATTCTCCATCACAACCAGAAAGTAAGGAAATACGTTCTCTTAGTTCTTTCCAATTAATCCAATATTTTTAATTCAGATCCGTATGCTCCACCACAACCAGAAAGTATGAAAATATGTTCTCTTAGTTTTTTCCAATTAATCCATTATTTTTATATTAGATCCGTACGCACCACATCCTGAAGGTACATATTTTTAAATTTTCATTAATTATTACTTTAAATAATTATCGTTGAAAATTAATAAAATTAAAATATTTCAGATACGTATGCACCACATCATCCTGAAGGTACTAATTCAAATTTTCAATAATTATATATTTTTAAATTAACACAATTTAATTATTTCAGATCCGTACGCACCACATCCTGAAGGTATATATTTTTAAATTTTCATTAATTATTACTTTAAATAATAATCGTTGAAAATTAATACAATTTAATTATTTCAGATCCGTATGCACCACATCATCCTGAAGGTACTAATTCAAATTTTCAATAATTATATATTTTTAAATTAACACAATTTAATTATTTCAGATCCGTATGCTCCATCACAACCAGAAAGTAAGGAAATACGATCTCTTAGTTCTTTTCAAGTAATACAATATTTTTATTTCAGATCCGTATGCTCCACCACAACCAGAAAGTATGAAAATATGTTCTCTTAGTTTTTTCCAATTAATCCATTATTTTTATATTAGATCCGTACGCACCACATCCTGAACGTACATATTTTTAAAATTTCATTAATTATTACTTTAAATAATTATCGTTGAAAATTAATAAAATTAAAATATTTCAGATCCGTACGCACCACATCCTGAAGGTGCATATTTTTAAATTTTCAATAAATAATACATTAAATAAATATTCTTCAAAATTAATACAATTTAATTATTTCAGATCCGTACGCACCACATCCTGAAGGTACATATTTTAAAATATTTAATAAATATTACTTTAAATAAATATTCTTCAAAATTAATAAAATTTAATTATGTCAGATCCGTATGCACCACATCCTGAAGGTACACATTTTTAAATTTTCGTTTATTATTATTTAAAATAAATATTCTTCAAGATTAATACGATTTTGTTGTTTCAGATCCGTACGCACCACATCATCCTAAAGGTACTAATTCAAATTTTCAATAATTATATATTTTTAAATTAACACAATTTAATTATTTCAGATCCGTATGCTCCATCACAACCAGAAAGTATGAAAATATGTTCTCTTAGTTCTTTCCAATTAATCCATCATTTTTATATTAGATCCGTATGCACCACATCATCCTGAAGGTACTAATTCAAATGTTCAATAATTATTATTAAATAAACACAATTTAATTTTTTCAGATCCGTATGCTCCACCACAACCAGAAAGTATGAAAATATGTTCTCTTAGTTCTTTCCAATTAATCCATCATTTTTATATTAGATCCGTATGCACCACATCATCCTGAAGGTACTAATTCAAATGTTCAATAATTATTATTAAATTAATACAATTTAATTATTTCAGATCCGTACGCACCACATCCTGAAGGTGCATATTTTTAAATTTTTAATAAATATTACCTTAAATAAATATTCTTCAAAATTAATACAATTTAATTATTTCAGATCCGTACGCACCACATCCTGAAGGTACATATTTTTTAATTTTTAATAAATATTACTACAAATAAATAACGTTATAAATTAATAAAACTATAATATATCAGATCCGTACGCACCGCATCCTGAAGGTACATATTTTAAAATATTTAATAAATATTACTTTAAATAAATATTCTTCAAAATTAATAAAATTTAATTATGTCAGATCCGTATGCACCACATCCTGAAGGTACACATTTTTAAATTTTCATTAATTATTATTTAAAATAAATATTCTTCAAAATTAATACGATTTTGTTGTTTCAGATCCGTACGCACCACATCCTGAAGGTATATATTTTTAAATTTTTATTAATTATTACTTTAAATAATAATCGTTGAAAATTAATTCAATTTAATTATTTCAGATCCGTATGCACCACATCATCCTGAAAGTACTAATTCAAATTTTCAATAATTATATATTTTTAAATTAACACAATTTAATTATTTCAGATCCGTATTCTCCATCACAACCAGAAAGTAAGGAAATACGTTCTCTTAGTTCTTTCCAATTAATCCAATATTTTTATATTAGATCCGTACGCACCACATCCTGAAGGTACATATTTTAAAATTTTCATTAATTATTACTTTAAATAATTATCGTTGAAAATTAATTAAATTAAAATATTTCAGATCCGTACACACCACATCCTGAAGGTATATTTTTATATTTTTATATTTTCATTAATTAGTATGTACTTTAAATAATTACCCTTGAAAATTAATACAATTTAATTATTTCAGATCCGTATGCACCACCACAACCAGAAAGTATGAAAATATGTTCTCTTCGTTCTTTCCAATTAATCCATTATTTTTATATTAGATCCGTACGCACCACATCCTGAAGGTACATATTTTAAAATTTTCATTAATTATTACTTAAAATAAATATTCTTCAAAATTAATACGATTTTGTTGTTTCAGATCCGTACGCACCTCATCCTGAAGGTACTAATTCAAATATTCAATAATTATAATTATTATTACATTAACACAATTTAATTGTTTCAGATCCGTATGCACCACCACAACCAGAAAGTATGAAAATATGTTCTCTTCGTTCTTTCCAATTAATCCATTATTTTTATATTAGATCCGTACGCACCACATCCTGAAGGTACATATTTTAAAATTTTCATTAATTATTACTTAAAATAAATATTCTTCAAAATTAATACGATTTTGTTGTTTCAGATCCGTACGCACCTCATCCTGAAGGTACATATTTTAAAATTTTCATTAATTATTACTTAAAATAAATATTCTTCAAAATTAATACGATTTTGTTGTTTCAGATCCGTACGCACCACATCCTGAAGGTACATATTTTTAAATTTTCATTAATTATTACTTTAAATAAATATTCTTCAAAATTAATGCGATTTTGTTGTTTTAGATCCGTATGCACCACATCATCCTGAAGGTACTAATTCAAATATTCAATAATTATAATTATTATTAAATTAACACAATTAAATTATTTCAGATCCGTATGCACCACATCCTGAAGGTACTAATTCAAATTTTCAATAATTATATATTTTTAAATTAACACAATTTAATTATTTCAGATCCGTATTCTCCATCACAACCAGAAAGTAAGGAAATTCGTTCTCTTAGTTCTTTCCAATTAATCCAATATTTTTAATTCAGATCCGTATGCTCCACCACAACCAGAAAGTATGAAAATATGTTCTCTTAGTTTTTTCCAATTAATCCATTATTTTTATATTAGATCCGTACGCACCACATCCTGAAGGTACATATTTTTAAATTTACATTAATTATTACTTTAAATAATTATCGTTGAAAATTAATAAAATTAAAATATTTCAGATCCGTATGCACCACATCATCCTGAAGGTACTAATTCAAATTTTCAATAATTATATATTTTTAAATTAACACAATTTAATTATTTCAGATCCGTATTCTCCATCACAACCAGAAAGTAAGGAAATACGTTCTCTTAGTTCTTTCCAATTAATCCAATATTTTTAATTCAGATCCGTATGATCCACCACAACCAGAAAGTATGAAAATATGTTCTCTTAGTTCTTTCCAATTAATCCATCATTTTTATATTAGATCCGTATGCACCACATCATCCTGAAGGTACTAATTCAAATGTTCAATAATTATTATTAAATTAATACAATTTAATTATTTCAGATCCGTACGCACCACATCCTGAAGGTGCATATTTTTAAATTTTCATTAATTATTACTTTAAATAATTATCGTTGAAAATTAATAAAATTAAAATATTTCAGATCCGTATGCACCACATCATCCTGAAGGTACTAATTCAAATTTTCAATAATTATATATTTTTAAATTAACACAATTTAATTATTTCAGATGCGTATGCTCCATCACAACCAGAAAGTAAGGAAATACGTTCTCTTAGTTCTTTCCAATTAATCCAATATTTTTATATTAGATCCGTACGCACCACATCCTGAAGGTACATATTTTTAAATTCATTAATTATTACTTTAAATAATTATCGTTTAAAATTAATAAAATTAAAATATTTCAGATCCGTATGCACCACATCATCCTGAAGGTACTAATTCAAATTTTCAATAATTATATATTTTTAAATTAACACAATAAAATTATTTCAGATCCGTATGCACCACATCATCCTGAAGGTACTAATTCAAATTTTCAATAATTATATATTTTTAAATTAACACAATTTAATTATTTCAGATCCGTATTCTCCATCACAACCAGAAAGTAAGGAAATACGTTCTCTTAGTTCTTTCCAATTAATCCAATATTTTTAATTCAGATCCGTATGCTCCACCACAACCAGAAAGTATGAAAATATGTTCTCTTAGTTTTTTCCAATTAATCCATTATTTTTATATTAGATCCGTACGCACCACATCCTGAAGGTACATATTTTTAAATTTTCATTAATTATTACTTTAAATAATTATCGTTGAAAATTAATAAAATTAAAATATTTCAGATCCGTATGCACCACATCATCCTGAAGGTACTAATTCAAATTTTCAATAATTATATATTTTTAAATTAACACAATTTAATTATTTCAGATCCGTACGCACCACATCCTGAAGGTATATATTTTTAAATTTTCATTAATTATTACTTTAAATAATAATCGTTGAAAATTAATACAATTTAATTATTTCAGATCCGTATGCACCACATCATCCTGAAGGTACTAATTCAAATTTTCAATAATTATATATTTTTAAATTAACACAATTTAATTATTTCAGATCCGTATGCTCCACCACAACCAGAAAGTATGAAAATATGTTCTCTTAGTTTTTTCCAATTAATCCATTATTTTTATATTAGATCCGTACGCACCACATCCTGAACGTACATATTTTTAAAATTTCATTAATTATTACTTTAAATAATTATCGTTGAAAATTAATAAAATTAAAATATTTCAGATCCGTACGCACCACATCCTGAAGGTGCATATTTTTAAATTTTCAATAAATAATACATTAAATAAATATTCTTCAAAATTAATACAATTTAATTATTTCAGATCCGTACGCACCACATCCTGAAGGTACATATTTTAAAATATTTAATAAATATTACTTTAAATAAATATTCTTCAAAATTAATAAAATTTAATTATGTCAGATCCGTATGCACCACATCCTGAAGGTACACATTTTTAAATTTTCGTTTATTATTATTTAAAATAAATATTCTTCAAGATTAATACGATTTTGTTGTTTCAGATCCGTACGCACCACATCATCCTAAAGGTACTAATTCAAATTTTCAATAATTATATATTTTTAAATTAACACAATTTAATTATTTCAGATCCGTATGCTCCATCACAACCAGAAAGTATGAAAATATGTTCTCTTAGTTCTTTCCAATTAATCCATCATTTTTATATTAGATCCGTATGCACCACATCATCCTGAAGGTACTAATTCAAATGTTCAATAATTATTATTAAATAAACACAATTTAATTTTTTCAGATCCGTATGCTCCACCACAACCAGAAAGTATGAAAATATGTTCTCTTAGTTCTTTCCAATTAATCCATCATTTTTATATTAGATCCGTATGCACCACATCATCCTGAAGGTACTAATTCAAATGTTCAATAATTATTATTAAATTAATACAATTTAATTATTTCAGATCCGTACGCACCACATCCTGAAGGTGCATATTTTTAAATTTTTAATAAATATTACCTTAAATAAATATTCTTCAAAATTAATACAATTTAATTATTTCAGATCCGTACGCACCACATCCTGAAGGTACATATTTTTTAATTTTTAATAAATATTACTACAAATAAATAACGTTATAAATTAATAAAACTATAATATATCAGATCCGTACGCACCGCATCCTGAAGGTACATATTTTAAAATATTTAATAAATATTACTTTAAATAAATATTCTTCAAAATTAATAAAATTTAATTATGTCAGATCCGTATGCACCACATCCTGAAGGTACACATTTTTAAATTTTCATTAATTATTATTTAAAATAAATATTCTTCAAAATTAATACGATTTTGTTGTTTCAGATCCGTACGCACCACATCCTGAAGGTATATATTTTTAAATTTTTATTAATTATTACTTTAAATAATAATCGTTGAAAATTAATTCAATTTAATTATTTCAGATCCGTATGCACCACATCATCCTGAAAGTACTAATTCAAATTTTCAATAATTATATATTTTTAAATTAACACAATTTAATTATTTCAGATCCGTATTCTCCATCACAACCAGAAAGTAAGGAAATACGTTCTCTTAGTTCTTTCCAATTAATCCAATATTTTTAATTCAGATCCGTATGCTCCACCGCAACCAGAAAGTATGAAAATATGTTCTCTTAGTTTTTTCCAATTAATCCATTATTTTTATATTAGATCCGTTCGCACCACATCCTGAAGGTACATATTTTTAAATTTTCATTAATTATTACTTTAAATAATTATCGTTGAAAATTAATAAAATTAAAATATTTCAGATCCGTATGCACCACATCATCCTGAAGGTACTAATTCAAATTTTCAATAATTATATATTTTTAAATTAACACAATTTAATTATTTCAGATCCGTATTCTCCATCACAACCAGAAAGTAAGGAAATACGTTCTCTTAGTTCCTTCCAATTAATCCAATATTTTTAATTCAGATCCGTATGCTCCACCACAACCAGAAAGTATGAAAATATGTTCTCTTAGTTTTTTCCAATTAATCCATTATTTTTATATTAGATCCGTACGCACCACATCCTGAAGGTACATATTTTTAAATTTTCATTAATTATTACTTTAAATAATTATCGTTGAAAATTAATAAAACTAAAATATTTCAGATCCGTACGCACCACATCCTGAAGGTGCATATTTTTAAATTTTCAATAAATAATACATTAAATAAATATTCTTCAAAATTAATACAATTTAATTATTTCAGATCCGTACGCACCACATCCTGAAGGTACATATTTTAAAATATTTAATAAATATTACTTTAAATAAATATTCTTCAAAATTAATAAAATTTAATTATGTCAGATCCGTATGCACCACATCCTGAAGGTACACATTTTTAAATTTTCATTAATTATTATTTAAAATAAATATTCTTCAAAATTAATACGATTTTGTTGTTTCAGATCCGTACGCACCACATCCTGAAGGTATATATTTTTAAATTTTTATTAATTATTACTTTAAATAATTATTGTTGAAAATTAATAAAATTAAAATATTTCAGATCCGTATGCACCACATCATCCTGAAGGTACTAATTCAAATTTTCAATAATTATATATTTTTAAATTAACACAATTTAATTATTTCAGATCCGTATTCTCCATCACAACCAGAAAGTAAGGAAATACGTTCTCTTAGTTCTTTCCAATTAATCCAATATTTTTAATTCAGATCCGTATGCTCCACCACAACCAGAAAGTATGAAAATATGTTCTCTTAGTTTTTTCCAATTAATCCATTGTTTTTATATTAGATCCGTACGCACCACATCCTGAAGGTACATATTTTTAAATTTTCATTAATTATTACTTTAAATAATTATCGTTGAAAATTGATAAAATTAAAATATTTCAGATCCGTATGCACCACATCATCCTGAAGGTACTAATTCAAATTTTCAATAATTATATATTTTTAAATTAACACAATTTAATTATTTCAGATCCGTATGCTCCATCACAACCAGAAAGTATGAAAATATGTTCTCTTAGTTCTTTCCAATTAATCCATCATTTTTATATTAGATCCGTATGCACCACATCATCCTGAAGGTACTAATTCAAATGTTCAATAATTATTATTAAATAAACACAATTTAATTATTTCAGATCCGTATGCTCCACCACAACCAGAAAGTATGAAAATATGTTCTCTTAGTTCTTTCCAATTAATCCATCATTTTTATATTAGATCCGTATGCACCACATCATCCTGAAGGTACTAATTCAAATGTTCAATAATTATTATTAAATTAATACAATTTAATTATTTCAGATCCGTACGCACCACATCCTGAAGGTGCATATTTTTAAATTTTTAATAAATATTACCTTAAATAAATATTCTTCAAAATTAATACAATTTAATTATTTCAGATCCGTACGCACCACATCCTGAAGGTACATATTTTTTAATTTTTAATAAATATTACTACAAATAAATATTCTTCAAAATTAATAAAATTTAATTATGTCAGATCCGTATGCACCACATCCTGAAGGTACACATTTTTAAATTTTCATTAATTATTACTTAAAATAAATATTCTTCAAAATTAATACGATTTTGTTGTTTCAGATCCGTACGCACCACATCCTGAAGGTATATATTTTTAAATTTTCATTAATTATTACTTTAAATAATAATCGTTGAGAATTAATACAATTTAATTATTTCAGTTCCGTATGCACCACATCATCCTGAAGGTACTAATTCAAATTTTCAATAATTATGTATTTTTAAATTAACACAATTTAATTATTTCAGATCCGTATGCTCCATCACAACCAGAAAGTAAGGAAATACGATCTCTTAGTTCTTTTCAAGTAATACAATATTTTTATTTCAGATCCGTATGCTCCACCACAACCAGAAAGTATGAAAATATGTTCTCTTAGTTTTTTCCAATTAATCCATTGTTTTTATATTAGATCCGTACGCACCACATCCTGAAGGTACATATTTTTAAATTTTCATTAATTACTACTTTAAATAATTATCGTTGAAAATTAATAAAATTAAAATATTTCTGATCCGTATGCACCACATCATCCTGAAGGTACTAATTCAAATTTTCAATAATTATATATTTTTAAATTAACACAATTTAATTATTTCAGATCCGTATGCTCCATCACAACCAGAAAGTATGAAAATATGTTCTCTTAGTTCTTTCCAATTAATCCATCATTTTTATATTAGATCCGTATGCACCACATCATCCTGAAGGTACTAATTCAAATGTTCAATAATTATTATTAAATAAACACAATTTAATTATTTCAGATCCGTATGCTCCACCACAACCAGAAAGTATGAAAATATGTTCTGTTAGTTCTTTCCAATTAATCCATCATTTTTATATTAGATCCGTATGCACCACATCATCCTGAAGGTACTAATTCAAATGTTCAATAATTATTATTAAATTAATACAATTTAATTATTTCAGATCCCTACGCACCACATCCTGAAGGTGCATATTTTTAAATTTTTAATAAATATTACCTTAAATAAATATTCTTCAAAATTAATACAATTTAATTATTTCAGATCCGTACGCACCACATCCTGAAGGTACATATTTTTTAATTTTTAATAAATATTACTACAAATAAATATTCTTCAAAATTAATAAAATTTAATTATGTCAGATCCGTATGCACCACATCCTGAAGGTACACATTTTTAAATTTTCATTAATTATTACTTAAAATAAATATTCTTCAAAATTAATACGATTTTGTTGTTTCAGATCCGTACGCACCACATCCTGAAGGTATATATTTTTAAATTTTCATTAATTATTACTTTAAATAATAATCGTTGAAAATTAATACAATTTAATTATTTCAGATCCGTATGCACCACATCCTGAAGGTACACATTTTTAAATTTTCATTAATTATTATTTAAAATAAATATTCTTCAAAATTAATACGATTTTGTTGTTTCAGATCCGTACGCACCACATCCTGAAGGTATATATTTTTAAATTTTTATTAATTATTACTTTAAATAATAATCGTTGAAAATTAATACAATTTAATTATTTCAGATCCGTATGCGCCACATCATCCTGAAGGTACTAATTCAAATTTTCAATAATTATATATTTTTAAATTAACACAATTTAATTATTTCAGATCCGTATGCTCCACCACAACCAGAAAGTATGAAAATATGTTCTCTTCGTTCTTTCCAATTAATCCATTATTTTTATATTAGATCCGTACGCACCACATCCTGAAGGTACATATTTTAAAATTTTCATTAATTATTACTTTAAATAATTATCGTTGAAAATTAATAAAATTAAAATATTTCAGATCCGTATGCACCACATCATCCTGAAGGTACTAATTCAAATTTTCAATAATTATATATTTTTAAATTAACACAATTTAATTATTTCAGATCCGTATGCTCCATCACAACCAGAAAGTATGAAAATATGTTCTCTTCGTTCTTTCCAATTAATCCATTATTTTTATATTAGATCCGTACGCACCACATCCTGAAGGTACATATTTTAAAATTTTCATTAATTATTACTTAAAATAAATATTCTTCAAAATTAATACGATTTTGTTGTTTCAGATCCGTACGCACCTCATCCTGAAGGTACATATTTTTAAATTTTCATTAATTATTACTTTAAATAATTATCGTTGAAAATTAATTAAATTAAAATATTTCAGATCCGTATGCACCACATCATCCTGAAGGTACTAATTCAAATGTTCAATAATTATTATTAAATTAATACAATTTAATTATTTCAGATCCGTACGCACCGCATCCTGAAGGTACATTTTTTTAAATTTTCAATAATTATTACTTTAAATAATTATCGTTGAAAATTAATAAAATTAAAATATTTCAGATCCGTATGCACCACATCATCCTGAAGGTACTAATTCAAATTTTCAATAATTATATATTTTTAAATTAACACAATTTAATTATTTCAGATCCGTATGCTCCACCACAACCAGAAAGTATGAAAATATGTTCTCTTCGTTCTTTCCAATTAATCCATTATTTTTATATTAGATCCGTACGCACCACATCCTGAAGGTACATATTTTAAAATTTTCATTAATTATTACTTTAAATAATTATCGTTGAAAATTAATAAAATTAAAATATTTCAGATCCGTATGCACCACATCATCCTGAAGGTACTAATTCAAATTTTCAATAATTATATATTTTTAAATTAACACAATTTAATTATTTCAGATCCGTATGCTCCATCACAACCAGAAAGTATGAAAATATGTTCTCTTAGTTCTTTCCAATTAATCCATCATTTTTATATTAGATCCGTATGCACCACATCATCCTGAAGGTACTAATTCAAATGTTCAATAATTATTATTAAATAAACACAATTTAATTATTTCAGATCCGTATGCTCCACCACAACCAGAAAGTATGAAAATATGTTCTCTTAGTTCTTTCCAATTAATCCATCATTTTTATATTAGATCCGTATGCACCACATCATCCTGAAGGTACTAATTCAAATGTTCAATAATTATTATTAAATTAATACAATTTAATTATTTCAGATCCGTACGCACCACATCCTGAAGGTGCATATTTTTAAATTTTCATTAATTATTACTTAAAATAAATATTCTTCAAAATTAATACGATTTTGTTGTTTCAGATCCGTACGCACCTCATCCTGAAGGTACATATTTTTAAATTTTCATTAATTATTACTTTAAATAATTATCGTTGAAAATTAATTAAATTAAAATATTTCAGATCCGTATGCACCACATCATCCTGAAGGTACTAATTCAAATGTTCAATAATTATTATTAAATTAATACAATTTAATTATTTCAGATCCGTACGCACCGCATCCTGAAGGTACATTTTTTTAAATTTTCAATAATTATTACTTTAAATAATTATCGTTGAAAATTAATAAAATTAAAATATTTCAGATCCGTATGCACCACATCATCCTGAAGGTACTAATTCAAATTTTCAATAATTATATATTTTTAAATTAACACAATTTAATTATTTCAGATCCGTATTCTCCATCACAACCAGAAAGTAAGGAAATACGTTCTCTTAGTTCTTTCCAATTAATCCAATATTTTTAATTCAGATCCGTATGCTCCACCACAACCAGAAAGTATGAAAATATGTTCTCTTAGTTTTTTCCAATTAATCCATTATTTTTATATTAGATCCGTACGCACCACATCCTGAAGGTACATATTTTTAAATTTTCATTAATTATTACTTTAAATAATTATCGTTGAAAATTAATAAAATTAAAATATTTCAGATCCGTATGCACCACATCATCCTGAAGGTACTAATTCAAATGTTCAATAATTATTATTAAATTAATACAATTTAATTATTTCAGATCCGTACGCACCGCATCCTGAAGGTACATATTTTTAAATTTTCATTAATTATTACTTTAAATAATTATCGTTGAAAATTAATAAAATTAAAATATTTCAGATCCGTATGCACCACATCATCCTGAAGGTACTAATTCAAATTTTCAATAATTATATATTTTTAAATTAACACAATTTAATTATTTCAGATCCGTATTCTCCATCACAACCAGAAAGTAAGGAAATACGTTCTCTTAGTTCTTTCCAATTAATCCAATATTTTTAATTCAGATCCGTATGCTCCACCACAACCAGAAAGTATGAAAATATGTTCTCTTCGTTCTTTCCAATTAATCCATTATTTTTATATTAGATCCGTACGCACCACATCCTGAAGGTACATATTTTTAAATTTTCATTAATTATTACTTTAAATAATTATCGTTGAAAATTAATAAAATTAAAATATTTCAGATCCGTATGCACCACATCATCCTGAAGGTACTAATTCAAATTTTCAATAATTATATATTTTTAAATTAACACAATTTAATTATTTCAGATCCGTATTCTCCATCACAACCAGAAAGTAAGGAAATACGTTCTCTTAGTTCTTTCCAATTAATCCAATATTTTTAATTCAGATCCGTATGCTCCACCACAACCAGAAAGTATGAAAATATGTTCTCTTAGTTTTTTCCAATTAATCCATCATTTTTATATTAGATCCGTATGCACCACATCATCCTGAAGGTACTAATTCAAATGTTCAATAATTATTATTAAATAAACACAATTTAATTATTTCAGATCCGTATGCTCCACCACAACCAGAAAGTATGAAAATATGTTCTCTTAGTTCTTTCCAATTAATCCATCATTTTTATATTAGATCCGTATGCACCACATCATCCTGAAGGTACTAATTCAAATGTTCAATAATTATTATTAAATTAATACAATTTAATTATTTCAGATCCGTACGCACCACATCCTGAAGGTGCATATTTTTAAATTTTTAATAAATATTACCTTAAATAAATATTCTTCAAAATTAATACAATTTAATTATTTCAGATCCGTACGCACCACATCCTGAAGGTATATATTTTTAAATTTTCATTAATTATTACTTTAAATAATAATCGTTGAAAATTAATACAATTTAATTATTTCAGATCCGTATGCACCACATCATCCTGAAGGTACTAATTCAAATTTTCAATAATTATATATTTTTAAATTAACACAATTTAATTATTTCAGATCCGTATGCTCCATCACAACCAGAAAGTAAGGAAATACGATCTCTTAGTTCTTTTCAAGTAATACAATATTTTTATTTCAGATCCGTATGCTCCACCACAACCAGAAAGTATGAAAATATGTTCTCTTAGTTTTTTCCAATTAATCCATTATTTTTATATTAGATCCGTACGCACCACATCCTGAACGTACATATTTTTAAAATTTCATTAATTATTACTTTAAATAATTATCGTTGAAAATTAATAAAATTAAAATATTTCAGATCCGTACGCACCACATCCTGAAGGTGCATATTTTTAAATTTTCATTAATTATTATTTAAAATAAATATTCTTCAAAATTAATACGATTTTGTTGTTTCAGATCCGTACGCACCACATCCTGAAGGTATATATTTTTAAATTTTTATTAATTATTACTGTAAATAATAATCGTTGAAAATTAATACAATTTAATTATTTCAGATCCGTATGCACCACATCATCCTGAAGGTACATATTTTTAAATTTTCATTAATTATTACTTTAAATAATTATCGTTGAAAATTAATTAAATTAAAATATTTCAGATCCGTATGCACCACATCATCCTGAAGGTACTAATTCAAATGTTCAATAATTATTATTAAATTAATACAATTTAATTATTTCAGATCCGTACGCACCGCATCCTGAAGGTACATATTTTTAAATTTTCATTAATTATTACTTTAAATAATTATCGTTGAAAATTAATAAAATTAAAATATTTCAGATCCGTATGCACCACATCATCCTGAAGGTACTAATTCAAATTTTCAATAATTATATATTTTTAAATTAACACAATTTAATTATTTCAGATCCGTATTCTCCATCACAACCAGAAAGTAAGGAAATACGTTCTCTTAGTTCTTTCCAATTAATCCAATATTTTTAATTCAGATCCGTATGCTCCACCACAACCAGAAAGTATGAAAATATGTTCTCTTATTTTTTTCCAATTAATCCATTATTTTTATATTAGATCCGTACGCACCACATCCTGAAGGTACATATTTTTAAATTTTCATTAATTATTACTTTAAATAATTATCGTTGAAAATTAATAAAATTAAAATATTTCAGATCCGTATGCACCACATCATCCTGAAGGTACTAATTCAAATGTTCAATAATTATTATTAAATTAATACAATTTAATTATTTCAGATCCGTACGCACCGCATCCTGAAGGTACATATTTTTAAATTTTCATTAATTATTACTTTAAATAATTATCGTTGAAAATTAATAAAATTAAAATATTTCAGATCCGTATGCACCACATCATCCTGAAGGTACTAATTCAAATTTTCAATAATTATATATTTTTAAATTAACACAATTTAATTATTTCAGATCCGTATTCTCCATCACAACCAGAAAGTAAGGAAATATGTTCTCTTAGTTTTTTCCAATTAATCCATTATTTTTATATTAGATCCGTACGCACCACATCCTGAACGTACATATTTTTAAAATTTCATTAATTATTACTTTAAATAATTATCGTTGAAAATTAATAAAATTAAAATATTTCAGATCCGTACGCACCACATCCTGAAGGTGCATATTTTTAAATTTTCATTAATTATTATTTAAAATAAATATTCTTCAAAATTAATACGATTTTGTTGTTTCAGATCCGTACGCACCACATCCTGAAGGTATATATTTTTAAATTTTTATTAATTATTACTTTAAATAATAATCGTTGAAAATTAATACAATTTAATTATTTCAGATCCGTATGCACCACATCATCCTGAAGGTACATATTTTTAAATTTTCATTAATTATTACTTTAAATAATTATCGTTGAAAATTAATTAAATTAAAATATTTCAGATCCGTATGCACCACATCATCCTGAAGGTACTAATTCAAATGTTCAATAATTATTATTAAATTAATACAATTTAATTATTTCAGATCCGTACGCACGGCATCCTGAAGGTACATATTTTTAAATTTTCATTAATTATTACTTTAAATAATTATCGTTGAAAATTAATAAAATTAAAATATTTCAGATCCGTATGCACCACATCATCCTGAAGGTACTAATTCAAATTTTCAATAATTATATATTTTTAAATTAACACAATTTAATTATTTCAGATCCGTATTCTCCATCACAACCAGAAAGTAAGGAAATACGTTGTCTTAGTTCTTTCCAATTAATCCAATATTTTTAATTCAGATCCGTATGCTCCACCACAACCAGAAAGTATGAAAATATGTTCTCTTCGTTCTTTCCAATTAATCCATTATTTTTATATTAGATCCGTACGCACCACATCCTGAAGGTACATATTTTTAAATTTTCATTAATTATTACTTTAAATAATTATCGTTGAAAATTAATAAAATTAAAATATTTCAGATCCGTATGCACCACATCATCCTGAAGGTACTAATTCAAATTTTCAATAATTATATATTTTTAAATTAACACAATTTAATTATTTCAGATCCGTATTCTCCATCACAACCAGAAAGTAAGGAAATACGTTCTCTTAGTTCTTTCCAATTAATCCAATATTTTTAATTCAGATCCGTATGCTCCACCACAACCAGAAAGTATGAAAATATGTTCTCTTAGTTTTTTCCAATTAATCCATTGTTTTTATATTAGATCCGTACGCACCACATCCTGAAGGTACATATTTTTAAATTTTCATTAATTATTACTTTAAATAATTATCGTTGAAAATTAATAAAATTAAAATATTTCAGATCCGTATGCACCACATCATCCTAAAGGTACTAATTCAAATTTTCAATAATTATATATTTTTAAATTAACACAATTTAATTATTTCAGATCCGTATGCTCCATCACAACCAGAAAGTATGAAAATATGTTCTCTTAGTTCTTTCCAATTAATCCATCATTTTTATATTAGATCCGTATGCACCACATCATCCTGAAGGTACTAATTCAAATGTTCAATAATTATTATTAAATAAACACAATTTAATTATTTCAGATCCGTATGCTCCACCACAACCAGAAAGTATGAAAATATGTTCTCTTAGTTCTTTCCAATTAATCCATCATTTTTATATTAGATCCGTATGCACCACATCATCCTGAAGGTACTAATTCAAATGTTCAATAATTATTATTAAATTAATACAATTTAGTTATTTCAGATCCGTACGCACCACATCCTGAAGGTGCATATTTTTAAATTTTTAATAAATATTACCTTAAATAAATATTCTTCAAAATTAATACAATTTAATTATTTCAGATCCGTACGCACCACATCCTGAAGGTACATATTTTTTAATTTTTAATAAATATTACTACAAATAAATAACGTTAAAAATTAATAAAACTATAATATATCAGATCCGTACGCACCGCATCCTGAAGGTACATATTTTAAAATATTTAATAAATATTACTTTAAATAAATATTCTTCAAAATTAATAAAATTTAATTATGTCAGATCCGTATGCACCACATCCTGAATGTACACATTTTTAAATTTTCATTAATTATTACTTAAAATAAATATTCTTCAAAATTAATACGATTTTGTTGTTTCAGATCCGTACGCACCACATCCTGAAGGTATATATTTTTAAATTTTCATTAATTATTACTTTAAATAATAATCGTTGAAAATTAATACAATTTAAATATTTCAGATCCGTATGCACCACATCATCCTGAAGGTACTAATTCAAATTTTCAATAATTATATATTTTTAAATTAACACAATTTAATTATTTCAGATCCGTATTCTCCATCACAACCAGAAAGTAAGGAAATACGTTCTCTTAGTTCTTTCCAATTAATCCAATATTTTTAATTCAGATCCGTATGCTCCACCACAACCAGAAAGTATGAAAATATGTTCTCTTAGTTTTTTCCAATTAATCCATTGTTTTTATATTAGATCCGTACGCACCACATCCTGAAGGTACATATTTTTAAATTTTCATTAATTATTACTTTAAATAATTATCGTTGAAAATTAATAAAATTAAAATATTTCAGATCCGTATGCACCACATCATCCTAAAGGTACTAATTCAAATTTTCAATAATTATATATTTTTAAATTAACACAATTTAATTATTTCAGATCCGTATGCTCCATCACAACCAGAAAGTATGAAAATATGTTCTCTTAGTTCTTTCCAATTAATCCATCATTTTTATATTAGATCCGTATGCACCACATCATCCTGAAGGTACTAATTCAAATGTTCAATAATTATTATTAAATAAACACAATTTAATTATTTCAGATCCGTATGCTCCACCACAACCAGAAAGTATGAAAATATGTTCTCTTAGTTCTTTCCAATTAATCCATCATTTTTATATTAGATCCGTATGCACCACATCATCCTGAAGGTACTAATTCAAATGTTCAATAATTATTATTAAATTAATACAATTTAATTATTTCAGATCCGTACGCACCACATCCTGAAGGTGCATATTTTTAAATTTTTAATAAATATTACCTTAAATAAATATTCTTCAAAATTAATACAATTTAATTATTTCAGATCCGTACGCACCACATCCTGAAGGTACATATTTTTTAATTTTTAATAAATATTACTACAAATAAATAACGTTAAAAATTAATAAAACTATAATATATCAGATCCGTACGCACCGCATCCTGAAGGTACATATTTTAAAATATTTAATAAATATTACTTTAAATAAATATTCTTCAAAATTAATAAAATTTAATTATGTCAGATCCGTATGCACCACATCCTGAAGGTACACATTTTTAAATTTTCATTAATTATTACTTTAAATAATAATTGTTGAAAATTAATACAATTTAATTATTTCAGATCCGTATGCACCACATCATCCTGAAGGTACTAATTCAAATTTTCAATAATTATATATTTTTAAATTAACACAATTTAATTATTTCAGATCCGTATGCTCCATCACAACCAGAAAGTAAGGAAATACGATCTCTTAGTTCTTTTCAAGTAATACAATATTTTTATTTCAGATCCGTATGCTCCACCACAACCAGAAAGTATGAAAATATGTTCTCTTAGTTTTTTCCAATTAATCCATTATTTTTATATTAGATCCGTACGCACCACATCCTGAACGTACATATTTTTAAAATTTCATTAATTATTACTTTAAATAATTATCGTTGAAAATTAATAAAATTAAAATATTTCAGATCCGTACGCACCACATCCTGAAGGTGCATATTTTTAAATTTTCAATAAATAATACATTAAATAAATATTCTTCAAAATTAATACAATTTAATTATTTCAGATCCGTACGCACCACATCCTGAAGGTACATATTTTTTAATTTTTAATAAATATTACTACAAATAAATAACGTTAAAAATTAATAAAACTATAATATATCAGATCCGTACGCACCGCATCCTGAAGGTACATATTTTAAAATATTTAATAAATATTACTTTAAATAAATATTCTTCAAAATTAATAAAATTTAATTATGTCAGATCCGTATGCACCACATCCTGAAGGTACACATTTTTAAATTTTCATTAATTATTATTTAAAATAAATATTCTTCAAAATTAATACGATTTTTTTGTTTCAGATCCGTACGCACCACATCCTGAAGGTATATATTTTTAAATTTTTATTAATTATTACTTTAAATAATAATTGTTGAAAATTAATACAATTTAATTATTTGAGATCCGTATGCACCACATCATCCTGAAGGTACTAATTCAAATTTTCAATAATTATATATTTTTAAATTAACACAATTTAATTATTTCAGATCCGTATGCTCCACCACAACCAGAAAGTATGAAAATATGTTCTCTTAGTTTTTTCCAATTAATCCATTATTTTTATATTAGATCCGTACGCACCACATCCTGAACGTACATATTTTTAAAATTTCATTAATTATTACTTTAAATAATTATCGTTGAAAATTAATAAAATTAAAATATTTCAGATCCGTACGCACCACATCCTGAAGGTGCATATTTTTAAATTTTCAATAAATAATACATTAAATAAATATTCTTCAAAATTAATACAATTTAGTTATTTCAGATCCGTACGCACCACATCCTGAAGGTACATATTTTTTAATTTTTAATAAATATTATTACAAATAAATAACGTTAAAAATTAATAAAACTATAATATATCAGATCCGTACGCACCGCATTCTGAAGGTACATACTTTAAAATATTTAATAAATATTACTTTAAATAAATATTCTTCAAAATTAATAAAATTTAATTATGTCAGATCGGTACGCACCACATCCTGAAGGTACATATTTTTTAATTTTTAATAAATATTACTACAAATAAATAACGTTAAAAATTAATAAAACTATAATATATCAGATCCGTACGCACCGCATCCTGAAGGTACATATTTTAAAATATTTAATAAATATTACTTTAAATAAATATTCTTCAAAATTAATACAATTTAATTATTTCAGATCCGTACGCACCACATCCTGAAGGTATATATTTTTAAATTTTCATTAATTATTACTTTAAATAAATATTCTTCAAAATTAATACGATTTTGTTGTTTCAGATCCGTACGCACCACATCCTGAAGGTACATATTTTTTAATTTTTAATAAATATTACTTTAAATAAATATTCTTTTAAATTAACACAATTTAATTATTTCAGATCCGTACGCACCACATCCTGAAGGTATATATTTTTAAATTTTCATTAATTATTACTTAAAATAAATATTCTTCAAAATTAATACGATTTTGTTGTTTCAGATCCGTACGCACCACATCCTGAAGGTATATATTTTTAAATTTTCATTAATTATTACTTTAAATAAATATTCTTCAAAATTAATACGATTTTGTTGTTTCAGATCCGTACGCACCACATCCTGAAGGTACATATTTTTTAATTTTTAATAAATATTACTTTAAATAAATATTCTTTTAAATTAACACAATTTAATTATTTCAGATCCATATGCACCGCATCCTGAAGGTTCATATATTTAAATTTTTAATAAATATTTCTTTAAATAAATATTCCTTTAAATTAACACAATTAAGTTATTTCAGATCCGTACGCACAACATCCTGAAGGTGCATATTTTTAAATTTTAATTAATTATTACTTAAAATAAATATTCTTCAAAATTAATACGATTTTGTTGTTTCAGATCAGTACGCACCACATCCTGAAGGTACATATTTTTAAATTTTCATTAATTATTACTTAAAATAATTATCGTTAAAAATTAATAAAATTAAAATATTTCAGATCCGTACGTACCACATCCTGAAGGTACACATATTTAAATTTTCATTAATTATTACTTATAATAAATATTCTTCAAAATTAATACGATTTTGTTATTTCAGATCCGTACGCACCACATCATCCTGAAGGTACTAATTCAAATTTTCAATAATTATTATTAAATTAACACAATTTAATTATTTCAGATCCGTATGCTCCACCACAACCAGAAAGTATGGAAATATGTTCTCTTAGTTCTTTCCAATTAATCCATCATTTTTATATTAGATCCGTATGCACCACATCATCCTGAAGGTACTAATTCAAATGTTCAATAATTATATATTTTTAAATAAACACAATTTAATTATTTCAGATCCGTATGCTCCACCACAACCAGAAAGTATGAAAATATGTTCTCTTAGTTCTTTCCAATTAATCCATCATTTTTATATTAGATCCGTATGCACCACATCATCCTGAAGGTACTAATTCAAATGTTCAATAATTATTATTAAATTAATATAATTTAATTATTTCAGATCCGTACGCACCGCATCCTGAAGGTACATATTTTAAAATATTTAATAAATATTACTTTAAATAAATATTCTTCAAAATTAATAAAATTTAATTATTTCAGTTCCGTATGCACCACATCCTGAAGGTACACATTTTTAAATTTTCATTAATTATTACTTAAAATAAATATTCTTCAAAATTAATACGATTTTCTTATTTCAGATCCGTACGCACCATATCCTGAAGGTATATATTTTAAAATTTTCTTTAATTATTACTTTAAATAATTATCGTTGAAAATTAATAAAATTAAAATATTTCAGATCCGTATGCACCACATCATCCTGAAGGTACTAATTCAAATTTTCAATAATTATATATTTTTAAATTAACACAATTTAATTATTTCAGATCCGTATGCTCCACCACAACCAGAAAGTATGAAAATATGTTCTCTTAGTTCTTTTCAATTAATCCATCATTTTTATATTAGATCCGTATGCACCACATCATCCTGAAGGTACTAATTCAAATGCTCAATAATTATTATTAAATTAATATAATTTAATTATTTCAGATCCGTACGCACCGCATCCTGAAGGTACATATTTTAAAATATTTAATAAATATTACTTTAAATAAATATTCTTCAAAATTAATAAAATTTAATTATTTCAGTTCCGTATGCACCACATCCTGAAGGTACACATTTTTAAATTTTCATTAATTATTACTTAAAATAAATATTATTCAAAATTAATACGATTTTGTTATTTCAGATCCGTACGCACCACATCCTGAAGGTATATATTTTAAAATTTTCATTAATTATTACTTTAAATAAATATTCTTTTAAATTAACACAATTAAATTATTTGAGATCCGCACGCACCACATCCTGAAGGTACATATTTTTATATTTTTATATTTTCATTAATTAGTATGTCCTTTAAATAATTACCCTTGAAAATTAAAGCAATTTAATTATTTCAGATCCGTATGCTCCACCACTGCCAGAAAGTAGGAAAATATGTTCTCTTAGTTCTTTCCAATTAATCCATTATTTTTATATTAGATCCGTACGCACCACATCCTGAAGGTACATATTTTTAAATTTTCATTAATTATTACTTAAAATAAATATTCTTCAAAATTAATAAAATTTAATTATTTCAGTTCCGTATGCACCACATCCTGAAGGTACACATTTTTAAATTTTCATTAATTATTACTTAAAATAAATATTATTCAAAATTAATACGATTTTGTTATTTCAGATCCGTACGCACCACATCCTGAAGGTATATATTTTAAAATTTTCATTAATTATTACTTTAAATAAATATTCTTTTAAATTAACACAATTAAATTATTTGAGATCCGCACGCACCACATCCTGAAGGTGCATATTTTTAAATTTTCATTAATTATTACTTTTAATAAATATTCTTCAAAATTAATACGATTTTGTTGTTTCAGATCCGTACGCACCACATCCTGAAGGTACATATTTTTATATTTTTATATTTTCATTAATTAGTATGTCCTTTAAATAATTACCCTTGAAAATTAAAGCAATTTAATTATTTCAGATCCGTATGCTCCACCACTGCCAGAAAGTAGGAAAATATGTTCTCTTAGTTCTTTCCAATTAATCCATCATTTTTATATTAGATCCGTATGCACCACATCATCCTGAAGGTACTACTTCAAATGTTCAATAATTATTATTAAATTAATATAATTTAATTATTTCAGATCCGTACGCATCGCATCCTGAAGGTACATATTTTAAAATATTTAATAAATATTACTTTAAATAAATATTCTTTAAAATTAATAAAATTTAATTATTTCAGTTCCGTATGCACCACATCCTGAAGGTACACATTTTTAAATTTTCATTAATTATTACTTAAAATAAATATTATTCAAAATTAATACGATTTTGTTATTTCAGATCCGTACGCACCACATCCTGAAGGTATATATTTTAAAATTTTCATTAATTATTACTTTAAATAAATATTCTTTTAAATTAACACAATTAAATTATTTGAGATCCGCACGCACCACATCCTGAAGGTGCATATTTTTAAATTTTCATTAATTATTACTTTAAATAATTATCGTTGAAAATTAATAAAATTTAAATATTTCAGATCCGTACGCACCACATCCTGAAGGTACATATTTTAAAATTTTTAATAAATATTTCTTTAAATAAATATTCTTTTAAATTAACACAATTAAATTATTTCAGATCCGTACGCACAACATCCTGAAGGTACTCATTTTTAAATTTTCATTAATTATTACTTAAAATAAATATTCTTCAAAATTAATACGATTTTGTTGTTTCAGATCCGTACGCACCACATCCTGAAGGTACTAATTCAAATTTTCAATAATTATTAAATTAATTATTACTTAAAATAATTATCGTTAAAAATTAATATAATTAAATTATTTCAGATTCGCACGCACCACATCCTGAAGGTACATATTTTTAAATTATCAATTAATATTACTAGAAATAAATATTCTTCAAAATTAATACAATTTAATTATTTCAGATCCGTATGCACCACATCCTGAAGGTACATATTTTTAAATTTTCATTAATTATTACTTAAAATAAATATTCTTCAAAAATAATACGATTTTGTTGTTTCAGATCCGTACGCAGCACATCCTGAAGGTACATATTTTTAAATTTTCATTAATTATTACTTTAAATAATTATCGTTGAAAATTAATAAAATTAAAATATTTCAGATCCGTACGCACCACATCCTGAAGGTACACATTTTTAAATTTTCATTAATTATTACTTAAATATTCTTCAAAATTAATACGATTTTGTTATTTCAGATCCGTACGCACCACATCATCCTGAAGGTACTAATTCAAATTTTCAATAATTATTATTAAATTAACAGTTTAATTATTTCAGATCCGTATGCACCACATCATCCTGAAGGTACTAATTCAAAATTTCAATAATTATTATTAAATTAACACAATTTATTTATATCAGATCCGTACGCACCACATCCTGAAGGTACTTTTTTTTAAATCTTCAATAAATGTTACTTTAAATGAATATTATTCAAAATTAATACAATTTAATTATGTCAGATCCGTATGCACCACATCCTGAAGGTACTCATTTTTAAATTTTCATTAATTATTACTTAAAATAAATATTCTTCAAAATTAATACGATTTTGTTGTTTCAGATCCGTACGCACCACATCCTGAAGGTACTAATTCAAATTTTCAATAATTATATATTTTTAAATAAACACAATTTAATTATTTCAGATCCGTATGCTCCACCACAACCAGAAAGTATGAAAATATGTTCTCTTAGTTCTTTCCAATTAATCCATCATTTTTATATTAGATCCGTATGCACCACATCATCCTGAAGGTACTAATTCAAATGTTCAATAATTATTATTAAATTAATACAATTTAATTATTTCAGATCCGTACGCACCACATCCTGAAGGTGCATATTTTTAAATTTTTAATAAATATTACTTTAAATAAATATTCTTCAAAATTAATAAAATTTAATTATTTCAGTTCCGTATGCACCACATCCTGAAGGTACTCATTTTTAAATTTTCATTAATTATTACTTAAAATAAATATTCTTCAAAATTAATACGATTTTGTTGTTTCAGATCCGTACGCACCACATCCTGAAGGTACTAATTCAAATTTTCAATAATTATATATTTTTAAATAAACACAATTTAATTATTTCAGATCCGTATGCTCCACCACAACCAGAAAGTATGAAAATATGTTCTCTTAGTTCTTTCCAATTAATCCATCATTTTTATATTAGATCCGTATGCACCACATCATCCTGAAGGTACTAATTCAAATGTTCAATAATTATTATTAAATTAATACAATTTAATTATTTCAGATCCGTACGCACCACATCCTGAAGGTGCATATTTTTAAATTTTTAATAAATATTACCTTAAATAAATATTCTTCAAAATTAATACTATTTAATTATTTCAGATCCGTATGCACCACATCCTGAAGGTACACATTTTTAAATTTTCATTAATTATTACTTAAAATAAATATTCTTCAAAATCAATACGATTTTGTTGTTTCAGATCCGTACGCACCACATCCTGAAGGTACATATTTTTTAATTTTTAATAAATATTTCTTTAAATAATTATTCTTTTAAATTAACACAATTTAAATATTTCAGATCCATATGCACCGCATCCTGAAGGTTCATATATTTAAATTTTTAATAAATATTTCTTTAAATAAATATTCTTTTAAATTAACACAATTAAATTATTTCAGATCCGTACGCACAACATCCTGAAGGTACTCATTTTTAAATTTTCATTAATTATTACTTAAAATAAATATTCTTCAAAATTAATACGATTTTGTTGTTTCAGATCCGTACGCACCACATCCTGAAGGTACTAATTCAAATTTTCAATAATTATATATTTTTAAATAAACACAATTAAATTATTTCAGATCCGTACGCACAACATCCTGAAGGTACTCATTTTTAAATTTTCATTAATTATTACTTAAAATAAATATTCTTCAAAATTAATACGATTTTGTTGTTTCAGATCCGTATGCACCACATCATCCTGAAGGTACTAATTCAAATGTTCAATAATTATTATTAAATTAATACAATTTAATTATTTCAGATCCGTACGCACCACATCCTGAAGGTACTAATTCAAATTTTCAATAATTATATTCTTTTAAATTAACACAATTAAATTATTTCAGATCCGTATGCACCACATCCTGAAGGTACATATTTTTAAATTTTCATTAATTATTACTTATAATAAATATTCTTCAAAATTAATACGATTTTGTTGTTTCAGATCCGTATGCACCACATCATCCTGAAGGTACTAATTCAAATGTTCAATAATTATTATTAAATTAATACAATTTAATTATTTCAGATCCGTACGCACCACATCCTGAAGGTACATATTTTTAAATTTTTAATAAATATTACCTTAAATAAATATTCTTCAAAATTAATACTATTTAATTATTTCAGATCCGTACGCACCGCATCCTGAAGGTACATATTTTAAAATATTTAATAAATATTACTTTAAATAAATATTCTTCAAAATTAATAAAATTTAATTATTTCAGTTCCGTATGCACCACATCCTGAAGGTACACATTTTTAAATTTTCATTATTTATTACTTAAAATAAATATTCTTCAAAATTAATACGATTTTGTTATTTCAGATCCGTACGCACCACATCCTGAAGGTACATATTTTAAAATTTTCAATAAATATTACTTTAAATAAATATTCTTTTAAATTAACACAATTAAATTATTTGAGATCCGTACGCACCACATCCTGAAGGTGCATATTTTTAAATTTTCATTAATTATTACTTTTGATAAATATTCTTCAAAATTAATAAAATTTAATTATGTCAGATCCGTATGCACCACATCCTGAAGGTACACATTTTCAATTTTCTATTAATTATTACTTAAAATAAATATTCTTCAAAATTAATACGATTTTGTTGTTTCAGATCCGTACGCACCACATCCTGAAGGTACATATTTTAAAATTTTCAATAAATATTACTTTAAATAAATATTCTTTTAAATTAACACAATTAAATTATTTGAGATCCGTACGCACCACATCCTGAAGGTGCATATTTTTAAATTTTCATTAATTATTACTTTTGATAAATATTCTTCAAAATTAATAAAATTTAATTAAGTCAGATCCGTATGCACCACATCCTGAAGGTACACATTTTTAATTTTTTATTAATTATTACTTAAAATAAATATTCTTCAAAATTAATACGATTTTGTTGTTTCAGATCCGTACGCACCACATCCTGAAGGTACATATTTTTATATTTTTATATTTTCATTAATTAGTATGTCCTTTAAATAATTACCCTTGAAAATTAATACAATTTAATTATTTCAGATCCGTATGCTCCACCACTGCCAGAAAGTAGGAAAATATGTTCTCTTAGTTCTTTCCAATTAATCCATTATTTTTATATTAGATCCGTACGCACCATATCCTGAAGGTACATATTTTTAAATTTTCATTAATTATTACTGTTGGTGTTGGATCGGTTGGTGGATTCGTACAGAGAATATATTTGTCGGAGACTCGCAAAAACACGACTGGCTTGAGTAACAGTTTTATTGACAATGATTATTTATAACAAATATAACAACAACAGTAACTACCGCAACATAGCGTAACATAAGCTCGCTACTTATTGTCGGTGGTCGAATCGCGTCTATCAGCTTCAACACTTCCCCTCGATGAGACCGCTAGTCCCATCATCGCCATACAGCGTTCGTGCTGTGGTCTGGGCAACGTCTTCGTCAAAACGTCTGCTGTCATGTCCCCGGATCCGACGTGCTCCAACCTTACCTGGCCGGACTCCACGACTTCCCTGACGTAATGATGCCGAATGTCGATGTGCTTCGTTCGCGCATGGTACACGGGATTGGACGCCAATTTTTGTGCCCCCACGTTGTCGACGCACAGGCGAATGGACTGGAGTCCCGGCGTCCCCATCTCCTGCAAAAAACGTTTTAGGTATACGGCCTCCTTTGCGGCCTCGCTGAGGGCCATGTACTCAGCTTCGGTCGTCGAAAGGGCCACGGTGCGCTGCTTCCTGGAGTCCCAGCTGATCGCACCACCTGCCAACAGGAAAACGTATCCAGTAAATGATCTCCTGTCGTCCACTGACCCCGCCCAGTCCGCGTCCACGTATCCGATCGTAAAGCCTTCTTCGTACCTGTAGAGTAGCCCTGAATCGGGCGTCCCTTTCAGGTACCTTAGCACCCTCTTGGCGGCGTTCCAATGGGATCGGTTGCAGCAGTCGTTGAACTGGCTCAGTGAGCTCGTTGCGTGAGCGATATCCGGGCGCGTGGCCACTGACAGGAATATCAAACTCCCGATCAGCTCTCGGTAAGGCGGCTTACTTTCTGCCTCCTCCTCCGACCATGGTTCGCCGCGCCTCAACCTCTTTCCGTTGTCCATTGGCGTAGTCAATGGATTGCAGTCTTGCATTCCAAAACGTTCGAGAATGTCGCGTATGTATGCCGTCTGGGTGACGAGTATACCGTCCGACTTCCTGGTGAACTCCATGCCTAGACAGCGTCTCGCCTCCCCCAGGTCTTTTAATTCGAAACCTCTTCCTAGCTTCGTCCCGAAATCGATTAAGATTTCGAGATTTTGGCTCATCAACAGTATGTCGTCGACGTAGATCACGACGAGCAGTCTCGTTCTGCCCTGTCCTCTTACGTATATACATGGATCCCCCGTGGTCGACTTGGCTCCCAGGGCTCGGAGATCCCCGTCAAGGCGCTTGTACCAGGCACGGCCCGCTTGTTTTAGGCCGTAAAGCGCCTTCTTCATTCGGCATACTTTATCACCTGTCGTTAGCTCCTTCAGCATCGCCGACGCCTTCTCGACCGTCCGGTGACGCCCGTTGACGATGTGACGCAGCGTCTCCTCCACTTGAGGTGGCGGTTCCATGTACACTGTCTCCTCGAGATCGCCGTTTAGGTAGGCGGTCTCCACGTCGTACTGCCGAATGTGCATTCGATTTTGCGCCGCCACAGCGATGGCTGCCCTTATAGAACTAAGGCGCGCTACCGGGGCGTAGGTCTCGTGGAAGTCCTTTCCATAGGTTTGAGCGTAGCCCTTTGCTACGATTCTTGCCTTTCGCCTCTCTATGGTACCGTCTTGAGCGTACTTGTTGCGCAAAACGAACCGACTTCCGATAACTCTCGATTCTTTTGGTCTGTCGATCAGTTCCCAGGTATCCTTTTCTAGAATCGACCTGGTTTCGCTGGCCATCGCCTTCAGCCACTCGTCTCGTTCGGGACCCCCCAATGCTTGATTCATGGGAACTTCTGCGAGAAAACAGTATTCGTCCCCGGAATCAGCATAGTTTGCATTCGCGTACACTTTGCGTGGTCTTCCAGGCTGACCCGTGCGCAAAAATGTGGCCTACCTCGACCTCGTCTTGAATTATTTGGCGCACTATCTCCTGCTGATTCTTTCGGTTGATCAAGATCGCGTCCACGATCAAGGTCGAACTCGACGATCGGAGCATCGTCTTCCGCGTCGTTCGGAGTTGTCGGCTCTTCCAGGCTCGTTTCTTGTGGACAAAAATCTACGTATCCACCGCCTGATTGAGTAGGAAATATTCGGAGAAATTTGACATCCCTCGTTATCTCAATCTTCCTATTCTCCGGTATCCAGATTCTGAACGCCTTGGACTCTGAGCTGTACCCAAGAAACAGCCCTTTCCTGGATCGTGGTTCGAGCTTCCCCTTGTTCGGCGATCGATCCATGGCGTAGACCTCGCTTCCGAATGGCTCGAACATGGACACTTTTGGTACTCTCCCGACCCATTTTCCGTATGGAGTCGTCACGTTCAGCTTGCTGGTCGGCGATCTGTTTCTGATAAAGTTTGCCGTGTAGACTGCTTCTGCCCAGAAACTCGCCGGAAGATGGGATTGAATTAGAAGACATCGCGCTGTCTCCATCAAAGTACGGTTTCGCCTTTCGGCAACGCCATTTTGCTCGGGGTTGTAAGGAGCTGTGAGGCGTCGCGTTATCCCATGCGTTTGTAACAGCGCATCGAATTTTTCGTTTACGTACTCTCGCCCGTTATCTGACTGCAGCTGTCTAATTCTCTTCCCCTGCTGGGTAAGTAGAAAGGCTCTGAATTTTTCAAATTCTTCCATCACTTGGTCCTTGCTTCGAATGAATCGTACCTCGCACCATCCCGAGAAATCGTCGATGAACGTGACGAAGTAACTTTTCTTTCCCATGGACTCTACGCGCATAGGGCCGCAGACGTCGGAGTGTATGATCTGCCCAAGCTCGGTTGCCCTCGTCGACGCCTTGGGAAAAGGCGCTCGGTGCATTTTTCCGCGCGCGCATACTTCGCATTCGAGTTTCCCACTGACGTCTTTGATGTCTGGTCCCCGAATAGATCCAGACCTGACTGCTTCGCGGAGATCACGAACGTTTAAGTGTCCCATCCTCAAATGCCAATCGGCAAGGGAGTTCTTCTTTGGCACCTCAGAGGACGTCTCCGTAACTTTATTGCATGTTGGAGCATTTGGTTTTGCGATGCGATACAGCCCGTTCACGCGATCCGCTGCTAATAGTACATCGCCTTGGTGGTTGACAACTTCGGCCTTATTGTTGCTGAAGATGACCCGATGACCCTTTTCAGTCACCTTTCCAATCGATATCAAATTTACACGAAGATCTGGTACGTATAACGCGTCACCAAATTTGACGGTTTTACTCCTCCCATCTACGCTTACAGCTACGGACGCAACGCCTCGTCCTCGAATGTCTGTGCAGGCGCTGCTCGCGAGATTCAGCTTACCGCGGTCGCAGTCTTGGTCCAAATCGACGAAGGACTCGACGTTCCTGCACATGTGCGACGTGCACCCGCTGTCCAGGATCCATTCGTCACAGTCTGAGCTATTGTCAGCTTGGAATGAGGTATCTGTCGACGTGCCGCATTGACTTACGACAAAACAGTCGTTCTCAGCGTTAGCGGAGCACTCCTGATCCCTCTTTGGGCAATTTCGCGCGCGGTGTCCGACGTTCCCGCACTTGAAGCACTTCATCTTTGAATCGCCATTGGTGAGATCCTTTCCGGATTTTTCTCGATTTTTCTTCGATTGAAAAAACTTCTTCCCCGGCTTGTTCGCCCTCATCGCGCTCGGGACGGGTTTCTTATCCGCTCGCGCGTCGAACTCCTCTGCAATTTTGATGCACAACTTCTCCAACGGTGGTAGAGAGTCTCGGGACGATACCGCACACCTGAAGTTCTCGAAACATTCGGGCAGGCTTCGAAGCATCATGACCGTCAGGAGATCGCCATTGATTTCGACCTCCAACTCGGCTAGCTTGTCGACTACATCGGTGAACCTCCGACAATGTTCACGCGCGTCGTCCCCGTCACACATTCTTATGGACATGAGCTGATTCATAAGGGCCACCTTTCGTGCTGGCCCCTTGGACTGGTAAATTTCCTCCAGGGTCTGCCATACTTCACTCGAGGTCTTGCAGTGCTTGATCTGCTTGATCTCAGACGGGCTTATTGCGAGGATGATGTCCGCCTGCGCTTTTGAGTCGTTCTCTTCCCACGCACAAACCGCCTCCGCCGCCTTTGCCGTACTGCACGCCTCACCTTCAGCGGTCGCCGCTGGTTTGGGTATTCGGCCGTTGGTGTAGCCCCAAGCATCGTTCTTAATCAGGACGGCACGCATCTGTATCTTCCAAGTGTCATAGTTATCCTTGGACAGAGTTTGGAATCTAACACCGGTTGAACTCATCATCGCTCCAAACGGGGAACACGACGACACAGGTTCACTTGCAAAATCTCTGCGAATTTACTCTTCGAAATTACTACTACTGCACGAAAGCACACGTGCACCTGGGCCCATAACCTGTTGGTGTTGGATCGGTTGGTGGATTCGTACAGAGAATATATTTGTCGGAGACTCGCAAAAACACGACTGGCTTGAGTAACAGTTTTATTGACAATGATTATTTATAACAAATATAACAACAACAGTAACTACCGCAACATAGCGTAACATAAGCTCGCTACTTATTGTCGGTGGTCGAATCGCGTCTATCAGCTTCAACAATTACTTTAAGTAATTATCATTGAAAATTAATAAAATTTAATTATTTCAGATCCGTACGCACCACATCCTGAAGGTACATATTTTTAAATTTTCAATAAATATTACTTTTAATAAATATTCTTCAAAATTAACAAAATTTAATTATCTCAGATCCGTATGCACCACATCCTGAAGGTACACATTTTTAAATTTTCATTAATTATTACTTAAAATAAATATTCTTCAAAATTAATACGATTTTGTTGTTTCAGATCAGTACGCACCACATCCTGAAGGTACATATTTTTAAATTTTCATTAATTATTACTTAAAATAATTATCGTTAAAAATTAATAAAATTAAAATATTTCAGATCCGTACGCACCACATCCTGAAGGTACACATTTTTAAATTTTCATTAATTATTACTTAAAATAAATATTCTTCAAAATTAATACGATTTTGTTGTTTCAGATCCGTACGCACCACATCCTGAAGGTACATATTTTTTAATTTTTAATAAATATTACTTTAAATAAATATTATTCAAAATTAATACAATTTAATTATTTCAGATGCGTACGCACCACATCCTGAAGGTACATCTTTTTTAATTTTTAATAAATATTTCTTTAAATAAATATTCTTCAAAAATTAATACAATTAAATTATTTCAGATCCGTACGCACCACATCCTGAAGGTACATATTTTTAAATTTCCAATAAATATTCTTCAAAATTAATACAATTTAATTATTTCAGATCCGTACGCAGCACATCCTGAAGGTACATATTTTTAAATTTTCAATAAATATTACTTTAAATAAATATTCTTTTAAATTATCACAATTTAATTATTTGAGATCCATATGCACCGCATCCTGAAGGTACATCTTTTTTAATTTTTAATAAACATTTCTTTAAATAAATATTCTTCAAAAATTAATACAATTAAATTATTTCAGATCCGTACGCACCGTATCCTGAAGGTACATATTTTTAAATTTTCAATAAATTTTACTTTAAATAAATATTCTTCAAAATTAATAAAATTTAATTATGTCAGATCCGTATGCACCACATCCTGAAGGTACACATTTTTAAATTATCATTAATTATTACTTAAAATAAATATTCTTCAAAATTAATACGATTTTGTTGTTTCAGATCCGTACGCACCACACCCTGAAGGTACTAATTCAAATTTTCAATAATTATTATTAAATTAACACAATTTAATTATTTCAAATCCGTACGCACCACATCCTGAAGGTACATCTTTTTCAATTTTTAATAAATATTTCTTTAAATAAATATTCTTCAAAAATTAATACAATTAAATTATTTAAGATCCGTACACACCACATCCTGAAGGTACATATTTTTAAATTTTCAATAAATATTACTTGAAATAAATATTCTTCAAAATTAATACAATTTAATTATTTCAGATCCGTACGCACCACATCCTGAAGGTACATATTTTTAAATTTTCAATAAATATTACTTTAAATAAATATTCTTCAAAATTAACAAAATTTAATTATTTCAGATCCGTATGCACCGCATCCTGAAGGTACATATTTTTAAATTTTCATTAATTATTACTTATAATAAATATTCTTCAAAATTAATACGATTTTGTTGTTTCAGATCCGTATGCACCACATCCTGAAGGTACACATTTTTAAATTTTCATTAATTATTACTTAAAATAAATATTCTTCAAAAATAATACGATTTTGTTGTTTCAGATCCGTACGCAGCACATCCTGAAGGTACATATTTTTAAATTTTCATTAATTATTACTTTAAATAATTATCGTTGAAAATTAATAAAATTAAAATATTTCAGATCCGTACGCACCGCATCCTGAAGGTACACATTTTTTAATTTTCATTAATTATTACTTAAAATAAATATTCTTCAAAATTAATACGATTTTGTTGTTTCAGATCCGTACGCACCACACCCTGAAGGTACTAATTCAAATTTTCAATAATTATTATTAAATTAACACAATTTAATTATTTCAAATCCATATGCACCACATCCTGAAGGTACATATTATTAATTTTTTAATAAATATTTCTTTAAATAAATATTCTTCAAAAATTAATACAATTTAATTATTTCAGATCCGTATGCACCACATTCTGAAGGTACATCTTTTTCAATTTTTAATAAATATTTCTTTAAATAAATATTCATCAAAAATTAATACAATTAAATTATTTCAGATCCGTACACACCACATCCTGAAGGTACATATTTTTAAATTTTCAATAAATATTACTTGAAATAAATATTCTTCAAAATTAATACACTTTAATTATTTCAGATCCGTACGCACCACATCCAGAAGGTACATATTTTTAAATTATCAATAAATATTACTTTAAATAAATATTCCTTTAAATTAACACAATTTAATTATTTCAAATCCATATGCACCACATCCTGAAGGTACATATTTTTAAATTTTTAATAAATATTTCTTTAAATTAATATTCTTCAAAAATTAATATAATTAAATTATTTCAGATTCGCACGCACCACATCCTGAAGGTACATATTTTTAAATTTTCAATAAATATTACTTGAAATAAATATTCTTCAAAATTAATACAATTTAATTATTTCAGATCCGTACGCACCACATCCAGAAGGTACATATTTTTAAATTATCAATAAATATTACTTTAAATAAATATTCCTTTAAATTAACACAATTTAATTATTTCAAATCCATATGCACCACATCCTGAAGGTACATATTTTTAAATTTTTAATAAATATTTCTTTAAATTAATATTCTTCAAAAATTAATATAATTAAATTATTTCAGATTCGCACGCACCACATCCTGAAGGTACATATTTTTAAATTATCAATTAATATTACTAGAAATAAATATTCTTCAAAATTAATACAATTTAATTATTTCAGATCCGTATGCACCACATCCTGAAGGTACATATTTTTAAATTTTCATTAATTATTACTTAAAATAAATATTCTTCAAAAATAATACGATTTTGTTGTTTCAGATCCGTACGCAGCACATCCTGAAGGTACATATTTTTAAATTTTCATTAATTATTAATTTAAATAATTATCGTTGAAAATTAATAAAATTAAAATATTTCAGATCCGTACGCACCACATCCTGAAGGTACACATTTTTAAATTTTCATTAATTATTACTTAAATATTCTTCAAAATTAATACGATTTTGTTGTTTCAGATCCGTATGCACCACATCCTGAAGGTACACATTTTTAAATTTTCATTAATTATTACTTAAAATAAATATTCTTCAAAAATAATACGATTTTGTTGTTTCAGATACGTACGCAGCACATCCTGAAGGTACATATTTTTAAATTTTCATTAATTATTACTTTAAATAATTATCGTTGAAAATTAATAAAATTAAAATATTTCAGATCCGTACGCACCACATCCTGAAGGTACACATTTTTTAATTTTCATTAATTATTACTTATAATAAATATTCTTCAAAATTAATACGATTTTGATGTTTCAGATCCGTATGCACCACATCCTGAAGGTACACATTTTTAAATTTTCATTAATTATTACTTATAATAAATATTCTTCAAAATTAATACGATTTTGTTGTTTCAGATCCGTACGCACCACATCCTGAAGGTACATCTTTTTCAATTTTTAATAAATATTTCTTTAAATAAATATTCTTCAAAAATTAATACAATTAAATTATTTCAGATCCGTACGCACCACATCCTGAAGGTACATATTTTTAAATTTTCAATAAATATTACTTTAAATAAATATTCTTTTAAATTAACACAATTTAATTATTTCAGATCCATATGCACCGCATCCTGAAGGTACATCTTTTTTAATTTTCATTAATTATTACTTTAAATAATTATCGTTGAAAATTAATAAAATTAAAATATTTCAGATCCGTACGCACCACATCCTGAAGGTACATATTTTTAAATTTTCAATAAATATTACTTTAAATAAATATTCTTTTAAATTAACACAATTTAATTATTTCAGATCCATATGCACCACATCCTGAAGGTACATATTTTTAAATTTTAATTGATTGTTATTTTAAATCATTGTAGTTCAAATTTAATACGATTTAATTATTTCAGATCCGTATGCTCCACCACAACCAGAAAGTATGAAATATGTTCTCTTAGTTCTTTCCAATTAATCCATTATTTTTATATTAGATCCGTACGCACCACATCATCCTGAAGGTACTAATTCAAATCTTCAATAATTATTATTAAATTAACACAATTTAATTATTTCAGAGCCGTATGCTCCACCACAACCAGAAAGTATGAAATATGTTCTCTTAGTTCTTTCCAATTAATCCATTATTTTTATATTAGATCCGTACGCACCACATCCTGAAGGTGCATATTTTTAAATTTTTAATATATATTACCTTAAATAAATATTCTTCAAAATTAATACAATTTAATTATTTCAGATCCGTACGCACCACATCCTGAAGGTACATATTTTTTAATTTTTAATAAATATTACTACAAATAAATAACGTTAAAAATTAATAAAACTATAATATATCAGATCCGTACGCACCGCATCCTGAAGGTACATATTTTAAAATTTTTAATAAATATTTCTTTAAATAAATATTCTTTTAAATTAACACAATTTAATTATTTCAGATCCGTACGCACCACATCCTGAAGGTACATATTTTTAAATTTTCAATAAATATTACTTTAAATAAATATTCTTCAAAATTAACAAAATTTTATTATTTCAGATCCGTATGCACCACATCCTGAAGGTACATATTTTTAAATTTTCATTAATTATTACTTTAAATAAATATTCTTCAAAATTAATACGATTTTGTTGTTTCAGATCCGTATGCACCACATCCTGAAGGTACACATTTTTAAATTTTCATTAATTATTACTTAAAATAAATATTCTTCAAAAATAATACGATTTTGTTGTTTCAGATCCGTACGCAGCACATCCTCAAGGTACATATTTTTAAATTTTCATTAATTATTACTTTAAATAATTATCGTTGAAAATTAATAAAATTAAAATATTTCAGATCCGTACGCACCACATCCTGAAGGTACAAATTTTTAAATTTTCATTAATTATTACTTATAATAAATATTCTTCAAAATTAATACGATTTTGTTGTTTCAGATCCGTATGCACCACATCCTGAAGGTACATATTTTTAAATTTTCATTAATTATTACTTAAAATAAATATTCTTCAAAAATAATACGATTTTGTTGTTTCAGATCCGTACGCAGCACATCCTGAAGGTACATATTTTTAAATTTTCATTAATTATTACTTTAAATAATTATCGTTGAAAATTAATAAAATTAAAATATTTCAGATCCGTACGCACCACATCCTGAAGGTACACATTTTTTAATTTTCATTAATTATTACTTATAATAAATATTCTTCAAAATTAATACGATTTTGTTGTTTCAGATCCGTATGCACCACATCCTGAAGGTACATCTTTTTCAATTTTTAATAAATATTTCTTTAAATAAATATTCTTCAAAAATTAATACAATTAAATTATTTCAGATCCGTACGCACCACATCCTGAAGGTACATATTTTTAAATTTTCAATAAATATTACTTTAAATAAATATTCTTTTAAATTAACACAATTTAATTATTTCAGATCCATATGCACCGCATCCTGAAGGTAAATATTTTTAAATTTTAATTGATTTTATTTTAAATCATTGTAGTTCAAATTTAATACGATTTAATTATTTCAGATCCGTATGCTCCACCACAACCAGAAAGTATGAAATATGTTCTCTTAGTTCTTTCCAATTAATCCATTATTTTTATATTAGATCCGTACGCACCACATCATCCTGAAGGTACTAATTCAAATCTTCAATAATTATTATTAAATTAACACAATTTAATTATTTCAGAGCCGTATGCTCCACCACAACCAGAAAGTATGAAATATGTTCTCTTAGTTCTTTCCAATTAATCCATTATTTTTATATTAGATCCGTACGCACCACATCCTGAAGGTGCATATTTTTAAATTTTTAATAAATATTACCTTAAATAAATATTCTTCAAAATTAATACAATTTAATTATTTCAGATCCGTACGCACCACATCCTGAAGGTACATATTTTTTAATTTTTAATAAATATTACTACAAATAAATAACGTTAAAAATTAATAAAACTATAATATATCAGATCCGTACGCACCGCATCCTGAAGGTACATATTTTAAAATTTTTAATAAATATTTCTTTAAATTAATATTCTTCAAAAATTAATATAATTAAATTATTTCAGATTCGCACGCACCACATCCTGAAGGTACATATTTTTAAATTTTCAATTAATATTACTAGAAATAAATATTCTTCAAAATTAATACAATTTAATTATTTCAGATCCGTACGCACCACATCCTGAAGGTACATATTTTTAAATTTTCATTAATTATTACTTTAAATAAATATTCTTCAAAATTAATACGATTTTGTTGTTTCAGATCCGTATGCACCACATCCTGAAGGTACACATTTTTAAATTTTCATTAATTATTACTTAAAATAAATATTCTTCAAAAATAATACGATTTTGTTGTTTCAGATCCGTACGCAGCACATCCTGAAGGTACATATTTTTAAATTTTCATTAATTATTACTTTAAATAATTATCGTTGAAAATTAATAAAATTAAAATATTTCAGATCCGTACGCACCACATCCTGAAGGTACACATT
This sequence comes from Phyllotreta cruciferae, assembly GCA_917563865.1. Lineage (NCBI taxonomy): Eukaryota > Metazoa > Arthropoda > Insecta > Coleoptera > Chrysomelidae > Phyllotreta > Phyllotreta cruciferae. The sequence continues at coordinate 6,905,681 of OU830613.1, forward strand.
TTTAAATTTTCATTAATTATTACTTATAATAAATATTCTTCAAAATTAATACGATTTTGTTGTTTCAGATCCGTATGCACCACATCCGGAAGGTACACATTTTTAAATTTTCATTAATTATTACTTAAAATAAATATTCTTCAAAAATAATACGATTTTGTTGTTTCAGATCCGTACGCAGCACATCCTGAAGGTACATATTTTTAAATTTTCATTAATTATTACTTTAAATAATTATCGTTGAAAATTAATAAAATTAAAATATTTCAGATCCGTACGCACCACATCCTGAAGGTACACATTTTTTAATTTTTAATAAATATTACTTTAAATAAATATTCTTCAAAATTAATACAATTTAATTATTTCAGATCCGTACGCACCACATCCTGAAGGTACATCTTTTTCAATTTTTAATAAATATTTCTTTAAATAAATATTCTTCAAAAATTAATACAATTAAATTATTTCAGATCCGTACGCACCACATCCTGAAGGTACATATTTTTAAATTTTCAATAAATATTACTTTAAATAAATATTCTTTTAAATTAACACAATTTAATTATTTCAGATCCATATGCACCGCATCCTGAAGGTACATCTTTTTTAATTTTCATTAATTATTACTTTAAATAATTATCGTTGAAAATTAATAAAATTAAAATATTTCAGATCCGTACGCACCACATCCTGAAGGTACATATTTTTAAATTTTCATTAATTATTACTTATAATAAATATTCTTCGAAATTAATACGATTTTGTTGTTTCAGATCCGTATGCACCACATCCTGAAGGTACATATTTTTAAATTTTAATTGATTGTTATTTTAAATCATTGTAGTTCAAATTTAATACGATTTAATTATTTCAGATCCGTATGCTCCACCACAACCAGAAAGTATGAAATATGTTCTCTTAGTTCTTTCCAATTAATCCATTATTTTTATATTAGATCCGTACGCACCACATCATCCTGAAGGTACTAATTCAAATCTTCAATAATTATTATTAAATTAACACAATTTAATTATTTCAGAGCCGTATGCTCCACCACAACCAGAAAGTATGAAATATGTTCTCTTAGTTCTTTCCAATTAATCCATTATTTTTATATTAGATCCGTACGCACCACATCATCCTGAAGGTACTAATTCAAATCTTCAATAATTATTATTAAATTAACACAATTTAAATATTTCAGAGCCGTATGCTCCACCACAACCAGAAAGTATGAAATATGTTCTCTTAGTTCTTTCCAATTAATCCATTATTTTTATGTTAGATCCGTATGCACCACATCATCCTGAAGGTATTACTTCAAATTTTCAATAATTATTATTAAATTAACACTATTTAATTAATTCAGATCCGTATGCACCACAACCTGAAGGTACACATTTTTAAATTTTCATTAATTATTACTTAAAATAAATATTCTTCAAAATTAATACGATTTTCTTATTTCAGATCCGTACGCACCACATCCTGAAGGTACTTATTTTTAAATTTTAATTAATTATTATTTTAAATAATTATAGTTCAAATTTAATACGATTTAATTATTTCAGATCCGTATGCTCCACCACAACCAGAAAGTATGAAAATACGTTCTCTTAGTTCTTTCCAATTAATCCATTATTTTTATGTTAGATCCGTATGCACCACATCATCCTGAAGGTATTACTTCAAATTTTCAATAATTATTATTAAATTAACACAATTTAATTAATTCAGATCCGTATGCACCACAACCTGAAGGTGCACATTTTTAAATTTTCATTAATTATTACTTAAAATAAATATTCTTCAAAATTAATACAATTTAATTATTTCAGATCCGTATGCACCACATCCTGAAGGTACATATTTTTAAATTTTCATTAATTATTACATAAAATAAATATTCTTCAAAATTAATACGATTTTCTTATTTCAGATCCGTATGCACCACATCCTGAAGGTACATATTTTTAAATTTTCATTCATTATTACTTAAAATAAATATTCTTCAATATTATTACAATTTAATTATTACAGATCTGTACGCACCACTTCCTGAAGGTACACATTTTTAAATATTCATTAATTATTACATAAAATAAATATTGTTCAAATTGAATGCGATTTAATTATTTCAGATCCGTATGCACCACAACCTGAAGGTGCACATTTTTAAATTTTCAATAATTACTATTAAATTAATACAATTTCATTATTTCAGATCCGTATGCACCATATCATCCTGAAGGTACTAATTCAAATTTTCAATAATTATTATTAAATTAACAGTTTAATTATTTCAGATCCGTATGCACCACATCATCCTGAAGGTACTAATTCAAAATTTCAATAATTATTATTAAATTAACACAATTTATTTATATCATATCCCTACGCACCACATCCTGAAGGTACATTTTTTTAAATCTTCAATAAATGTTACGTTAAATGAATATTTTTCAAAATTAATACAATTTAATTATTTCAGATCCGTATGCACCACATCATCCTGAAGGTACTAATTCAAATTTTCAATAATTATTATTAAATTAACACAATTTAATTATTTCAGATCCGTATGCACCATATCCTGAAGGTATTTATTTTTAAATTTTCATTGATTATTATATTAAATAATTATAGTTCAAAATTAATACAATTTAATTATTTCAAATCCGTAAGCACCACATCCTGAAGGTACACATTTTAAAATTTTCATAATTATTATTTTAAACAATTATAGTTCAAAATTAATACAATTTAATTATTTCAGATGCGTATGCACCACATCATCCCGAAGGTACTAATTCAAAATTTGAATAATTATTATTAGATTAACACAATTTATTTATATCAGATCCGTACGCACCACATCCTGAAGGTACTTTTTTTTAAATCTTCAATAAATGTTACTTTAAATGAATATTATTCAAAATTAATACAATTTAATTATTTCAGATCCGTATGCACCACATCATCCTGAAGGTACTTATTTTTAAATCTTCAATAAATGTTACTTAAAATAAATATTATTCAAAATTAATACAATTTAATTATTTCAGATCCGTATTCACCACATCCTGAAGGTAAATATTTTTAAATTTTCATTTATTATTACTTTAAATAAATACAATTTTATTATTTTACATCCGTATGCATTACATCATCCTGAAGGTACATACAGAGAGGGGCAAAATTATGGAATAAATTAATTTTTTCGAGAATAGACGACTTATTTGGAGACAAATTCCGAAACAGATCGATTTTTATTTTTAAATTGTGATTTTGTGGCATATATAACATACTAATGACGTCATCCAGGTGGGCGTGATGACGTAATCGATGAATTTTTTAAATAGCAATAGGGGTCATGTAATAGCTCATTTGAAAGCTTATTCAATTCTCTATTCAGTGATAAACATTAACTTAGTTATTGATACAGGGGGGTCAATAAAATTCAAAATTTGAAAATTTTAATTGCCATTAATTTATACAAAAATAAGTTTTTGAATAAATGTTTATCGAGTTGGTTTGGATCAAATTTAAGTCAGTTCTTGGCAATTTCTCATAAGCACTAGTTTATTGCATGATATAAATAAATAAATAATGCCCCATTAACAGAAACATTTAATTTCAGTGACATTTTAAGTGTTTTATGACAGTAGTAAAATGTGTTTTGTTTTAAATAAATTACTAATTAATCTTTTTTGTTATTTCAGAGCCATACGCACCACATCCTGAAGGTACTTATTTTTAAATTTTAATTGAGTATTATTTTAAATAATTATAGTTCAAATTTAATACAATTTAATTATTTCAGATCCGTATGCACCACATCCTGAAGGTACTTATTTTTAAATTTTAATTGATTATTATTTTAAATAATTATAGTTCAAATTGAATACGATTGAATTATTTCAGATCCGTATGCACCACATCAGCCTGGAGGTACTAATTCAAATTTTCAATAATTACTATTAAATTAATACAATTTAATTATTTCAGATCCGTATGCACCACATCATCCTGAAGGTACTAATTCAAATTTTCAATAATTACTATTAAATTAATACAATTTAATTATTTCAGATCCGTATGCACCACATCATCCTGAAGGTACTAATTCAAATTTTCAATAATTATTATTAAATTAACAGTTTAATTATTTCAGATCCGTATGCACCACATCCTGAAGGTACTTATTTTTAAATTTTAATTGATTATTATTTTAAATAATTATAGTTCAAATTGAATACGATTTAATTATTTCAGATCCGTATGCACCACATCATCCTGAAGGTACTAATTCAAATTTTCAATAATTACTATTAAATTAATACAATTTAATTATTTCAGATCCGTATGCACCACATCATCCTGAAGGTACTAATTCAAATTTTCAATAATTACTATTAAATTAATACAATTTAATTATTTCAGATCCGTATGCACCACATCATCCTGAAGGTACTAATTCAAATTTTCAATAATTATTATTAAATTAACAGTTTAATTATTTCAGATCCATATGCACCACATCATCCTGAAGGTACTAATTCAAAATTTCAATAATTATTATTAAATTAACACAATTTATTTATATCATATCCCTACGCAACACATCCTGAAGGTACTTATTTTTAAATCTTCAAAAAATGTTACTTTAAATGAATATTTTTCAAAATTAATACAATTTAATTATTTCAGATCCGTACGCACCACATCCTGAAGGTACTTATTTTTACATTTTAATTGATTATTATTTTAAATAATTATAGTTCAAATTAAATACGATTTAATTATTTCAGATCCGTATGCACCACATCCTGAAGGTACATATTTTTAAATTTTCATTCATTATTACTTAAAATAAATATTCTTCAAAATTATTACAATTTAATTATTACAGATCCGTACGCACCACATCCTGAAGGTACTTTTTTTTAAATCTCCAATAAATGTTACTTTAAATGAATATTATTCAAAATTAATACAGTTTAATTATTTCAGATCCGAATGCACCACATCATCCTGAAGGTACTTATTTTTAAATCTTCAAAAAATATTACTTAAAATAAATATTCTTCAAAAATTAATACAATTTAATTATTTCAGATCCATATGCAGCTCATCATCCTGAAGGTACTAAGTCATATTTTCAATAATTATTATTAAATTAACACAATTTAATTATTTCAGATCCGTATGCACCACATCCTGAAGGTATTTATTTTTAAATTTTCATTGATTATTATATTAAATAATTATAGTTCAAAATTAATACAATTTAATTATTTCAAATCCGTATGCACCACATCCTGAAGGTACACATTTTAAAATTTTCGTAATTATTATTTTAAACAATTATAGTTCAAAATTAATACAATTTAATTATTTCAGATGCGTATGCACCACATCATCCCGAAGGTACTAATTCAAAATTTCAATAATTATTATTAGATTAACACAATTTATTTATATCAGATCCGTACGCACCACATCCTGAAGGTACTTTTTTTTAAATCTTCAATAAATGTTACTTTAAATGAATATTATTCAAAATTAATGCAATTTAATTATTTCAGATCCGTATGCACCACATCATCCTGAAGGTATTAATTCAAAATTTCAATAATTATTATTAAATTAACACAATTTATTTATATGATATCCCTACGCACCACATCCTGAAGGTACATATTTTTAAATTTTCATTCATTATTACTTAAAGTAAATATTCTTCAAAATTATTACAATTTAATTATTTCAGATCCGTATGCACCACATCCTGAAGGTATTTATTTTTAAATTTTCATTGATTATTATTTTAAATAATTACATTTCAAAATTTAAACGATTTCATTATTTCAGATCCGTATGCACCACATCATCATGAAGGTACTAATTCAAACTTTCAATAATTACTTTTAAATTAATACAATTTAATTATTTCAGATCCGTATGCACCACATCATCCTGAAGGTACTAATTCAAATTTTCAATAATTATTATTAACTTAACAGTTTAATTATTTCAGATCCGTATGCACCACATCATCCTGAAGGTATTTATTTTTAAATTTTCATTGATTATTATTTTAAATAATTACATTTCAAAATTTATACAATTTAATTATTTCAGATCCGTATGCACCACATCCTGAAGGTATTTATTTTTAAATTTTCATTGATTATTATTTTAAATATTTACATTTCAAAATTTATACAATTTAATTATTTCAGATCCGTATGCACCACATCATCCTGAAGGTACTAATTCAAATTTTCAATAATTATTATTAAATTAACAGTTTAATTATTTCAGATCCGTATGCACCACATCATCCTGAAGGTACTAATTCAAAATTTCAATAATCATTATTAAATTAACACAATTTATTTATATCATATCCCTACGCACCACATCCTGAAGGTACTTATTTTTAAATCTTCAAATAATGTTACTTTAAATGAATATTTTTCAAAATTAATACAATTTAATTATTACAGATCCGTACGCACCACTTCCTGAAGGTACACATTTTTAAATATTCATTAATTATTACATAAAATAAATATTCTTCAAAATTAATACGATTTTCTTATTTCAGATCCGTACGCACCACATCCTGAAGGTACTTATTTTTACATTTTAATTGATTATTATTTTAAATAATTATAGTTCAAATTAAATACAATTTAATTATTTCAGATCCGTATGCACCACATCCTGAAGGTACATATTTTTAAATTTTCATTCATTATTACTTAAAATAAATATTCTTCAAAATTATTACTATTTAATTATTACAGATCCGTACGCACCACATCCTGAAGGTACTTTTTTTTAAATCTCCAATAAATGTTACTGTAAATGAATATTATTCAAAATTAATACAATTTAATTATTTCAGATCCGAATGCACCACATCATCCTGAAGGTACTTATTTTTAAATCTTCAAAAAATATTACTTAAAATAAATATTATTTAAAATTAATACAATTTAATTATTTCAGATCCATATGCAGCTCATCATCCCGAAGGTACTAATTCATATTTTCAATAATTATTATTAAATTAACACAATTTAATTATTTCAGATCCGTATGCGCCACATACTGAAGGTACTTATTTGTAAATTTTCATTGATTATTATTTTAAATAATTAAAGTTCAAAATTAATACAATTTAATTATTTCAGATCCGTATGCACCACATCCTGAAGGTACACATTTTAAAATTTTCATTAATTATTATTTTAAACAATTATAGTTCAAAATTAATACAATTTAATTATTTCAGATGCGTATGCACCACATCCTGAAGGTACTTTTTTTTAAATCTTCATAAATGTTACTTTAAATGAATATTATTCAAAATTAATACAATTTAATTATTTCAGATCCGTATGCACCACATCATCCTGAAGGTACTTATTTGTAAATTTTCATTGATTACTATTTTAAATAATTAAAGTTCAATATTAATACAATTTAATTATTTCAGATCCGTATGCACCACATCATCCTGAAGGTACTAATTCAAATTGTCAATAATGATTTTTAAATTAACACAATTTAATTATTTCAGATCCGTACGCACCACATCCTGAAGGTAAATATTTTTAAATTTTCAATTATTATTACTTTAAATAAATACAATTTTATTATTTCACATCCGTATGCATTACATCATCCTGAAGGTACATACAGAGAGGGGCAAAATTATGGAATAAATTAATTTTTTCGAGAATAGACGACTTATTTGGAGACAAATTTCGAAACATATCGATTTTTATTTTTAAATTGTGATTTTGTGGCATATATAACATACTAATGACGTCATCCAGGTGAGCGTGATGACGTAATCGATGAATTTTTTAAATAGCAATAGGGGTCATGTAATAGCTCATTTGAAAGCTTATTCAATTCTCTATTCAGTGATAAACATTAACTTAGTTATTGATACAGGGGGGTCAATAAAATTCAAAATTTCAAAATTTTAATTGCCATACAAAAATAAGTTTTTGAATAAATGTTTATCGAGTTGGTTTGGATCAAATTTAAGTCAGTTCTTGGCAATTTCTCATAAGCACTAGTTTATTGCATGAAATAAATAAATAAATAATGCCCCATTAACAGAAACATTTAATTTAAGTGACAATTTAAGTGTTTTATGACAGTAGTAAAATGTGCTTTGTTTTAAATAAATTACTAATTAATCTTTTTGTGTAAATTGATTGCCTTGAAAAAAAAATTGGCCACCGTGTATCAACAACTATGTTAATGTTTATATCACTGAATAGAGAATTCAATAAGCTGTATATTATACAGGGTGAGTTACGCTCAACGTGACGGAGTATTGTATGGAACACCCCGTATATTATTACGTTTTTGGATTCCACTCAATGAGCTGATTCCAAAAAGTGTTCACACTTGATATTTGGGTCTCATAATACATAAAAGGATATACAGCCACTCAAAAATCACAAAATTTTTAATTTAGGCGGCTTTGAAAGCCAAACAGTTGAAATTCGAGAATAATGTCATGATATAAAATGTACACAGAGTAATAAAAAATTTCAAAATTTTTATCAAAAAAATTTGTGTACCATTAGTACTTGAAAAGTTAGGGTAGGGACATGTAAGCCGTTTTTATCGATTTTCAAATGTTTAGCTTTTAGAGCCACCTAAATTCAAAATTTTGTGATATTTGAGTGGCTGTATATCCTTTATTATGAGACCAAAATACCAAGTATGACCCCTTTTTGGAATCAGCTCATCGAGTAGGATCCAAAAATACATGAATATACAGGGTGGCCCATTTAAAATAACGAAGTAACGGACACCTTCCGGTATAAACGGAAGTCGGCCTTATTTGAAAATATTTTAGATGTAATTTTAGATGTATTTAGTAATTCCTTACATCCAAAAACTCTTGTATACAAAATTTCATAATTTTATACAAAGCCATTCTCGAAATACTTCTAATGCCCGCCTTACGTGGGACAGGGTGTATATAAAACCCCAGGGGATAAAGACCGATTGGCGACAGAAAGTAAAATACGAAAAGGAAAAATTTCTGGGGTAGGGAAAGGTGGACGGGGGGACGCGAAATAATGCGCCGATGGCAGAAATCTGGCGAAAAATTTTTTTTCGTTCGCATTTCGAATATAAAAGTGAAAATTTTGACGCTTTACGAAAAAATTCCGTGTCTAAAATTACGCGTTCGTTTTGAACGAACGTACCTATACCGGAGTGCAAGAAAATTTCGTTATTTCAAACATTTCGTCTTTAATGATAGAGAATTGAAGAAAATTTCAGAAATTATACGCACGTATAGTTTCCGATCGTTTCGTTTAGTAATATAAGAATAATGACGAAAATAATTTTGAAAAAATTACACCGATGACAGCGGCGAAGAACAATTTGTCGATAGGTTACTTACCTATCCAAGGGTACGAGGACATTACATCCGATGTACGAGGTGTTTTCACGTTAAGGGATAGAACCATGTACAGGGTGTTTTTTTCTTAAGAAAAAACTCTATATACAGGGCGATGCTATTTAATTACGCCGAGCGAGCGAAGCGAGCGAGGATCCGTCTAAGGAACCGTCTATAGCGAAGAAGGCCGTTAGGTCTTCGATCAATGGAGCCCTTTTGCGAACTTCCTAGTGCGGAGAAGGCCGTTAGGCCGTTAGGCCTTCGAGCTGTCGAAAAGCTCTCCTTACATAATGCAAAAACACCCTGTATATCGACAAAATGTACAGGGTGTTTTTTCCTTGTGAAAAAACTGGAAAAAATTAAAAAACTGATATACAGGGCGTTTTTACTTTATGAAAATTATAAAAATGATATACAGGGTTTTTTAATTTTAAAAGACACGTCAATGTCACCGAGCGAGCGAAGCAAGCGAGGATTCGCCTAGCCAACTGTCTGATTCATAGAAGGCCGCAAGCCTTCGAGCAGTCGAGCTCGCGTAGCGAGCGAAACCTTTATAGCGAACCGCTCTGTGCGAAGAAGGCTGCCAGAGGCCTTCGAGCTGACGTGCCCGCGGAGCGGGCGAGATCCTAAAAACACCCTGAATAACGACATAATATGTTTTTATTGTAAGAAAAATGAAAAAACTGATATACAGGGTGTTTTAATTTTAAAAGACTCGTCAATGTCACCGAACAAGGATCCAGCCACCCAACTGTCCAGTCGAGCTCCAGTCGAGCATAGCGAGCGAGATCGAAAAACGGCGGAGGCCCCTTTCCAACCTTTCCGCGAGTCACTATATACAGGGTGTCCCGTAAGGAATGGTCAATATTTTAACCATAGATTCTGGACCTGAAAATATGAATATTTTAGAAAATAACTATGGGTCAAATGTAATCTACTATTAAGATACAGTGTGTTAAAGTTGAAATTTATTTTTCGTTTTTTTTGCAATAATTCCTTCAAAATCCGCAAAATCAATTTTGAGATTAGATAGAGAGGGCGCCACTTACACCTTACTGGATGAAGAAAAGTATCCATATTTTTTTTATCCTGCCGTTTTTTAATTTTTTTCAAGTTCACATGATGCACCCTATAATTTAAAAAAAAGGTATACTTGTTTTAATAGCGTAAATTCAGCCCATATCGAGATTTTTGCATTTAAAATATTCTAGTCACTGTATCTATTTTATTTATTTTATCATATTTCAACGTAGTAGGCTTGAAAACTAAAATGACAATGACAGTTATCAAATAATTAATTGTTAGATTTAATATAAAGACTGCTGTGTTAATTTTATCTTGTGAAAATTCCATCTAGTAATAGTGAAAATGCCCCCACATAGCCAGTTCTCTAATTCGGAAATGAGAGATATGGTTTCTGTTTATGCACAAATGAATTTTTCTGGACTTGCTGCTGTACCGGGTGTCCAAATAAGAAAGGTCGGCGGCCATATCTCGAAAACTAATAGTCGTAAAGACTTGCGGTAAAAATTTTTATAACTAAATTGGCCAAGAGAAAATGCTGGAAACAATTTTGAAGTCTCTGAAAAGGCCACCAGTATGAGTATTCGCCATCTTGATTTTTAAAAGCCGTTTTTTTTCAAAAATTTCCATAGTAGAGGTATCAAAAATACATTTTATTATGAGAGTTGAGATAAATGCGATTCTTTTTTGCTATATATTTATGACTCTAACTTTTAAAATAAAGTGGTGGAGGAAGGTTAAATATGTTTACAAATAAACGTTAATAACTTCAAAACCCCTGAACGGATTTTCATAAACATGAAATCGTTGAAAAGGGCTTTCCTTAGTCTATCACTCACACATTGTAAAATATTATTTCGATTGCTTACTTGGCCACAAGAGGGCGTTTTCCGACATTGCCTCAAATAACATCGATTTTGTCAAAAAAATTAAATGCAACAATATAACTTTTTATTTAGCAAATGATAGTCAGGGAATTGCCCAACAAGCCTGTGAAAACCGCATCACGATATCTCTTTCCTATCCTAAAATATACGATAAAAAAAAGAAAATTGTTAAAAAACGATAACAAAACGGTAAAAAATTTTATTACGGGGATATTTTCGGCACACCTATTATTATAAAAGCCTCTAATTATCGTTGTTTTATACACAAAATTATTTGGCTTGTTATTAAAATCCAAATATTATATTTAAATCTGCAATCTAATTAATATTCATTTAACATTATTATAGAATCTTCACTTCCGTTTTCACTGAATGCAATCTTCAAAAAAAATTAGCATGCCATGGAAAATAAGGCACAATATCAATATTGGTTACCGCATAATCCAAACTGAATGCAGAAGATCCAGAACCAAGGCCGTTGGTCTATCAGCATGTGATGGTGTGGTGTGGTGTAGTGAGTGCAGAATTGTTTGTGCCCTATTTTCCATGGCATGCTAATTTTTTTGAAGATTGCATTCAGTGAAAACGGAAGTGAAGATTCTATAATAATGTTAAATGAATATTAATTAGATTGCAGATTTAAATATAATATTTGGAATTTAATAACAAGCCAAATAATTTTGTGTATAAAACAACGATAATTAGAGGCTTTTATAATAATAGGTGTGCCGAAAATATCCCCGTAATAAAATTTTTTACCGTTTTGTTATCGTTTTTTAACAATTTTCTTTTTTTTATCGTATATTTTAGGATAGGAAAGAGATATCGTGATGCGGTTTTCACAGGCTTGTTGGGCAATTCCCTGACTATCATTTGCTAAATAAAAAGTTATATTGTTGCATTTAATTTTTTTGACAAAATCGATGTTATTTGAGGCAATGTCGGAAAACGCCCTCTTGTGGCCAAGTAAGCAATCGAAATAATATTTTACAATGTGTGAGTGATAGACTAAGGAAAGCCCTTTTCAACGATTTCATGTTTATGAAAATCCGTTCAGGGGTTTTGAAGTTATTAACGTTTATTTGTAAACATATTCAACCTTCCTCCACCACTTTATTTTAAAAGTTAGAGTCAAAAATATATAGCAAAAAAGAATCGCATTTATCTCAACTCTCATAATAAAATGTATTTTTGATACCTCTACTATGGAAATTTTTGAAAAAAACGGCTTTTAAAAATCAAGATGGCGAATACTCGTACTGGTGGCCTTTTCAGAGACTTCAAAATTATTTCCAGCATTTTCTCTTGGGCAATTTAGTTATAAAAATTTTTACCCCAAGTCTTTACGACTATTAGTTTTCGAGATATGGCCGGCGACCTTTCTTATTTGGACACCCGGTACATATCAAAGTTATGGTTTTTTAAATGGAACACCCCGTATATTATTACATTTTTGGATTCTATTCGACGAGATGATCCCAAAAAGGGGTCACACTTGGTGTCTTGGTCTCATAATAAAGGATATACAACCACTCAAAAATCACAAATTTTTTAAATTAGGCGGTTCTGAAAGTCAAGCAGTTGAAAATCGAGAAAAATGGCTTACATGGTCCTATCCTAACTTTTTAAGTACTATGTAATGACATGATATAAATTGTATACAGGGTGATCAAAAATTTCATAATTTTTATAAAAAAATTTTTGTACCATTAGATCGTACTTGAAAAGTTTGAAAGACATCCTGTATAAACACTCACAACCTTTTCTGATCTGCTCTTTAAAATAAAAATTGACGTGTCTGAGCTTTTTTTAACCAATGGACAAATCAAGGATTTAGCGAATTTGTTCCAACCTTTACACTCACTGTATATTACATCATCCTGAAGTTTAACGTTTTTTACTTTTAAAGACAATTGTTTAGATAAAGTAAAGATTGTAAAGATAAAAGTTATTATTGTTCCAATTTAACAAAATTTTATTATTTTAGATTCATTTGCTCCACATCATCCAGGAGGTAACATTATAATTTTCTAAAAATATGTATTTCACCAAATTAACATTCCAAATTTACTAAATTTCATTATTAAACTGGTTTTATTATTATCCGGTTCAAATATTATTGGTTATGAATTAATTAATTTAGATCGTCGCATTAACTCAAATTTACTGCTATAGATTCTGATGATCCTCATCATCATGAAGGTAAGAATTAATCAGATATTATATATTTTTTTATTTCAACTCCACTTAACTCAATTTAGTTATGTATAGGAATTTTCACTGCAGCCGTGCATTATAACTTTTAGGAGTTTCTGAAGATTTACGAATCTGAAAATTTAAGAGTTAGGGATATACTGTCAATGAGTTTTTCTAAAATGTTTTCAACCATATTCAACCATATTCTGTGGCACTTTTCAACAAGAGTTCGAGTTTGATAATAACAACATCCATAATAATATATGTGTAATAATATTATGACCACCATATGAGAAAATAGCATCCACTTCCGGTTTAACCGGAAGTCATATATGGTTGAAAATAGTTAGAAAAAAACTCACATTTTTTAAACCTTCCTTCTAATTTTCAGATTCCTAACTCTTCTGGAATGCCCAAAAGTTCTAATGGACATTAACCGTGAAAACCCATGTATAATTATATTTATTAACAAAATATTATTATTTTAGATTCATACGCATCACCCCTACCGGAAGGTAACTACTGCAGTTATTTATACATTTTTAGTACAATTTTTATTTTATTTTACTAAACAATTGTTGTGCTTCAGATCCGTATGCACCATCCCTTCCAGAAGGTATAAATTAAAATTGTTCATCACTTAAGTGTTCCTAAAAATTAATATTGTTTCAGATCCGTATGCACCAAGTCATCCAGAAGGTATAAGATACTATTTTTAAAAGAATATTCTGTTGAAAATTGTAATAATTTAAATTGATGATTTTGTAATATATAAATTCATTTTTCTATTCCAGATCTATATCATGTAGACATACCTGAAGGTCTGTAAAACAAAATTGCGATCTACAATTAGTTATTAGATAATTATTTTATTAGAGATGAATATTAATTAAACCTAATGATTTAATCATATTTGCAGATCATATTTGCAGATACCCTACCATCAGGGTATTAAAAAGTATAAATTTAAAACTCATTTTATTTTTTTTTATTTCCATTTCATAATAAGTAAAGAGCGGATTATACAGGGTGTATCGTAAGTTGATACTACTTTTTTAACTGTGTATGAATCTCTTAATTCCAAGCAACTTTTTCAAATACTTTTTGAATATTCTGAAAAACAATGATAAAAATTTTTACCTTTTTTTCGAATTTTGGATATTTCCCAATACGTACCTGCTTCATTAAATATGAAATTTATTTATTTTTCGGTATTTATTTGACAGACGACTGCCATAAATAAATTTCTTATTTAATAAAGCAGGTACGTATTGGAAAATATTCCCCACGGGACATCAAGTAGGAAGGTATCATACAACACTTTTAATCCGTATAAATTATTTAAATTTGATAAAGAAAAATAATTAAAACTTATTATTTATTTTAAGGAAGTATACAGAGTAAGGGCATATTCATTTTTAATTGGATAATTTTAAATGGGTCACCCTGTATATTTTTGCATTTCTAGATTCTACTGAGCTGATTACAAAAATGGGCCACACTTGGTATCTTGGTCTGATAATAAAGGATATACGGGTGTTTCATTGGGAAAGGGCAATATTTTAACATTATATAGAGGTCACCTGGGGGATTATAAAAAACCCATATAGTATGGATCTTGCGGCCCTTATAACCGAGTTACAGGGTGTTTTTTGAATTTAGCCCATTTCTCTCATGGCTCATAAATTTTGATCACTCAGTATAATTATTTGATATTTGGTGCAGATAATCTACACCTTTATGACAATTTATCGACACATTAACAAATTTGAAAATCCAGGTCCGGCTTAACAAAAATTATTAAAATTTTACCAACCCTAAAACAACACCCTATACATCAAATTTTTAAAAATTGAATTTCAAATTTGAAAAGAGCATAAAAAACTGAATACGTTGACCAACTTTTTATTTTTCCGCATGCCATTTTACTAATAAAATTTTAAAATTAAAATTTTAAAATAAGAGAAGTTTAGTCCATTCAAAATGTAATTGAAGAGGTTTTAATTATTTTTTCTTCATTAACATCAAATTTTAGTAACTTTTTCATGAAAATTCCTGAAATAAACCTATTGATTTTGAATTAACATTCGCATAAATCAATAAATATTGCAATTACAGATCCGTACTTAAAATTATAATAATTCAAATTCACTTAATAATAATTGGTCATTAATTATTCAATTTTTATACATTATTACAAAAGAAAATTGTAAAATAAAAAATGGAAAAAAAATTGGAAAGACTTAACTGTGTTACATTTATTATCTTTATTATAAAAGATAATAAAGATCGGTTCGCAATTTAATCACGAGAGCCAGATTTTGTATCGAACAAAATGGAGGACATTTTGAACAGTTACATTTTGAATGGACTAAAATTCTCATAATTTACACTTTGAAGTTAAAATTTTATTAGTAAAATGGCACGCGGAAAAATAAAAAGTTGGTCAATGTATTCAGTTTTTCATGCTCTTTTCAAATTTGAAATTCAATATCTTAAAAATTTGATGTATAGGGTGTTGTTTTAGGGTTGGTAAAATTTTAATAATTTTTGTTAAGCCGGACCTGGATTTTCAAATTTGTTAATGTGTCGATAAATTGTCATAAAGGTGTAGATTATCTGCACCAAATATCAAATAATTATACTGAGTGATCAAAATTTATGAGCCATGAGAGAAATGGGCTAAATTCAAAAAACACCCTGTAACTCGGTTATAAGGGCCGCAAGATCCATACTATATGGGTTTTTTATAATCCCCCAGGTGACCTCTATATAATGTTAAAATATTGCCCTTTCCCAATGAAACACCCGTATAACCGTTCAAAAATCATAAAATTGAATTTAGGCGGCTCTGAAAGCCAAACAGTTGAAAATCGAGAAAAACGGCTTACATGGTCCTATCCTAACTTTTCAAGTAGCGTCTAATGACATGATATGAAATGTATTTCGAACAAAAATTTCAAATTTTTTATGAAAAATTTTTTGTACCATTAGATAGTGCTTGAAAAGTTAGGATAGGACCATGTAAGCTGTTTTTCTCGATTTTCAACTGTTTGGCTTTCAGAGCTGCCTAAATTCAAAATTTTGTGATTTTTGAGTGGCTGTATATCCTTTATTATGAGATCAAGATACCAAGTATGAACCCTTTTTGGGATCCTCATCGAGAAGAATCCAAAAATCTAATAATATACAGGGTGTCACATTTAAAATAAGAATGTTGCTGTCCACTCTCGGTATAACCGGAAGTAAGAAACAGTTGAAAATATTTTCGTTGAATCCAGCGCAACGACAAATACCTGTATACAAATATTCAATTTTTAATTACCACTACTTTTCCAGATATTTCTAATGGGCCCTCTTCGTGATACACCCTGTATATGTAGATATTTATGTACTTATTATACTTTTTATTTTTACATTCAATTTGATACGTTTTAATCCTTTTAACTACAAGTTGAAAAGATAAAATTTATTTAAAAATAAATTTATTAGACAAGAATTTACAATATCTTACAATTAGATACAAAACTTTTTTCCATAGTTCAGGTCATAATTCATAATTTTGATATTCTTTGGAAATCAATGCAGATTTTTGATATTTTTTTGAAAATCATTGCTTATTTTTGATATTTTTTTTTAAATTGACTGCAAAGTTTTGATTTTTGATATTTTTTTGAAAATCACTACATATTTTTAAATAAATCGTTGCATAAACAGCGTGTCCCAAAAAGTTGTATACAAATGGGAAAAAAGTTTATCTTACATTTCACAAAAAAAAAATTCTTGATAAAATTCTCTGCATGCCTTGTAAGTCCATGATCAGGTACAAAATGTTAAAAAACATTTCCTGGAATACAGGGAAACCAAAAAATAATTATTTCGACCGAGAGAAAAATACGCACAAATTGTAGTGGAGAGCAAAATTTTCATTGAAATTGTGATGAAGCAGCAAAAAATTATGCACAATTGTTGATTATTGATATTCTTAAATAAAGTTACAAGATATTTTAATAAACGAGACAAAAGTTGCAGACAAAGTTGCAAAAGTTGGAGATTAATACGAAGCCCGTTTCTAATAAGTGCTTTATTTTCTGTTACTGATAGAGTGCTTTGGAATATCCAGGAATATTAACAATCAACAATTTGTGCACAATTTTTTGCTAATTAATGACAATTTAAATGAAAATGTTGCTCTTCACTACAGTTTGAGCATATTTTTCTCTCGAACCAAATCATTATTTTTTATTTTCCCTGTATTCCATGTAATTTTTTAAACATTTTGTATCTGATTATGGATTTACAAGTCTTGCTGAGAATTTTATCAAGAATTTTTTTTTTTGTGAAATGTAAGATAAACTTTTTCCCCATTTGTATACAACTTTTTGGGACACGCAGTGTATGCGCATATTTTAATATTTTCTATTGCATGTAATCCGCTCCTTAAATAATAAGTAATTGGATTTTGCAGAGTTATACAAGCCCACGGGTCATCAAGTAGGTAGGTATCATACAACACTTTTTATCCATATAAATTGTTTAAATTTGATAAACAAAAATAATTAAATCTTATTATTTATTTTAAGGAAGTAGTAATATTGAGTGAGCTTTCCATATTAATGATACTGTTACATTGCAGGTGATACAGCTGTTGCAGATGAAGATCACATGCCTCTTGGTACGTTTATTTTAATAATATATTTTAGTTTATACAGTGTTAAACACATTATAGGACTCGGTCTATAACTCGTTATATCCAAAAAAGCTGTAATTTAAAATTAGTTTTAAAATATCATGTATAATACCAACAAAACGTTACAAATCAAAGATGTGTTTTTTTTAAATGGGACACCATATATTTTTTCATTTTTGATTCTAAAGTGAGAATAAAGGTAATTTTTATTAAGGTCTAAACCTTAAGGTTTTGTAAATAATTGGTATTTTGTTAAAGAGCAATTTTATTTTTTCAATTACTCCGAATGTATTATTTAAACTATTTAAGCAAATTTACTAATAAGCATGTGAATTGATGTTCGTTCAATAAATAATATATAATTTTTTGTGCTCTATTAATACAGTATTTATTTCCCTATCAATCGATATTACCGTGTCCTATACATAAATCTACTCGTTTTTACAAAAAAGAAACAATTATTAACAAAACCTTAAGGTTTAGGGGTAATAAACCTTAATAAAAACTACCTTCATTCTGAATTTAGAATTCAAAAATGCAAAAACATATGGTGTCCAATTTAAAAAAACATAACTTTTTGATATATAACTTTTTGTTGAGACGTATTGTATGGTTTGAACCCATTTTAAATTACAGCTTTTATGGATATACATAAAAACTACAGTTACGAATTTTACATAAAATGTACCCTTAGGCATGCCGCACATCAGAGAAACATGAAACGTGAAACATGAAACGTCAAAACGTGTAACGTGAAATACGTTTCATGAAAATAGAATACGTACAAACCAATAGAAGTCCGCCCACTAATGAAACGAATGTGTTTCATGTGCGTAAAACATTTTTATCATATTGAAACATGTTTCATGAAATAGAACGTTTTCTATTTTTCTGTTTCAGTTTCATGTTTCAGTGAATTAAATACGTGCATAAAAATGAATAACGACCAAGAGTTTTAATATTGCGTTTGTTTCTGTGTTGGAGTAGTATAACGAAAAATTATACAGAGCTTTTCACAGTAACCGTCCATTATAAATATAAGGCTATACAGCAACTCAAAAATCACAAAATTTGGAGTTCAGTTGTCTCTGAAATCCAAACAGTTGAAAATCGAGAGAAACGACTTCCGTGTTTCTACATCTTAACTTTTTGTATTCTAAGCAATGGTTCAAAAATTTCTTTTTGATCAAAATTTTGAAATTTTTGATCACCCTGTGTCTTATATTTTGTAATATCATTATTGTATGTACACTGTGTCCCATTTTGGTCGCGACTGGGGGGTATCTCGGTTATTAGACTTGATAGGACATTGCGGTTTTCGCGAACCTGTACTACTTTTTTATCAAACTTACAATGGCACAAACAGATTTTTTAAATCTCTTTTCATTTTTGAGTTACAGGGCGATAATGAAAATTCTGACTTATTCAGCCACCCCTGTATCTCGTTTGCTATTGAAGATATTTTAAATGTGTAAACTGATTATTATAGATCATTTTACGTAGAATTCAGTGACGTCCTTAATTTTTTATGGGGGTTACCATTTCTGAAATATGACACCAACTTGTAATTTTTTTAATGGAACACTCTGTATTTTTATTGGCCATTAAATTTTTCTCTTTTGAATGATATGGCGCATTCTATATTTTGAATTTCATTAGAACGCTCAAAAAAGAGAATAACTATTTTATTCGAAAAATGGTTTGGGGGCTATGCAGAAAAACCAAAACAAAATACTTTTAGAACAAAAATAGTTGTTGAGAATATTAAATAAAATATATCTACGATTTTTTTGTATCCTAACCATTTTTTATAATAAAATAGTTTTTCTCTTTTTTGAGCGTTTTAAGAAAATTCAAAATATAGAATGATAATTAAAAAGAGAAAATTACAAATTTAATAGACAATAAAAATACAGAGTGTTCCATTAAAAAAAATATAAGTTGGTGTGATATTTCAGAAATGTCAACCCCTATAAAAAAACTAAGGACGTCACTGAATTCTACGTAAAATTATCTATAATAATCAGTTTACACATTTAAAATATCTTCAATAGCAAACGAGATACAGGGGTGGCTGAATAAGTCAGAATTTTCATTATCCCCCTGTAACTCAAAAATGAAAAGAGATTTAAAAAATCTGTTTGTGCCATTGTGAGTTTGATAAAAAAGTAGTACAGGTTCGCGAAAACCGCAATGTCCTATCAAGTGTAATAACCGAGATACACACCAGTCGCGACCAAAATGGGACACAGTGTACCTACAAATTTAATGCACTGTATAAAAATTGTTGACTGTTGCATGGAAACAAATTTTATTTTGATTTCTTTGATTAGTATGTGAAGATGAAACGGTTTCGTTTTTCGCAATTTATTGTTTCATGTTTCTTGTTTCACGTTTCATGTTTCTTTGATGTGCGGCATTCATTGCTCATTAATTGCTCATTCAATGCTCATTCATCGCACATTCATCGCTCATTCATCGCAAATTCATCGCTCGTTCATCGCTCATTCATCGCTCATTCATCGCTCATTCATCGCTCATTCATCGCTCATTCATTCGCTCATCCATGGCTCATTTATTCGCTCATCATCAGAGCCCACCAATCCCAACGATTCTAACCAATTTACGCCAGATAACAATGTTCCCCAGCCAATCAGTAAGATTTTTTTATTTAATTTTTTTATATATTCATTGTTCAAATCATTTTGTATTGTTCAATCAAACGATATTTTAGTGCCTAACATCCCAAACAACGATTTCGTGCCTACTGACAACAACCAACAAATTCAACAACCTTTAGGTAGGTTTATTTCACATTTTAGAAATAAAAAGGGTTAGTAAACCATTGAAATAAAAATCATTAGTAATATTCCAATTGTCCAATCCATTTCCATAACATTTCCAATTTACCAAATTGGTACATTTTAATATTTTTTTTTATATTACAGAACCAAGCTATCCCAACGACTTCAATGCGTTCACACCTACTGACAATAACATTCCGCAATCAATAGGTACGTTGTTTTTAATTGATAAATATTTCAATTCCCTTTGGTGAATTTGTGAAAATTATAGACTTTCCGGACGATTATGATAACGAACCATTGGATATTAACGATTTGGCTATCGAGCTGAACGGTGCAGGTTGCAGTTGCAAAGAACACCACGCTTGCGGTTGCTGCTTCAACGTGAATTTAGTGTTCCTAGAGTCTTCAGGTTAGTTCGAGAAAACCTAGAAACCAAAGAGTTCTCCTTTTATGCTACATTTTATATTTTTAAGGATGCGCTATGTTCAAGTATGTAAACCGAGAAACTATGGAAGTAGCAATTCAATACAACGATGACAATTTATTCCACGGTACTATATCCAGTAAGTGTTAATGGATTTAGATAAGGTGCTTTCAGATTAAAAATAAATCGCAGCTCGCATTATAAGTTGTTAATGTAATGCCAATTTTTCAGTTGATCACGCAATATGGCAAAAAGGAGCAACTAGGTCATTCAAGCGTGGCATAAGTAAGTATTTGATTTTTATATACAGGGTGTTCTCGAACTTGGGATTCAAATTTATAGGGGTGGTAGTATGCATAATTTGAGACCGATTCGCAGAATTAATTTTTCTAAAAAATTTACTATAAACAAAATAGAACCATTATAAAAAATCAAAGAGCGAACACACTGACCGCGATAGTCGCCAGCTGATCGGTATGTATTTACAATTCAAAAACAGACGCGACTTGCAAATTTATCCCTCCTCTTTTTGAAAAACGTAGCCGATTGTTTCCAGTGCCTATTTAATTGTAGAGTTGTTAACCTTGCCTATAAATATTATAATATTATTTATTAATAATATAATAATAATATTAATATTAATATACAGGGTGTTTCAAAAAAAGGTGACCCCCTTTCTAGGAGAGGTAGAACATGACAAAATAAGTTGAGTTTGCTCAGTAAAAAATTTTCGAAAGGGCTTTGAACAAATATGTTTTGGAAGCTAACGCATCGTATACATTGGTTTTTATATCTGCCTCTCATAAGGGCGCCAGTTGCACGGTTCGTACCGAGTTGTTTTAAACATAACTTTTTTTTGAGCGTAAATTTTCAAGTCCAAATTTTATGTGAGCTCAAACTTCATTCAATTTTACACCAAAAAGGTAAAACTCGATACTGTGTACCGTTTTCGAAATATTTTTATTTGAAATTGATGAAGCAATAACTGATGCTGGTATAAAGTAAGTATTTTTAAGTAACAATTACCTATTTAGTAAAAAACACAAACAATTACTATTATTCATATGCTAAATTTATTGATTCAAAAAAGGAAAGAATTGTGTATTCGTGAAAACTGAGGATATTTTGAACACTCACTCAACTGATTTAATATTTCACATTTGTAATCAAATTTATTTGAATTTTTTCCCGTAATTCCTTCTTTAATTAATTATTTTAACATTAGAATAATGTAATTGTTTTTTGTTTTCAATAAATAGGCAATTGTTACTTAAAAATACTTACTTTATACCAGCATCAGTTATTGCTTCATCAATTTCAAATAAAAATATTTCGAAAACGGTACACAGTATCGAGTTTTACCAAGAGTACCTTTTTGGTGTAAAATTGAATGAAGTTTGAGCTCACAGCTCACATAAAATATGGACTTGAAAATTTACCCTCAAAAAAGTTATTGTAAAAACAACTCAGTACAAACCGTGCAACTAGCGCCCTCTATGAGAGGCAGATATAAAAACAAATTTATACGATGCGATGGCTTCTAAAACATATTTGTTCAAAATTTCATTACAATCAATCCAGAAGTTTCGACATAATCGTAAAAAATGTGTATACATTATTTTTTTTCAATACCCTGTATCTTGAAAACGGAAGCCCATACGAAAGTTTTTTACAGAGCAAACTCAACTTATTTTGTCATGTTCTACCCCTTCTAGAAAGGGGGTCACCTTTTTTGAAACACTCTGTATATTGTAATATTAGAATATATTTTTTTGTACTTCTTTTTAGTGATTTATTTGATAGTGTTAGTTCTTAGTGTTCTTCTCGGTTTAACAAGATTTTGTATACAATGAGACGGTGTAAACATTGAAGAAGTACTATGAACTTCAAGCCATTTTTCTACAACAAAATAGGTGAGCTAATATTACTTTTGAGTTGAAAGTTTTTTCTTCTATTATTTGGAAAAACTCGATTTACGTTTATAAATTATCCATGATTCGAAAAATTTAGAGACCATATGGAATAAATAAGTAATAAATAAAATTGAATGCGATATCATTCTTAATTTATCAATCATTAATTTGTCAATTCTAAGTTTACTGTGAACTTGACCATAACGTGCGAGTCGAGGGATTGCAATCGCTGTGCAGGACCGCATTTCTTTGATATTTTTTTACGTTTCTATTTTTGATTATTTTTTTTTTCTTTACGGTTTTGATTAAATACTCACATAATTCGATAAGAGCCTCGACCCGTTCCCAATTCATCATTAAAAATTAACCCCAAGTTCGTAAACGCCCTGCATACTTTATAAATTGGCTTTCTACTTATATAGTAATAGAGTATGAATTATAACACAATCAATGAGAACGCGAATTCAATCAGACACAAATCATTTGTCTAGGTATAAATTAGTATATATTTTTTCTAGAATCGAATCCAAAGACTTATTGCTTCCCCATAAAACACCAAACACCATTCTTCAAGATGTCTATGACCGCATGTGTTGCCGTGGAAAATATAAAAGTGAAACCCAACAGTTTGTCGATGTGCATTAAAATGGAATTGAAAATGTCGAATATGAACAGTTTAACGCACAACTTCGGTTGCATAGAGATGGCGTCGCCGAACGAGATGAATAACGTAGCCAATAACTTGCATCGCGAACAAAAGTTGCCGATGATGCAGATGCAACGGAAAGACGGGAAGCACAAGCGAAAAATGTCTGATGTCGAGGAAAAGAGATTTGAAGCTTTGAAGAGAAAATTTAAATTTGAATGGCCGATCTATCCGATAGAAATCGGATAGATAAAATGATAGAATAATGCTTACTTGTATAGAATAAACAATGTAGAGCATTGCTCTGTGTTTATTATTTAACGTATTAAATATAATGTTCGTCGAAATTACCGATTCAATTTTTTCAAGTCCTTTAAAAATGGATATCAGCCAAGCTATACGTCTCCTCTTCGAATCAAACCTCTTGAATGGGTTTTAATCAAAAACGCAAAAT
This sequence comes from Phyllotreta cruciferae, assembly GCA_917563865.1. Taxonomy (NCBI): domain Eukaryota; kingdom Metazoa; phylum Arthropoda; class Insecta; order Coleoptera; family Chrysomelidae; genus Phyllotreta; species Phyllotreta cruciferae. The sequence goes on from OU830613.1 coordinate 6,930,172, forward strand.
TTTGGGGAAAAATCGACCCTTTTTGGAATTTCATAAGAAACTGATTTTTTTCTGAGGTGTTTCCTCTGGGATTAGGGAAGGACGTTTGAATGTTTAGTACTAGGCGTTTGACACCTTCGCCTACATCTACCATCTCTTCAGTGCTCATGAGGAGGTTATGATAGTAGGTTATGCTGTGTAGGATGGAGTGAGGAGGACTATATGACTCAGAATATCGCATTTAAAATCCAACCTTCTGGTTGGATCCATCTTCTGATGCAACCAAGCTCCAGTGCGATTTTAGGATCCTGTCGAACCATTGGCTGGTGTTTCCTAGCCTCGTACCACCATCGTAGGTACCGAAGGTATCGAAGGTGGCCTCCTGGCTAGGAGAGGTAGAACATGATAAATAAAGCCTGGGATTGCTCAGTAAAAAAATTTTCTAACGGCAACCGTTTTCAAGATACAGGGCATTGAAAAAATTTTACTCAGCAAACCCTGCATATTTTGTCATGTTCTACCTCTCCTAGCAAGGAGGTCACCTTTTTTTGAAACACCCCGTATATGAACCATCTTCAATGATAAAATTTTCTATAGACCCATTAACTCGTCGTCTACATGACTCTTCTCAGAGCAACGTCCAATTCTTCCGTCAGTCAAGAAACACAGACAAAGTATCACCAAGATCTACTCATACCAAGTTTTGTAATTTTTATTTTTTTCAGGATCGAAACCAAAGTTCTATTGCTTCCCCATAATACACCAAACACCGTTCTTCGAGGCGCCTATAGCCGCATGTGTTGTCGTGGAAAACATTAAACTGAAATCCGACAGTTTATCCATGTGCATAAAAGTGGCGTTGAAAATGTCGCATATGGATAACAGCTTAACGCACAACTTCGGATGCATAGACATGAAAGCGGTGCCGAACGACACGAATAACATGGCCAATAACGTGAATTACGATCAAAAATTGCCAATGATGCAGATGCGACGGAGCGGCTGGAAGGACAAGGGAAGAAAGCCTGAAATCGAGGAAGAGAACTTTGAAAGGGCATGGAAGTTTCAATGGCCGCCCTATCCGATATTTTAATCAGCGAGTTCTTAATAAAATAAGGCTTAATTGTTTAGAATAAACTATGTAGAGTACTCTGTGTTTATTATTATTTATACTTCTTGTCTGTTAATGATTAAATAAATGCCACAATCGTTAAGGCTTGTGTCGACTAGCAATAAAAATGCGAAAGTACTTGTGAATGTGACTTTAAAAAGTATGTACAAAAGCAAAAATTGCAGCAAGTTACTGTCTGCAATATATTTGCGAGAGGTGTTTCACGTTTTCTTGCACAAGAAATGTCGTAAGCGTATTAATCTTGCCATATAATCAGAGCCAGTAGTTACCTACACAATGTCGAGTGTAAAATGTAAATGTGCGGCTGCGTGTATAATAGCTATTTTAACAAAAAAAAGAAGAAAAAGAAAAGAAAAGTTTGGGTACGAAATTGGATATAGTACAATCAACTTAGTCAAAAAAAGGGGTCAACCCAGGAATCAAACGGAATAAGCTGAATTTTTGTATGGACCTTTATTTTAGCATTACAAATGTTGTCTCAAAAGTCGACCGCGCTAACGTGTGAGCATCCTTAGTTATTCATGGTCAAAGATGGTAAAAATCAGTTTTTTGAGAATATCTCCTTTTCTCTGCTTCCTTTCGCATTTGCAGTTATTATAAAAGATGTAGAGAATGAAATTCTCTACAAACTTCATCCGAAACCTTTTTTTATACGTCGAGCCGTTCTTGAGATAGAGGGCGCACAGTGTGGAGTCTCAGCCATACGTAAACCTCGACCTGTACCGCAACTCTGTATCAATCTAAGTATGATTTGTACGTAGATCATACTCACTGAACATTACCAATACCTTCTGGAATGTTGAAAGTACTATCAGACACTTTAATAGAAACGTATACACGACTTGCCTAAAAACTTGCCCGAAAGGGAATCCCGCAAGAAATTTAACTTGCAGGTTCAGCTCTCAGACGTGTCTCGACAAGTTACTTTCTAATCGACACGAGCCTTTAGTTATACAGGGTCTTTCAACGAAAACTTGTCCCCCCTCCAACTAGAGAACCGCAAGTTTTTTCTGAATTCGTTGAGCCCCGTCAATTTTTGTTCTTGGGGGAGCATTTTTGACAGTCAAGCCAACTTGATATGTCCATTCTCCTAACACTACTAGAAACTCAACTTTCGTATTTCAAATGTTACTACCAAACTTCCAATACATCATTTGAAAGCCCTTTTCGTTGCGAATATTCTAGTGTATCATATTTGAAAATCGATTAAGATTTGACAAAGGTTTTAAATAAATACGAAATATTGACATACTTGGTGATACTGATGGAAAAAAATGTGGTTGTGTTGTATCTGAAAAGGGTTTCATTGGTTTGCAATTCTGTTAATTATAAAGTAAGTATTGGTTTGACAATTTTTCGTTTTATTAAAAAAAAATTTCAAATCTTAACCTATTTTCAAGTAGGATGCGCCAGAATATTCGCAACTTTCGTTGCAGGGCTTTCATATGAAGGGTAAGGGGAAAAAAACTAACGATATCCATTTAACACGAATTTTTAAGTAATCGACTGGTAATGTTGGTGATACCGAGTCCCAAATACAGGCTAAATTGTAAGCGAATGAAACAAACGAGATCCAAATAATAAAGGCATTTAATTATATGAAACATTGTTTATACATATGAAAATCTCTATATTTTATGTTAGTTTTTTAATTGAAATCATTCCTTTTTAACAAGTTATTTGTCAAGTTATTTTTTTAACCTGAATATAATAACCTTACGTTAAAATTCTTTGGTAAAAAGTTAACTAAACAGTAATAAATTACGTTAGAAACTTAATTTTCTCTACTGAAGTCAGTAGTAGAAGTCTACTTATAAAGTCAGTTTTGTAACATCGTGTGTTTTTCCCCTTACCCTCCATATGACATATTGGAACTATTGCAGAATAACATTGCAGGAACATGTAGAGTATAGTCCGTTCTCTGAAATCGTGCCGGTTTCGGTTTAAGCGTTCAATGTTTACAGTCCCCAAAAAATACCTGTTTTCGGGGAAAACAATATTGTTCACAATGTTTTACTGCAGATTAATTTTGATAAAATAAAATAATTTTGAGCAGTGGGCGTTTTCCCCGAAAACAGGTATTTTTTGGGGACTGTAAACATTGAACGCTTAATCCGAAACCGGCACGATTTCAGCGAACGGAGTATAGTTCCATTTGAAATTCTAATGTAGAGTTGCTAGGTGTTAGGGGAATGGTCATATAAAAATTGACGGGTCTCAGTGAATTCAGAAAAAACTCTAGTTATAGGGAGGGTCAAGTTTTCATTGAAAGACCCTGTATAGAAAATTCAAAATTTCACATAGATGAAGGTGTTTTTAAATGATATAAAAAGCAGTAATTATAAATTAACAGTTATATATTTCAACATTAAAAAGTGTAAATCAGTTCAATTTCAATACATAGCACAATCGTCTTGCTAAATCTTTATTATAAAAACGCTCCTACTTCTCAACTACCTCTTACAACACTTATGAATGTTATAAAAACAGCGTCCAAAAAATTAAATAATTAAAATCGGATAAAAATTCGTCGTATTTGTTAATTAATTGTTCCTCTTGTTTAAAATATAAAATAATCAATATGCCTTTTGGATACTGCGTACTCATATTCATATAAATACATTTACATACCTACCAAATATATTACTAGCATTTAACAAATAAAAGCATTTAAATGTTAAACACTTTTCGGAATGTTTATAAAATTTTATATAAAAAAATTCCAATAAATACGATGTATAATGCTATATTAATGATGTTACAACGATTCTAGGCGTTGCTATTCGTTAAAAAATGTATGTCCTACAAACTATTGTTTCATCACAAAGTTATCAAGCTATAAAATGGTAAAAATTGATTATCAAAATTTTCGAATGCGCAATTTCATTAAGTCGAATGGATTTGTTAATTTAAGTAATAAATTGATACACTATAAATTTATTTTATTGATATTGCATTAATAAATTAAAATATTGTCAATTAAATGAGCAAAATTCTCCATTTCATTCATTAGTGAGCATATTTTATGTACACTCGCCGGCAACAAAAAAACTGGCCACCCAGAAATATTTTAAAAAGTTATTCTAAACCGTATGTTTAATAAATAAATAAATAGGTTAGCAGTTAGAATTGGTTTTATCATTGCTTTAATGCCCTCTCCAGACTCTCCACGAGGCTACACGAGGGAACGCGAGTGCGATAGTGTGGACGGTGCACTCGCCTCGCCTTCCCTCGCCCCGCCTCCTGTCGCTCCGCTTCGTGTATTCCACATAATCCGTCTTGAGCCGTCAAAATCATATAATTGAAAAATTAGTCACTGCTCCTTAATTCGGAACCAGAGTATAATCAATTCCATAATTCCTGCAGTTTTCATTTCATAGGCTGAATTATTATGTTAACAACAACAATAACACACCGCCGTAAATCACAAACCAAAACCATAAGGTGCTATCATTGTTACTGTTAAAATATAACTTAAAATCACTACAGACAATTTTCCAATTGCATTTTGTAATAAATAATGGTACAAAACGACATCATATTCTATTGCTGTGTGATTTGAAGAAACGTGTTGTTGTTAAAATGATAATTTAGCCCATGAAATGAAAACTGCAGGTATTATGAAATTGGTTATACTCCGGTACGGAAATAACTGACATGTGACTCACAGTATACTTCGAAAACAAATAAGAGTATGAGGCACATAATGTGGCTAGTACAGTAGTGCTTTCAGAAATGATTGATCCCTACGTGACCAAATTCGAAATGAATGTAGTAAATTTGTTATGTTTATGTTAGTACCCAAACAATAAGTTATTAAAATACTGTCATTAATGTTAACGTCAACTCTATCATTAGTGGCACGGAGGACAAGCATTATTCTGCTTCTCGTCTAGGTAGAAATAACTTGTTTTGTTTGTTTTTACTAGATTTTCTTGTACTTTTCGTGCTTTTATTAAATTATTTCTTATTATAACTCAATTTTGAATTAATAACCTAGTCGATTAATATCCTTAAAATAGTGAATAAACGATTTGTTTAAAATAATGACAACTATGCACTTTTTTGGTTGCACACATTTTTTATAAAACGAAAAATAACTGCTAATGGACGATTGCACCACCTTTACTTAAAATTTAAAGTGAAGCTTAGCCGTTTAGGTGACGGATATTCCATGCAAATATCCGTCACTTAATCGTTTAAGCTTCACCTAAGGTTTAAGCGAAGGTGGTGTAATCGGCCATTAATTAATTATTTATTAATCGGCCATAAATGTACGGTTTAGGGAAACTTTTTAAAATTATTTTAGGGTGGCCGGTTTTTAATGCCGGTGAGTTTATTTATCCAAACAATTCCACTCGACAAAGATCTATTCGAATTACAAATGAAAAATAAAACGATAATATAAACTATTAATTAGTAAAAATAATATATTTACAGCAAATTAAATAAAACAAAAACAAATATACAAACCTCAAAATATTCGAGCATTTATTCAGCGAATTTTCGTTCGAATTTTCCTGTACACAAAAAACCAACAAAAACACATTCTACTGCCTCCTGCCGTTCGTCACTATCCTCTCCCTGCTGTCCTCGCGCGTTGTCGAATTCCTCCTGGGCGGCGAATTGCCCGTGCCCACTCGGCTCTTCCTCGACCTCTTGAACTTCGCTATATCTTCACCATAAACGTCGCCAGTTCGCAAAGCCGATATCAAATCGTCGAACTCGCCCTTATCACCATTTTTCTCGTTCCTCTTCAAGCTCAGGCTTTTGTTGATCGACGTCAGAATGCCTGCAACCATTAATTAGTAAGGCTCCAGGAGGATGTAATTATTAACAGAAGAACATCGAGGGCAATGTTTATGTAGGATAATGATGGAAGGATGGTGGAATGATGGTGGAAGGATGGTGGAAAGATGGTGGAAAGATGGTGGAAAGATGGTAGAAAGATGATGGAAGGATGGTGGAAGGACGGTGGAAAGACGGTGGAGGGATGGTGGAAGGATGGTAAAAGATTTGACTGGACGCTTACAAGAGCAAGAGGCTATGCAAGGAGGCTAAGCAAGAGGCTATAAATTAGGAAGAAGTACAGGGTGCCTCAGAGAAACTTACTTTTTTGAAAGGTTAATAAAAACGAAACTATGGCAGATATCGGTATAATTTCTTTTTCCCCTTAATCATCTCATAATTTTTTCCAAGGAATTTTGAAAATCACATCTATTAAATGACGGCCGCCATTATTTATGCAATGATTTAGTCTTACAGTTTGTCGAAATGTGAAGTTTCCCGCCACTCTCTGAAGCATGTCCAAGAATGTTTGTGTTCGGGTGAGCTAGGGTCCTTGGTTGCAAAAAATAGATTTCAAATAACCCCATAGGAAGAAATCACATGGGATCAAATCTGGAGAGCGCGTCGTCCAAGAGAGATCGCCTCTGGGAGACGAGGGAGATGATCGAAAATTTTTGATGTTATTGGAAAAAATGGACGTTAGGGTTTCAACAAGACCATGGCCCACACAATTCTCGATGGAATTGTTGAGGGTACCCTTTCCTAGCCATCTCGTTTTCTGGGGAGATCCCCATGGCCGGCGCGCTCTCCAGATCTGGCTCCATGTCAATTCTTCCAATGGGGTTATTTAATGTCTATTGTTTTCAACGATCGCCCAAAGACCCTAGCTAAGTGAAATGCAGTTCACAAGACAAACATTCGGAACGCCATTGCCGAAATATCGGTGAACATGCTTCAGAGAGTGGCGTGAAACTTCACCAATCGATCCAATCAGTTCGTAGCCATTGGCGGCCGCCATTTGATAAAAATAATATCCAAAATTTCTAAATTGTTGAAAAAAAATTGATGAAGTGATCTATAAGGGGAAAAAAGAATTATACCAATATCCGCAATAGTTTCGTTTTTATTAACCATTGAAATAAGTAAGTTTCTCTGCCGCACTCTGTATTATGGGATTACTTACAAGATCTTAAACGGAACTGGGTATTTCTATTTGTATCTTTTGCTATCAATAAAATTGGGATTTCAAAGGGGTTTAGGGGTTTGGACTTGGTTTATTTTGAGCATCTAATGGGGCGCAAGAATGCTTTACTTCCAATTTACTAATGATGGTATTGACTCGAAAAAAGATAATTAAACCAATTCGATTATCGCGTAGTCAACCAATCGAACGTACCCTCTCGGCTGTGCTTCCTTTCGAGCGTCAGCTTCTTCAGCTCCGCTTCCTGCTTGGCCCGCTTCTCCTCCTCCTCCTGCCTTCTGCGCATGTTTTCGTTGTCCTGCCGGGCCTCGCCGAAGGCGTTCAAAAAGGTGTCGAAGATGCCGAAGAACTCGTCCGGTTGCGTGGTGTTCGGGTCCTCGCCGAAGAGGCGAACGGCCCTATCGAATCGATTCTACAAAAAAAAACATACAGGGTGAGTCAGAACTTATCCGAAAAAATTTAAGGGAATATAGAGCATAAAATTCTAAACCCATATCGCGAAAAAAATTGTAATAAATTCCCTTTAGTTACGCCGGAAAAAATTAATAAAGTTTTACATAGAACGAACACAATTCATTTGGCCAACTGTAAGCACCCTCTCAGCTGATGCAAACGAAAGCGAAATTCATTCATATCTCTACTAGTTGAGATAGGTCATGAGATGCGATTTATTAGAAATTAGAAAATATTTTCTACTGTAGTAGGTCATTAGAGCTTAGAGCAATTAGGTGTGATTAGTGAATTTGTGGAAACAATGTTTACAAACGTTGAGTTAATGGACATGGTGTTAGTGTATGGTGAGGCAGGACAAAATGCATTGGCTGCCAGACGTTTATACGCGGCACGTTTTCCGAATAGACGAATACCTCATCCTACAACGATTTCTTCAGTGGTACAACGCGGTCGCGATACTGGTGCATTACTGGACAATCGCGGAAGGGATGGAGGACCGGGTCGACCCCAACGTATTTTGGGAATTGAAGGCCAAATATTAAATATAGCCCAAGAAAATCCGAATGTAAGCACTAGACAGGTTGCCAGAGAAATACCCGAATTTTCCCAGTCAACCGTTTGGCGAATATTACATGAGGTACAGTTGTATCCTTACCATGTACAACGTGTCCAGGCGTTACAACCTGAAGATTATCCTCGTCGAATACAATTTTGTGAGTGGGTGTTGGAGCAACATGCCCTAAATCCTGAATTTATTGCTGATGTATTGGCTACAGATGAGGCAATATTCAATCGAAATGGGGTATTTAACATCCACAATACACATAGTTGGGCATTGGAAAACCCTCATTTGATTCGACAGGATCACTTCCAGCATCGGTTTTCCCTTAATGTTTGGGTTGGTATTGTAAACGATCGATTAATTGGACCACATATCTTGCCAAATCGAATGAATGGTTTACAATACCTTCATTTTCTTCAACATGATTTGCCTGGACTACTCGAAGATAGCAGTTCGTCAACATCTTCAGAATATTCACGGGATAAGGTGGATTGGAAGAGGTGGACCAGTTTTATGGCCTCCGCGGTCTCCAGACCTTAATCCGTTGGATTTTTTTTTATGGGGACATTTAAAAAACGAGGTGTACATACAGGACAGAAGTTCCGGACATTGAACAATTGCAGTTCCGCCTTACAGCAGCTGCAAACGACTTACGCGACAGACCAGTTTTTCGTTTAGTTCGTTCGCTACCTATATGTCCCTATACATATTGGCAAATTTCAGGGGAAGTAATTTATAGAAAAAGATAACTCTCAATCAAAATGTTAGATAGTGAGGAATAGGAAATCAGACGTAGTTAGTAGGCGTGGCTTCGGCGCCTCATATGCGACGATGAATCGAGAGTTTACACCTGGGCGCGCATCGAAGAGACCGATCCAGTTCGATATCATATCGATAGAATAAAATAAATTTCCTCATTACAGAGAAAGGCACGTAGCAGGAGAGATCACCGGATTTGGCTACCTGTGATTTTTTTTATAGGGAAATGTCAAATCTTGGAACTACGGATTTCAAGAGCAGCGAGCTACAAATCTCGATGAGTTGCGATTGCAAATCGTTAACACATTGAGGGTCATTAGCCCCGAAATGCTTTCGAACGTCCGGTCAGGTTTTTACAATAGGCTTGGTTATTGTTTAGCGGGGAGGGTGGTGGCCGATTTGAGCAATTTTGTTGAATTAATTTAATTTTATTAGAATTTTCATTTTAAGTTTTTAAGAGTGTTGTTTTATTTTATATTATTTTATATTTTCAAAGTACCTGAAGCTTTTTTTAAATTTATTTGCGTTAAACTACCTACTTTCTCGATAAATAATCTCAGCTTGTTTTTAACTACGATAGAAAATGAAAAAAAACTACGTTGAATTTCGAGCTCCGTTAATATTAAGAGATGAACACCTTACCAAATATTAAAAATTATTAACATTCGCTTCTCACAAATCATCGGAACTCGACCACGCGTGATCTACGAAATATGATAGGCGGGGACTCTAGCTACTTTACACAAATTAACTGTCCAGGTCGTCAAATTGCGGCGCAGCAACTTTGCCATATTGTATGTCCCATGTATACCACATATGTCCCTGGACATGAGGGAATAGAAGGCAATGAGGCGGCTGACAATCTAGCCTGAAAGGGAACCAACGGGCAACCTGGAAGGCAGATAGTTGGAATGCCCTTTGCAAAAGGAAAACAATATCTAAACAAACGTACTCCTAGAAATAGAACAACTCATTCGATGGAGAGAGACAACAGGCTGTAGAGTATCCAAACAGTTCATGGAAACACCTCCACAAGAAAGGGCAACCGAGCTCTGGGCTATGGACCGTGACAAACTGAGCAAAACGCTTGGACTACTCACAGGTCACGTAGCATTCAGAGCACACCTATATCGACTTAAAATAGTAGAGCAAAAAACATGCCGTCTATGTGAGGAGGCTGACGAGGGGGAAAGACGGGGAAGGTAAAATCTGGGGAAAGACGTCTCTAGATCCCAAAGATCTCAATAAAACAAGGGCATCAGAACTGCTGAAGTTCGCAAATATCTGTGACCTCTGGCAGAATCAGTGACCTTAGAAAACAGCGACAAACTACAGAGGATCCTTAAATCTAGGTGGTCACGGTGTGGAAAGGACTTGCCCGAAAAAATAACAACAACAACAATATCACCAATAACAGATTAGTTGCAGTTTAGGTACCTTCATGTCCTGATATTGGTCTTCGATTTCGGCGAGCCTGCAGGTGGCGGTCGCTTGGAACTCTCTCATAACCGGTATGAACATGTCGTTGGCCAGGGGACTCTGACTGTTGTGGTATTCGATCTCGTTGGCCACGTCCTTCAAGCCGGCTCGCAATTGAGCCATGTCTTTGTTCAACTCTCCTAAGCAAACCTTAGCTGCTTCTCGGACGTGCGGCAAATCGTCGTCTAACCGAAGAACGTCTTTGAACTGTAAACACAATGTTAAGTAACTGAGTAAATGTCGAGGAAATGAGTTTACCTTCTTCTCGAGGATTTGCACCAAGTAGTGTAGGAGCGTGGTGCCCTTGGAAGCGCTGGATTTGGTGTCGCCCAGTCTGTTGAGGGAGGTCAATCGGAAGCCTGAGGCGTTGCCTCGGGCGCCGCGGTTCATGTAGTTTCCCAGCGCCAGAACGATTTCGAGGATTTTCCGGAGCCGCCTGGAGCGGGACACCTCCCTGGAGGCTTCCATCACGCTGGTGATCCTCGGCGAGATTTCGTTCAGGGTAACTTGGAAGCGTTTCCTGTAGTTGAGGCTTTTCAAACGTTGCTCGTATCTCGGCACCCTAAAATCAATAGTGACATTAGGCTGGTGTCGATCAGCAAGTAACTTGCGACAGTTTTTGCTATAGCGCCCATATTAACGTGTCGAAACACGTCTGCGAGCTGAACCTGCAAGTTAATTTTCTTGCAGCATTCGCTTTCAGGCAAGTTTTTAGGCAATTCGTGTATACGTTCATATTAAAGTGCCTGATAGTACTTTCCAGAACGTATTGGAAATCTTTAGTGAGAGTAGCACAATGTCCAATTTATTAACAAAAATTTTCTATTTTTTGTTAAAATAGCTATTATACACGCAGCCGCACAAGAAAACGAAAAATACCTCTGGCAGTAACTTGCTACAATTTTTGCTTTAAAATCTCGTTTGGATTAGCAAACAACTTGCGACAGTTTTTGCGATAGCGCCCATATTAACGTGTCGAAACACATATCTGAGAGCTGAACCTGCAAGTTAAATTTCTTGCAGCATTCGCTTTCAGGCAAGTTTGTAGACAAGTCGCTTGTACGTTTATATTAAAGTGTCTGATAGTACTTTCAACATTCCAGAAAGTATTGGAATTTTTTAGTTAAGGTAGAACAATGTCGGCAAAAAATGTTGGTCGAGAGAAGAAGTAATCGATTTAATTTCGCTGTGGGAATTATTTAAGGTAATTGAAATCTTCAATTTTCATGCGAAGAAAATTGTTGAGTTCTTTAAGATCTTCCTCTCTTAATTCAGTTAACAATGTTTCAAAAAAGCCAAGTGTACATCTTCGTAATATCCAATTTCGTACCCAACTTTTTTACATTGTGTAAATAACTACTGGCTCTAACTACTGGATTACATGGCAAGAATACGTCTATATTCTGCAGACATTTCTTGCGCAAGAAAACGAGAAATACCTACCCTACTTGCATACAGTAACTTGCTGCAATTTTTGCTTTAAGTATACATACTTTTGGAAGTCACTCTCACAAGTACTTTCGCAATTTTATTGCTAGTCGACACAAGCCGTTTTAGATTGACCTGGTGATGGGATATACGTACTTGGAAATCTCGTACAAGAACCTATCGGCTCTGGCCAACGAATCGATTTCGTCGCTGTGCTCTTCTAATAGAGCAGATTCCTCGGAACTCGGCGTGAACTTCAACAGCTGCTCGATCATATCCATCGGAAGTTGCTCCTTGCTATCCATAGTCAATATAGCTCTGGTTATATCCTCGTCGGACATCTTCAATTTGGACAACAAGATGGTGCAATTTTGAGCTCGTCTTCCGTCAATAACCGAAAGTATTTTCGAACGATTCTTGCCTATATGCCGGAGATCTTCTATTGAACCATCGTTCTACAAAAAACGTGCACGCTTTCATTTAAATAACAAAGCATATTACAATTAGGTAAGCAATTACGACGATAATATATGGCGAGTCTAATCAAGATTTGACAAAAGTTACCAAAAACATAAAGGTGACCAAGGGACTTCACCAGGCTTCTGCATTGCACCTACACTTTTTCACAAGAGAAAATGTGAACCTATGGGTATTACAATTGGAGATCATAAACTGTATAGCAGATGGCCTATGACGGCACCAGATGTATAGCATTTTGCAGATGACCAAGTAATATTGGCAGAAGATGAGGGTGACATTCTCTACATGTTACGAAAAATAGATGAAGAATATACTAAATGGGGGTTAACAATCAATCCGACAAAAACAGAGTACGTGGTGGTGGGAAGTGAAGGAATGCCTTAAGAACTAAGAGGCACCCAAATCAAAAATACTGACAGCTTCAAATATCTCGGTATAATTATGACAAACGATGACCGGAATAGAAAAGAAATAGCAGTTAGAATTAGACAAATATTGAAATTAGAGAGCAAATGGGAATAGATATTGCCATCTTAGCAACTATACAGGGTATCCGGTAATGAATGGGCCGTACGCTCAGGGTGCGTTCTTTGGCTCAAAATATGACGATTTAACCAAATTTACCTAAGTCAAAGTTGCTTCTTTAGGAAATTATAGCACTATAAAAATCGATTTTTTATTTCGATTTTTGTTATCCATTTTGCGCTTAACCTAGAGGGCGCCACTTCAGCACTTTTTTTCATATGAACGGCCATAACTTTTTTGTACGTAGGAATTTGACCAAACGGAATCAATTTACAAAAACAACATTTTAACTTTAAAAAAGGTATACCCGTTTTGAGTAGCTAAAATGCACCGTTTGGAAGATTAATGAGTTTGAAATTTGCGCTGCATTCTTATGAACGATAGGTAATGAATTAGGGGTTATTAGTTACGACATTTCGTAGCCAGAGTTTCCAGACATTTCTAAGACAGTTTTCAGATATTTCCAAAGACATTTCCGAACAGTTTCCAGACATTACAGACAGTTTACAGAAATTTTCCGTTCATTTCCAGATATTTACAGTTAATTGCAGACGAAAGCTTCGTTATTACCCTTGTTTTGTAAGCCTGTAGCACACATTTCAAACTCATTTATCTTTGAAACGGTGCATTTTAGCGACTAAAAACAGGTATACCTTTTTTAAAGCTAAAGTGTAGTTTTTGTAAATTGGTCCCTTTTATCAAATTCCTACGTAAAAAAAAGTTATGACCTTTAGAAGGAAAAAAAGTGTGCTGGAGTGGCGCCCTCTGGATTAAGAGCAAAATGGATAACATATTCTTAATTGGACGCCTCTAAAACCCCCATATGTGAAATTTGAAAAAGATATCTCTTGAATTACGCTGGATGCACAAAAAAATAGAAATAAAAAATCGATTTTCATAGTGCTATAATTTCCTAAAGAAGCAACTTCGGTTAAATCGTCACATTTTGACCCAAAGAACGCACCCTTATCGTATCATTACCGGACACCCTGTAGAATGCAAAAGGTTGAAATGGTACGTCCATGACGAAAGGATGAATGATCAGCGATGGCCAAAGCGATTATTACAGTGGACCCCACCAAACGCAGTCAAAGAGGCAGACCAAGAAGGTTGTGGAGGCAAGAAGTAAGCTGTGCAATGGAAGATAGATGATTGAAAAGATCGCAAGCATTGGATGCTAGGATGCGAGAAACGGCTAGCCGTAATAAACTCGTTAAAAAAAAGCTATTACAATTTAAACTTACAGCCACGCCGTTCTTCTGGTAAGCGCAGAACAACTTATCGATGCTGTCCAACTCCATGGTGTTGTAGAGCTTGCTGTCGTCCAGCTCGTTCCAAATGGTCCCGTTCAGCTTCGCGTCGGGCAGCTTCGACCAGTTGAAGCTCTTCAACGGCTGCGTCGGCTGCGGCACGTTCTTCTTCGCCAAGCCCACCTTGAGCGGCTCCGAGGGCGGCGCGATGGGTGCGCACGGTGGGGGCGGCGGTCCGGGAGGACCAGGCGGCGGCGGAGGAGCCAGTGGCGGCGGCGGCGGTATTTTGGTCAGCTCGTTTCGGCTCTCCATGGAGGTGTCTAAGGATTTGTTCAGGCCGATGGCCTTGGCGTCGTCGGGAATCGAGCCGGAATTGACGAGGAGCTCCAGGCGGTGGCGCTCGCCGCGTTCGCAGTTGATTTGACGATCCAGTTCCGCTGTTTTGTATTCCAGTTCGTTCAACCTATTGATAGATGCATCAGTAAATTCAATATTATTAGAAGGAATTACATTACAGTGGGTATTAGAAGAAACATCGAAAAAACAGAATAAATGTGTATTGGAGGACAACAACAGGACCTACTACTAGCAATTGGACAAACTGTTACACTGCAATGTCTTTGTATTTGGGGATGAAATTAACAAATGACGGGACACTCGATGATGTAATATCGGATAGAAATATCCAGGGAAGAAGAGCTATTTCTATGCTCAACAGTATATTGTGGGATAAAAACATAACAAATGAAAATAAAAAAGAATGTACAATTCTATTGCCAAAATTATAATCACATACAGCTCGGAGGTGTGGCTCCTGAAAGAGAAAACAATAAGAACGCTCGAAATGGGCTTTTGGAGAAGGGCAGCTGGAAAATCCAGAAGAGATAAAGTGCCAAATGAGATCATTAGACAAAGATTTGGATTGAAACAAAACATTGTTGATGACATAACAATAAAGCAATTAATTTGGTACGGACAAGTCCAAAGAATGCCAGAACTTCGAATACCAAAGAAAAACTTAATTCGAAGCCCCGAGGAAACAGAAAGAGGACGACCACGCAGAAGTTGGTGTGACGGAGTGGACAGAGAAATTCGGGACAGGGGTCCTGTGGATGAATGGAGAGGATTGGAGATTGGGAAACGGAAGACGGAAAACGTTATAACCCGATGATATATTAGAAGGGTCGGTTTACCTTTGTCTGGTTTCGATGTGCGAACTAGTCTCTTTCTCTAAGCGCTCTTTGAACCTATTCACGCTCGTTTCCAAGTCTTCTTTTTCCTGTGTTCTTTGATCCAATTCCTGTTCTTTCTTGGCCAATCTATTGGACATGTCGATGTTCTCCTTTTCCAATTCGTCGGCTTTCTTTCTAGCGGCTATCAATTCCTCTTCTTTGGCTAAAAGATGGACGACCTCTTTGACGTTTATGTCGATGGCGCAAACGTCCGGGTTTTTAACGGAACTATCGTTGCTCTGTTGTTGCAAAACAATTTGCTGGACTATCCTGTCGAACAACAACCAATGCTGCGGATACGAGCCGTAATCTAATGGCAACAGTAGGCAATGTTCCAATAGAGACAGGAGGTGTGGATACGCTGCGGTATGAGATAATTTTTTCCTACAAAAAACCATGTTATTAGCTGTTTTTGAGGAGAAAATCCTGAACGCATTCGGATGGAATGCGCATGCGTATTTCGAATTTGAGAGTTCGCGGAGCGAAACAATTCTCTACAGGATAAAAAATCCCGTGTTCGTGGAGGACTTCCGGTACATTCCGGGATATTAGAAGGCATGATTCAATTCCGAAAGAAACGTCAATCACACCGAACTGTCTACGGCGAAGTGTTCCATTTAAAAGTGTTAAAATACCAAGTGTGACACATTTTTGTAATCAGCTCATCGAGTAGAATACAAAAATCCAAAAACATATAGGGTGTTCCATTTAAAATAAGAAAGTTGCTGTCCACTTCCGGTACAACCGGACTGTCAAAATATTGGCAACAACTACGTCGAATGTAAAATCAATTCACGTGTTTCAGCGTTTTTTGTTTAAGTTACTGGTTTAACAGATAATAATTTTATTCCGGACTTTTGCCCAACCCTGTATAAATTCAGTTCAAGCGACGAAGAGGACTTTTAAATGTTCCAAAGAATTGGCATTTTTTTGAAGAAACTGTTCCCAATTTAGTAACCAACAATTTATACATCATTTCAGATTAAGTAGAGACTCAGCCGTAGATTTGGCCAATAAAATTATGAAACATCTGAATATTTCCAATACCAACAAGAAGATTCACAGAAAATAAACCCCTCGAAAGTAATTTTATCATTTTTATGATTTTCAAGCAATGAAGTCGCTTGGTAAATGGATGTATCCTCTTTGAGCCATACTTTTCGAATTAAAAAAGAGTTATAAAAAACTTAACTAAAACACTTTAACAATGCCCTCAACAAATTCTTGACTTTACAAACCCATTCCAAGACAAAATCATATAAAATACCGTTATCATTCTTCGTTTTTTTTTTGTAAATTTTCAAATAATTCGTTGGCGGTGTCCTAAAATTCTGAATTTTATTGCTCATACGTCCAGTTCAGGATTATACTTGATATATGGTCGGAATGTGTTCTGGATTTGCTTCGCGAAAACAACTATATTATAAACAAAATGTGTGATTATATCGTTGTATACCTGAGAATTTCAAACATAGAGGTAGCGCTTTTGGTGTCGATGTGTTCCTGCTCGAACTTCCTCGCCAGCTCCTTCTCGTCCTCGTTCCTCACGATTTCGAAGAAGTCCAAATGGCGGTTGAGCGTCTCGTTCTCATGGCCGCGCAGTTTGTCTATCACCGGCTGGATGCCGAGCATCAGGAACTCGTACCTCAGGTGCAACCGAAACTCCAGGTTCTCCTCGCCCTGGCCGTAGTTCAGCACGGCGTTCACGAACGACATGATGGCCGTCTTCATGTTGACCTCGTCTCTGTAGACGCCAGTCGATCGGTCCAAGTCGTTGACGATGCTCTGGAACCTCGTCCGTTCGAACGTGTACTTCTGGTAGTGCAGCATGGCGTCCAGGACCTTCTTGTGGCCGCCGGAGACCAAGCACACCGCGCCCAGGATCTCCAAAGCGGCGATTTTGGTTTTGATGTTTTCGGTGCTTAGCGATTGAGCAATGGTATTTATGCTAGTAGGATGTGCTAATACATGTGCGCGGCCAGTCTAAAAACAGCAACGGAGCCTTTAGAGCTAGCTGAGCTAGTTTGCGCAGGTACTTACTGAATTATTCATAAGAGCTTTGACACAGCCGATGAAACTGGTATGTATTGAGCTTTGAGCAGTGAAATAATCCATGCGTTCCAGGCAATCTAAGAGCGCCGTTAGTCCGTTGAGCTCGATGAATTTTATCACAAAACTGTGCGTGGATGTGCGCAAAGCCGTCTTCAGTCCGTCGATTTGCTTGGTCCTCGATCTGACTTCTTCTTCGGTGTTGGTCTCAGGATATTCCAGCTGGAAAATAGAGCGAACAGTTGCGTCAAAGGGTAGGTCCGTGCATTCAGAGACTCACCGTTGCCAGATTTCGTAGCCTTTCGATGTAGAGCTCCGGAGCGTGCGTTTGGTCCTCGGTGTCTTCGCCTTTTCTCGAACAGTAAATTTGCCATTTCTTCTGAGGCGGCAGGCTCATCATTGCCGCCTTATTCGGCGCTGTTAGATCTAATTCCTCCTACAAAATGATCACAATATATTAGAAATGACACTGAAGCAAATTTATAGATCAATTTTATAGTCTAAAAACTGTTTAGAGAAATTATGGGGAAATGGTGGATTACTTAATAAAAGCAACATAACGTTAATGTCGATGCATCTAACTAATTAATAAATTAATTAGAAAACTGTATGATGCTACAAATGGGTTGGTTGCGTAATAAATAGCGAAACGAACCTAATTCCATATTAACTAAGTAATTCTAATTACAATAAAAGCTGTCTTCCTCAAACGAAATGGAAAAGAAAAAAAGCACTTTCTCGATTCCTTTTTTGTATCTGTGTTAGTTGTTTGTGTCACTGGATTGAACATCTAATCGCTTACGCAAATCGAAGAGTGCAAAAATAGAGTGAAAAGCGATGCAACAATGAATAAAAAATTCAATAAAAAAATGGTTAACATTAGGATTAATATTACTCCATACAACAACAATTTATGGAGTGCCTTGGTAGTTATTTTATAACCTTCTGCATTTTCAATGATGTGCTTCTGCCTATTTTTAACATTACCTCACTTATCTAATAAGAATTCGTGTTTATCATTCGTATGTAAATAAAATGTATCTAATAACATATTTCTAATTAGTATGTAAAACAAACAGTAAAGTATATACGATTTTTAATGTATATAACCTACTGAGATTCAGAAATTATATCTCGCGTTCTTGGATACTTTGGATTCCATATTAATACCTGTGACGCTGTATTTACTTTTCTTATGTAGGTATTAACTTACCACAAGCTCTGCGAATTTGGTGTCAAGTTCTTCCTGCGGGGGCATCGGTTGTGTGGGAGTTATAGCTTGAAGGGTGAGAGTTCCAGTGTTCTCCACCACACAATATGTTATTTCAGGTGGTTCATCATCCTAATACAAAAAAAGAATAGAGTTATACAAAATTAAGTATATCAATATTTCTAATGTATGTGCAATGCTACAGGAATAACTGATTGACAAACCTGCGCGATTTTCCTTTGCGTTAAAAAGTCAGCTCAAGTGTACTTTTATATCTGTAGCACTGTGTATAACACACGCAAAAAGGTTGGGACATGGTTTAACCATAGACCCCTCAGACAAAAATAATACGATTTAACAGAAGTTACCTATACCTATATAAATATGGACTTTGTTAGGACTTGTATGCCCGTATTCAGAAGTTTAGATAATAAATACAACGGTTGGTTTTATGAAGTTATATGAAATTTGACATGGCATAACCATGGCAACTTATGGTAACCAATCGGGCATTTGAGTTACTTTGAAACTCAAATGCCTTGTTACTTTGCCAAACGTTACTTTGGAACGTTAAAATGGGACGCTGAATATGGGTCAATATCTCTATTAGGTGACATATTTATGTGTATTTTTTTTAAGTATCCCTCTCTGATTTAACGAGGCGACCAATCCCCTTAAAGCCCTAATTGTTCCGCCCTTGTAATTTACCTAATTTTTGAATCGAAACTAGATTTATTTGGTTTATTTATAAAGATTTTTTACTTTTTGTTATTTCCTAAGTATACCCCATTTTTGGAAATAAATCTCTTTTTTTGGCATTAATATGATTTTTGAAATCCACATTTTCAGCACATTATTGTCACACATCACGCATGTCAGTGCACATTATTTGTCAAAATTTTCATGACACCTTTTTAACATTGTTATTTTCAGCAATAATATATTAACTAATCATTATACCTAGCACATAACACATAAAAATATAAACATTTAAAATTTTAAAGGTTTTTCTTTTAAAAATTTTATTTCTGTAAGCTCTTACAGTATATTTTCGTATCTCAATTTAATCACCTTCTCTTTACCACTTATTTTTTGTCAATTTATTCCATTTTATTCATTTTCTTTATTTCTACGACAAATGACAAAATATAAAGATTAAAAAATAAAAATGTAAAAAAGTAGTCGAATATTATCTATTTAGTTTTTGTTAATAAAATCCTTTTTAACATTTTCTATCACCCCTAAATTATATTCTGTAGGTATTTAACTCAATCTATTTTTTGTTTATTTTGACAATGCTTGTCAAAATGACATTAGTGACGTGCATCGAACTTTGTTTTGCACAAACAATACACAGAAAATTGCAATTACATTTTATTTAAACACCAAACAACCCTTAAGCAAACCTTTTTTCAAAAATACTCCCAATTTTCCCCCTTCATAGAGTCTCACTACAACCTACAACCTTTCTGTAACGGTTCAATATGGCCTCCATTAATGATTAATAAAAAGATTTTTGTTGAAAATAACTTAATCTGTTAAAAAGGTGATATCAAAATTTTTTGTTAATAACTTTCGGAAAATTTGAAAAATCGTATGAATGCCAAAAAAATTAATTTATCTCCAAAAATATGGGATTTATAGAAATTTGCAAAGAGTTAAAGGCGTTTATTGTAGCTAATACGGCGGCGACGATGGCGGGCTAAAAATTATTATAAATAAACCATTAAATCTAGTTTCGATTCAAAAATTCTTAGGTTTACTCAAAAATTAGGAATTACATGGGGGGGCTTACAAACAATTAGGGCTTTAAGGGGTTGGTCACCCTCGTTAAACCAGAGAGATCGGTAATTCAAAAAAAAAAATTACACAAAAATATGTCACCAAAGAGAGATATTCTGTACAAATCTTGACAAAAAAAATATATGTTAAGCCTTTCTAACAAAATATCAAAAAATCTCTTTTTTATTTCTAACTTCACATCCTTATAACTTCTTTACTATAAAGCAATTTTGGATATAGGTAAATTCTGTGAAATTTTCTTATTTTTGTCTCAGTAGTACTGTGGTTAAGCCATGTCACAACATTTTTGCGACACCCTGTATAGTTAATTTGTGTAATGCGAAGTAACTGCACCGCGCTGATTGTAAAATCCCGAATAAAAGAAGAAAAATAAAAAGATGCAGACGCGAAACAAAACGAATTTACGGTCGAGCGTACTTCGTATTTCTTTGATTGCATTATGATGACGAATAAAGCGAAATCGACCGTTACCTTCTAATCGAAAGCAGAAGCCATAATGGGCTGCCTTAATTTACTTCACATATACCGAGTGTGTCTTGGAACTAAATTAACCCATTAAAATTTCTTAGGGGAAAGGAGTGCATGTGCATTAAGGGGATATATTAAAAAAAATAGAATAAGTGGATTTGGTAAAAAAATGTAGTAGGCGATACAAAAATATAACTAGAATAAGCATTATATCATCAAATATACATATACCCGTATTTTTGTTGATTTTATTCATGTATTCATATGTGCAAAGCCATATGAAGAAAATCGGTAATTAATCAACATTATTGAAATAGTATTCAAATTTTGCACACTACGAGGAAATTACGAAAACGGGACGGTAATCAATTTTAGTATCGTGTTTTACATAATATCGTTCAAAAATCAGTTCCTCAATGATCGTACGTTCATTTTCGAAGCAAAGGTAATCAAATACACTAATTAGGATATTGCTTTTCTTACTATTATACTGAAGTTAAATTTATTAACGGATTTTAAACTATTAGTTTGCCCAATTGAAAGCAGACTATTTCAGTTTTTGAACCGAAAATTTTTACAAAATTTGCCCTGTCAATTTTGGTTCTTGGAGGGAGAATTTTTGACGGTCAAGTCAACTTAATATGTTGATCCCCCTAACCCCCAGGCACCCTAACTTCAGAATTTCAAATGGTACTACCCTTATACTTCCAATACGTCCTTCCAATACATCTTTTGAAAGATCTTTCCGTTGCGAATACTCTGGCGCATCGTATTTGAAAATCGGTTAAGATTTGACAAAGTTATTAAATAAAATCGAAAAATTACCTTTTAACAAAAAATTTTAAACTAATATTTTCGTTGGAAGACCCTTATAGTGAATATCATTAATAATAGAAATTCAACACATGTTAAGACATGTCTTAAGAGACTCAATAAAACTTTAAAGTAGGTACAATATCCCATGTTTTAAGAACCCTGTAAGCTGAACTTGAACTTGCATGAAGCCGTGATAAGTACCACTTATGATCTAAATAAACGAATTTCGTTTTCATTTCGACTTGTCGAAACGCCTTTCGACTTTACCTTTCGTCAAGAGGTCAAAATCGTTTCGAAGAGCGGCCGGGCGGCGTCTGACGGGCCCGTCATCGAAAAACATAATAGCCCCGAGACGATAATACTACACGAAAAATAATTAAATTTTATTCTCGGCCTCGGGGCACCTTCTACACGATTCACTTTCGATTTACAGGACCCGCGACTGCGGAATGTCGCAGCGGGCCTTTTATTTCCATCCAAGTTTTACAGCACCGGCTCCGGAGGATTCTTCGTTCCATTGACAAAACCGCAAAGGTTTGACGAATAGATTGATTGTTGAGAAAATGTGAAAAGCTCAAACAAGAAATAAGTAGTACACTGGAGCGTCTTTGATGTGTAGAGGTAAAGAATACCACTTCAAAAGAACTTCTACAGGGTATGAAAAATAGACGGAGATATTTTAGAGGGTGATTCCTTGTTAAGAAATATGAAAAAAAAGTTTCTATAAACATGATGGGTCCGGAAATGCAGAGTTTTCAACAGGATGTTACAATAAAAATAAAAAATTATTCATATATTAAAAAAATATTTACTCGATTCTGTTGGAATTAGGTATTGGAACTCATTTCTAGAAGTTTTTTTATTATTTATTTTCCAAGGCACTTGTGATTTTTTTAGCAAAAATTTGATAAAGTAATTTTGGCCAGTCACATGCAATAAAATGATTTTTTATAAATGATATTTTTTTTTCAAAAACGAAGTGAAGATACGAAAAGGTACAAGAGGCAAAGAAGTCGTATTTTTAGATGCTTAATAAAATAAAAAATATTAAATATTCGCTTAGTTGCGCCTGAGAGGCCACTGGAGTTAATAATTTTAGTCTATTTAGGGCTCAACTAGCCTTTAAATACAACAAATAACA
Source organism: Phyllotreta cruciferae (assembly GCA_917563865.1). Taxonomy (NCBI): domain Eukaryota; kingdom Metazoa; phylum Arthropoda; class Insecta; order Coleoptera; family Chrysomelidae; genus Phyllotreta; species Phyllotreta cruciferae. The sequence continues at coordinate 6,952,927 of OU830613.1, forward strand.
TTGCCATATATCAACAGAATCAAGTAACAATCAAATAACATTTTTTAATGTACAGGGAAGTTGATACTTCTTCTTCAACTGTATATGAATCTCTTAATTCTAAGCAACTTTCTCAGCAAACTTTTTGAATATTCTGAAAAACAAAGGTAAAAAATTTTAAAAAGTTTTATCTTCTTTTTGAATTTTGAGTATTTCCCAATACGTACCTGCTTCATTAAATATGAAATTTATATATTTTTGATACACCTTGATACAACTTATGATACACCCTGTATTAATATTTTTCTTTTTTAATTAAACATCCTGTATAAACTTTGCATTTCCGAACCTATGTTTATAGAAACTTTTTTTCATATTTTTTAACAAGGAATCACCCTTTAAAATACATCCGTCTATTTTTCGAACTCTCTGTATAGGTACTGTTTAACGAATTACAAATCTCCATAGAAGTAGAGAGAATATTATAGCGGAGAGTTGCGTGGTGTTGTGCTATTAAAATTATCCTTAGGAAGATCCGATCCTGTATCAATAATTTCGTCGGAATGCGATTTTAATAAGAAATTACATTTTGTTATCGAAAGCCCGTTCTCCATTCTCCAATATGTACGGCATAAATTCGTCGTGTCGGTAAACATCCATTGTTGGAGAAAAATGTTACTTTCATTTGTTAGAGGGCAATTTCTATTTCAGCGTTTCCACCGTCGCTCCATAACGTGGGCGTCTTTAATAAATTTACGATCGTAATGAGACGTAGCTTACGTTAGGTTAGGTTCATTTGCTAATTATATTAATAACGAGTAATGGAATTTTACGCGAAATCGGTTTGATTCTTCTTCTTCGCATCGTTAACCTTGCTTTATGGTTTTTTTTTTATTTACATGTACATGTTACGAAGAGTGTTTACAAAGGACATTGCGAGAAATATAAATTTGCAAAAAGAAAAACCGTTAAAATGCAAATTGCAAACGATAGGAATTCAGCATTAATTAATAAAATAGCTGATTGATACAGTTAGCTAACTGTAGTTGATATAAGAAAAAATGAAAGGGCTGATAATAACCGATAATTCTCCTCTTGGTTACGTCCTTGACTTGGAAGGTCTACATTCTTCGACTTACTTTCTCTTATTTTCGAAGTTTTAAACCATTATTATTACTTTTACTTATAATATATATTACCTGTGCTTACATATAAACACACACTCACTTGTACGCATATTTAAATGCGATTATTGCTATACAAGGAGATACAATATATCCACACATTAAACACTTATGCAGAATGTTTGCAATAATTTTGCAAAGAGAAATATTATTGTTAGTGAATTTACAAATTACTTAAAGGATTTAATAGAAGCATAATAAGTAAAAAGCGGATTATATTCTACTTATTTACTTCAACAAGGCCTCATATAATTAAGATCGAACTTCACTTCCAGGTAAGTATCTATTATTGATTATATTATTATATGATCTATTAATTATATGCAAAAATTATGCAGTGATTTTCAAAAAAATATCAAAAATAATCAATAGAAACCTGAACTATGGAAAAAAGTTTTTTACCCAAGACATAAGAAAAATAAATAACATATTGAGACAAGAAAAAATATATTTAATGAAGTAATTCGTAATTATATACTTCACCGTTTAACGTTCAAATAAATTGTGATGATTTAAAATAAGAAATAATATCATTATTTGATATCCTACAATATGAATATCCAACAGTAGTGATATACAAGTCCAATTTACTAAGAACTTTTGAAACACCTAATTTGTTTAAATTTACCTTTAGGTATCCTTTTAATGAGCAAGTAAGATGAAATACGGTATTTCCAGCATGCCAGATATTACCAAAAACTTTACAAAAACGATAACTTTAATGGCAATTTATAAAATCAAAATTTTATCTTTTCAAATTGTAGGTAAAAGGATTAAAATTTATCAAATTCAATTTAAACACCAAAAGTAGTAAGTACATAAATATTTACATATTTCGTAAATATGCAAAAACTTGAGAAATCTTTAGATATACGCAAATGTTGAATATACATACAACGCATTTTGCCTATAATTCACTTTTTATTAATAAGCATAGAAATTTTTAAAAATTCTACTCTGGTTACTTATTAAGGAAATTTTAATTTATACTCCATTAGAGAATTATTAAGCCTAAGTTCGGGGCGATATAAAGGATGTGCATCGATAAGAATTTCTCATTGAAAAACCCGAAAAATTTTCCCTAAATACAGGTTATTATCCAACCCATTAACGATTAGAGCGTTAGATAACTTAATGGCCGGTTAAGAAATATGAACTTAAATTTATCGATCGTTCTTCAAGGACAATTAATTAACGCACTAAAATTACAGGTCATTGGGTATTCCAAAGAAAAAAACGATTAAAAATTTACGACTCTTGTGCCATTAAGAATAGCATTTCCATGATCAGGTCTCGTCTCCGTCGAGATTAATGCTCTTCGATTAATGTAATTTCGATAAGTACCTCTCCAAGTGTATTATTCTGATTAATAATTCGGATGTGCCGGACGGAAAACGTTCGAACGAACGTCTCAATCTCCACGGCTAGGTAAACAATTGTAATTTTCAGCTTTTATTTATAGGTAGGCAGATAAAATTCACCTGGTCGTTGAACTAAAATCGTTCGAAACGATAACAATGCGTCGGCAACTCCCGTGAAATTGGTTTTTAAAGCAAAAATAAAACTTAGGAATTCCGAATTTATTGTATTCCCAACGCACATAAACAGTCCGCAAGTTCATATATATTTTATGTTTGTTTAGCATAACTAAACGCAAATGAATCAAAGAAATGTACCAAGTCTAAGTGGCTTTCTCCCAAATTTTATATTCTTGGCTCCTTCCATGTTGTAGGTATTTGTTAAGGCTCGTGTGGACTAGCAATAATATTGCGAAAGTGACTTCCAAAAGTATGTACACTTAAGCAAAAATTGTTGCAAATTACTGTCTGCAAGTACTTGCGAGAGGTATTTCTCGCGTTCTTGCCCAAGAAATGTCGGAAGCGTATTCTTGCCATATAGTCAGAGCCAGTAGTAACCTACATAATGTCGAGTGTGAAACGTAAATGTGCGACTGCGTGTATAATAGCTATTTAAACAAAAAAAAGAAAAGTTTGGTTACGAAATTGGATATTATGAAGATGTACCCTCGGTTTTCGCTAGCATTGCTAACTTGAACGTGAAACATTGCTAATTGAACGAAGAGACGAAGATCCTAAAAAACTCAATAATTTTCTTCGCATGAAAATTGAAGATTTCAATTACCTTAAATAATTCCCATCGCGAAATTAAATCGATTACTTCTTCTCCCGACCAACACCTCTTGTCCGACATTGTTCTACTAGCACTAAAATTTCCAATACCTTCTGGAATGTTGCAATTACTTATCAGACACGTTAATATGAATGCAGTCGCAAAATTAACGTTTCGAAACATGTTTGAGAGATGATCTTGCAACTTGAATGTCTTGCAGCATTCGCTTTCAACCAAATTTTTATTTAATAGTGTCTTCTAGTACTTTCAACTTTCCAGATGGTATACAAAAGGTGTTGGTCGAAAGAATAAGTAATCTATTTAATTTCGTGAAGGGAATTATTTAATGTAAATGAATTTCTCAATTTTCATGCGAAGAAAATTGTTGATTTCTTTAGAATCTTCGTCTCTTAATTCAGTTAACAATGTTTCACAAAAACCGAGTGCACATTTTCTTAACATCCAATTTCGTAACCAAACTTTTCTTTTTTTTTTTCTTTTTTTTTTTGTTAATATAGCTATTATACACGCAGCCGCACATTTACGTTTTACACTCGACATTGTATAGGTAACTACTGGATCTGATTATACGGCAAGAATACGTCTATACGCTTCCGACATTTCTTGCTCAAGAAAACGAGAAATACTTCTCGCAAATACTTGCAGACAGTAACTTGCTGCAATTTTTGCTTTAAGTGTACAGACTTTGGGAAGTCGCTCTCGCATGTACTTTCGCCCTTTTATTACTAGTTGACACAAGCCTTTGGAATGCTGAGTAGCAAAAAGACGCTAAAGACTCAGTAAGTGTTAACTAAAAACTCAGTAAAATTGAAGACTTACTTGGAAACAGCCGCACCAGCCGCGCTTGGATCGCACGGCTGGCATGGCTGGAATGTGCAATCGAGGCAGGGCGTTGGTTAAATTATCCCACGCTGGAAGTTTCAACGAACACTTCGGCAACCCCTGTAACAAAAACCAAAATAAGTAACAGATCGCAAAGCATTCAACAAAACCGCATTTTCGTCGGAAGGATAACGAAACCAATTTTCCATACGAAACGTAATTACGAGCGGTATACAATTCCAGCCGCATGCACTCAATACAGGGTGTCCTATAAATTACTGTATGTTAGTGGGATCAAAATAAGTCGATGAGCCAAATTTACCTATATCACAAAGTCCTTCGTTTACCTCTGAGGAAGCTTCAAAGTTAAAAGAATATTTTCATTTTTTTTAATAACTCAAAGATGCTTCCATCGATTTTTATAAAATTTGGTTTGTAACTATTTTAATTGAAGACCCATTGTTCAATCCAAAAATTGCACCTACTGAAATCATGGAAGGGTAAAAACACCCTCATCCTACCATAAATGACTTTTTCTTGAGGGCCGCCCCTGATCCCCCAATTTTTTCGTATGGAGAGCTGTATAAGATGAATATGATAAAATGAACATTTATAAGATGGTATTTGAGTAAAAAAAATTGCGTCTTTGAGTTATTAAAAAAAAATTTTCTTTCAAGTTTGAAGCTTTCTCAGAGGCAAACGAAGAACTTTCTCCCCATCAACATACAGTAGCCCTATGTACAGGTACAATTTTGGGACACCCTGTATATCCAGCGTCTTCCTTGTGCATTTCCGAAGACAAAAAAAACCGCCTCGAAGGATAGGTAAATTCATCTCGTTATTATAGTGTAACAGTAATAGAGATTAGTTATACAGTCTAAGCGAGGATAATAATCGTGGAGGATACGACGCCTTCGGATGATGGAAGAGCGCGTTGAGAGCGTCTATGTTATTTATCCTACCACAGTTATTTTCGAAGGCTCGTAAAGTTTTTGCTGCGTACTAAAAGGTCTGTTTATTGTTCACTAATCGAACGGTGGAAGAAAATTAACTGAGCACATCGGTGTATTTTGTGAAATAGTTTGCAAACATCCACGCGTAAAATGAAGTAAATAGTACCAGAAATGTAGAGGTAATTTAACAACAATTTAATAGGTGATTTTCTGCCAATAAATTGAAATGATTTATATAAAAATGCAGGTAATATTCGAATTATCCCAACAATTTCCTGCTGCAACGATAGTAAAATAAAGAACGCAGATAAACTGAACAATTTGTTTGTAAACTACAGTTATAATTAGTAATTAATAAAAATAATTAAATCGCTGACAATTAGATTAGCGGTAAACGAGAGGAGAAGGCAAAAAAAGGCGCCTTTACCGCAAAACGTTGGAAATAAAACGTGAGCAAGGAAAGGTCGTATGCAAAATACGAGCGGCAAGTAATTCATGCATCTGCAGGTTGACATTTTTAAAGTTTGCGAGAGCCGGAAAAATTCCCCGTAAATGCAGGTTATCCTTCACGATCTCATGTGTTCAAGTCGAAATGCACATGCACTACATGCTCCTCTCGTCGCATATATGCCTACATAATTATATTTTATCACGTACGAGGGTTGTTTGAATTCTTCTAGTTACGAGGGCGACGCGATAAATCGCCGAAATAATGAACTATTTATGTTTATTGAGTTGGTACAAAACGCCCTTTTCGTGCTCTCTAATGGCAAAAGACCTCTTCTACCATAGTCTGCGGCGAATTTTATTATTCGAGTTAAGTAGAAAATCGTGTAAAGGAAAGTTAAAGAAGCGTTCTAGTAAAATTGAACGTGCAAAATTCGAAGTTTTGATTAGCAAAAAGCTTGTAATTTTATAATGGTTAAGGAAAATAAGCAACTAAAGGAAGTATCGGGTGATTACGAGTAGAATTGGCACATAATTAGAAACATACAAGAAGTGGTAAAATTATGTATAGTGTATTCATAAATGAGGCAGAGTAATCCGTCGTCTAAATTCTTGCAAAAACCAATACAATATTACTCCGCCTCATCTATGAATAGACTATAGAATATTTCAATTATCACTGATTTTAAATCCACATTTTTCTACTATACTCAATAAGGATTAAAAGCAAACCAACAACAACCCTTAGGTCATATAACATTTTATCAGTGATTAAACTGCAACTTTATAACTTAAATCATGCGTATACTGGATCGAGACTTTAATAATTTTCAACGAATACATCTTATTGACATCTAGATAAACTGCATTTTATTGTTCCGGTTCTACTCCAGTTGATTCCGTACGCAATGGAACGTAATTTTGTCTTTAACCCGAAGCTAGTTCCATAGACGGTGCAGAAATAACTAACCCAATGAGTTAATTATCAATAGAAAACTGTGTACAAAAATCGAGCTCGTGCCGCGAGTTAATTTAATCCCCTAGTCGAGCTTAAACTTAATCGTTTGTTCGAATAAGAGCTGATTAAATAACAATCGATTTAGAATTGAATAATTTAAAACGTAAGCCGCTGACGAGCGTCTTCAAGAAGAATGAATTTTTTTATTATCTTCTTCTATGCGGTTGACTGAATAATTGCAGAGCGCTAGAAGGTTTTATTACAGGCGGTTAATAGGAAGTAACATTTTTTTCGACGTAAATTGAGCCGAAGGGACTTACCAGGTATATGTATAAGTTTCATATCAATTAATTAGCATGGAGAACGTTTAACGGCTGAGTCGGTTGATTTTGAAGAGATATTCGAATATACAGGGTGTCTCAAAACTCCCTGTACACAGAGCTACTGTATGTTGGTGGGATCAAAATAAGTCGATTTGGCCAAAATTACCTATATCACAAAGTGCTTCGTTTGCCTCTGAGGAAGCTTCAAAGTTAAAAGAAAATTCACATTTTTTTGAATAACTCGAAAACGCTTCGATCGATTTTTATAAAATTTGGTATGTAGCTCTTTTAATTGAAAAGCCATTGTTCAAACCAGAAATTATACCTACTAAAATCATGGAAGGGTAAAAACTACCCTTATCCTACCATAAAAGACAAAGTTTTTTTTTTGAGGGCCGCCCCTGGTTCGTCAATTTTTTTGGATGGAGAGCTTCACTCATTTATAGCATTTTTTGTCTCTTGCGAAAAACATGTATCTCTCATGGTATTCGAGTAAAAAAAAATTTATGGACTTATGGTCAGTGATTTAAAATTTTCAATAAAAAAAATACGACATCATTTATTGTAGGATAAGGGTGGTTTTTAACCTTCCATGATTTCAGTAGGTATAATTTTTGGTTTGAGCAATGGCTCTTCAAAAGAGCTACATACCAAATTTTATAAAAATCGATCGAAGCGTTTTCGAGTTATTAAAAAAATGAAAATTTTCTTTTAACTTTGAAGCTTCCTCAGAGGAAATCGAAGAACTTTGTGATATAGGTAATTTTGGCCAAATCGACTTATTTTGATCCGACCAACACACAGTAGCTCTGTGTACAGGGAGTTTTGGGACACCCTGTAGAATGAATTTTTTTGTTCATTTAGACGTCAATAATTATAAATGTGAAACTAGGAATAGGAGACCTACCAAAAGGGAGTAGATTAAGAAAGTGAAATTAATAATATTTATCTACTAGGTAGATTCGAGTTGCTACTCTACATGTACAGTAATTGAAATTCAAATCCAAACACCTTCATAGTTTGCTAATTTCACTAAACGTTCGTATGTAGGACAGGCGTGTAATTTAGTTTTGCTTACATATCGGAGTTAAGGCCGTCAACAAATTAGAAATATGCCGACCCAACATGGCAAAACTGGCTATCGTTAGGCGGAGCCCGTTTTTTGATTGACGTCTCGTCGATTTTTCGTATTTTTCCTTTGTTAATATTTATTTAAGAGCTTTCGGCTGTCGCTTTTTTTCTCCCTATCGACCGACGGAGATCGCCGGTTGCGCAACGTAAACAAAGCATTTGGAATGTCGATCGAGTTAATCGTTAAATTAGTCGGTAAATTTAATTGAAACATGTGGCATACTTGGACAATTTTTTACGTAATAGATCAACTAATTTAGAGGTGAATTGTTTAATTGAACAGAACAAACAATCTATTAGTCGAAAATCGTTGAGTGGACCTCAATTTGAGTGAAGAAATAGTCCATTCTCTGCATAAAAAGGCTCGTGTTGATTAGGAAGTAACTTGCGACAGTTTTTGCGATAGAGTCGATATTAACGTTTCTAAACACGTCTGAGTGCTGAACCTGCAAGTTAAATTTCTCGCAGCATTCACTTTCAGGCAAGTTTTTAGGCAAGTCGTGTACCTATACGTTTCTATTAAAGTGTCTGATAGTACTTTCAACTTTCCAGAAGGTATTGGAAATTTTTAGTGAGAATAAAACAATGTCGGTCAAAAAGTGTTAAGAGAGAAGAAGTAATCGATTTAATTTCCCCCCCGGATGGGAATTATTTAAGGTAACTGAAATCTTCAATTTTCATGCGAAGAAAATTCTTGAGTTCCTTAAGATCTTCGTCTGTTAATTCAGTTAACAATATTTAACAAAAATCTGGAGTGTACATCTTCTTAATATCCAATTTCGTACCCAAACTTACCTTTTTTTTAGTTTTTTTTGCTAAAATAGCTATTATACACGCAGCCGCACATTTACGTTTTACACTCGACATTGTGTAGGTTACTACTGGCTCCGATTATATGGCAAGAATACGTGTATACGCTTCCGACATTTCTTGCGCAAGAAAACGAGAAACACCTCTCGTAAGCACTTGCAGACAGTAAGTCGCTGCAGTTATTGCTTTAAGTGTACATACTTTTGGAAGTCGCTCTCGCAAGTACTTTCGCAATTTTATTGCTAGTCGACACAAGCCTTAAAATCCTGTTATTTCTAGTAAAAAGCTTATCGAAACATTCCCATATTTCACCGCATCCAATTTTTTCACCGTTTTAATTCGACATTCTTCCGGCTCGAAACGCCCGAACACGCGATTTTCCATTCGAATTGTAAATGCAAATCCGAAGAGGCTCGGTTAATTACAGATAACAAGTGCATTATGAAAACGAAGCGACGATAATACCACGTAGGATTCATTTCCGAAGAATAATCGCCGGGCTGCCAAAGCATTAAGAGCGATTATGAGTTACCGTTAGCGCGCGTGTATAATAATAATGGTACTCCGCATACTGCGGAAATAAACGCGTAAAGCACTTAAGAGTTTTTAAGAAACGTTGAGATTTTTACCTCGATAAGAAGTTTGAAAATTATGTTATTTTAAAGCGCTTTGTTTCTGATAAAATGTCAACATAGGAGAAACCAAAGACATTGGTCGGTATTCAACGCCCATTTTAACGTTAAAGTCATATGACTTAAACGTAAACAATGTCCTTAGTTACTCCATAACAACAATGTAGAACTGTCAAGTTAGAGGCGCTCGCTAAACATGACTTTAACTTTCAAATGGAGCGCTGAATACGGGGCTATAAATTTTGGCATGTCGCATTATATTTCAAATAAAAAAAGGAAGTTCAGTGCGACCAACGTGACCTGAACGGCGTTCAACCAAACTAATGTTGATCTTGCTCTCTGCAACAAAAACCAAAATGAACTCGGTTCAAAGATGACTCGCGGGGAAGCGATTTTGGTCTCTAATTCTTATTTCATTGTCATTGTCATTCTCATTTCAAATTTCATCTTCATATTTCAATAGCTGATATATCGAAAAACTTGTCGGAGTAAAACTTGTTGCAAATTTAATCAGCTTTCATTTTGTATAGAATGGGCGTGTCGCTGGGACGCATATTTTCCGAGATATAAGCAAAAAAAAGAAAAATGGGCAAAATGGGGAAATTGGAAAATTTTTATGGGCTAAGTGCACGCAGGTCTAAAAATGATCTGCATCATATGATTAAATATTGCCCAATAATCACAAATCACAAATTGTAAGCAATGTTATGCCCTCAACAACATCGGCTAGATCAAACGTTCTTAAACAATAAAAAAGGCAACTTCTAAGTATTGGTTCGATGACAAAAAACCTCGCCGGAGAATCTAGAACGATCGAAAGAGAATCGATCTGTTCGAGCGTTCGCGGTTTGACATTAAACCATTAAACTATTACTTGACTCGGAACGCTTTCGGATTAATAAATAAGTATAGGTAGAAGAAGCATTCGAATACGCACGACCTTTGCTCGACCGAACAATGCAAATGTTGGGTACACAATGCCCGCCTTCCACGTCGATATTTAGTTTACCTTCGAATGATAGATAACAATGAGAAAGGATTCGTCGCGACGAGAAATCATGGTTAAATTAAATACAAGACAGGAGTAAGGAAAACAATGAATAAGTATAGTCAACTGGAAGATCGCATTTCACTTGATTACCTATAATTGTGTGTGCATAAAGTTCTTACTATTTCTATTTGAACTCGAAGCATTGCAAAAAGAAGGATTAAGATGAATACGATGAAAATTAACATACTGTTGAAGATAAAAATGAGGAAGATTGGCAACAGAAAAATCTTGCCTCATCATTGAATTCTTAAGAATGTTAATAACAGAAAGATTAGGATGAAGACGATGAAAAATAACAACATAATGATGTAGATGAAGATGAGAAAAATTAACATAAGAAAACTGTTGTCTCAACATTGAACGGTGAAGAAGATCATTCAACAGATAACTTTTGTCTCGTCATTCATATCTTCTTCTTCTTCTCAGCCCTAGTTCATACAATTTTTTCGACTCTAATTTCTTCAATTACCTTCGAATGATAGATAACAATGAGAAAGATTCGTCGCAACGAGAGATCACCGTTAAATTGAATCCGCAGACAGGAGTAAGGAAGGCAATGAATAAGTATAGTCAACTGGAAGATCTCATTTCACTTGACTACCTATAATTGTGTGTACATAAGGTTCTTACTATTTCTATTCAAACTCGAAGCATTGCGAAAAGAAAGATTAAGATGAAGACGATGAAAATGTACATAATCTAGAAGATAAAAATGAGAAAGATTGGCAACAGAAAACTCTTGCCTCGTCATTGAATTCTGAACAATGTTAGCAACAGAAAGATTAAGATAAGGACGATGAAAATTAACAACATAATGATGATGATGATGAAGATCATTCAACAGATAACTTTTGTCTCGTCATTCATATCTTCTTCTTCTTCTCAGCCCTAGTTCATACAATTTTTTCGACTCTAATTTCTTCAATTACCTTCGAATGATAGATAACAATGAGAAAGATTCGTCGCAACGAGAGATCACCGTTAAATTGAATCCGCAGACAGGAGTAAGGAAGGCAATGAATAAGTATAGTCAACTGGAAGATCTCATTTCACTTGACTACCTATAATTGTGTGTACATAAGGTTCTTACTATTTCTATTCAAACTCGAAGCATTGCGAAAAGAAAGATTAAGATGAAGACGATGAAAATGTACATAATCTAGAAGATAAAAATGAGAAAGATTGGCAACAGAAAACTCTTGCCTCGTCATTGAATTCTGAACAATGTTAGCAACAGAAAGATTAAGATAAGGACGATGAAAATTAACAACATAATGATGATGATGATGAAGATCATTCAACAGATAACTTTTGTCTCGTCATTCATATCTTCTTCTTCTTCTCAGCCCTAGTTCATACAATTTTTTCGACTCTAATTTCTTCAATTACCTTCGAATGATAGATAACAATGAGAAAGATTCGTCGCAACGAGAGATCACCGTTAAATTGAATCCGCAGACAGGAGTAAGGAAGGCAATGAATAAGTATAGTCAACTGGAAGATCTCATTTCACTTGACTACCTATAATTGTGTGTACATAAGGTTCTTACTATTTCTATTCAAACTCGAAGCATTGCGAAAAGAAAGATTAAGATGAAGACGATGAAAATTTACATAATCTAGAAGATAAAAATGAGAAAGATTGGCAACAGAAAACTCTTGCCTCGTCATTGAATTCTGAACAATGTTAGCAACAGAAAGATTAAGATAAGGACGATGAAAATTAACAACATAATGATGATGATGATGAAGATCATTCAACAGATAACATTTGCCTCTTCATTCATATCTTCTTCTTCTTCTCAACCCTCTTTCTTCCAATTACTTCGACTCTAATTTCTTCAATTACCTTCGAATGATAGAAAACAATGAGAAAGGATTCATCGCGACGGGAAATCACCGTTAAATTAAATCCAAGACAGGAGTAAGGAAAACAGTGAATAAGTATAGTCAACTGGAAGATCGCATTTCACTTGATTACCTACAATTGTGCGTGCATAAGGTTCTTACTATTTCTATTTGAACTCGAAGCATTGCGGATTGCGATAGCATTTTCCGGCGAAATGCGTTTCTAATTCCTCGAACGGGAACGTCTTCATACTCGAGCGGTTTCCGCCGATGATGATGGTGATGATGTTGTTCGATTTCGACGAGAGCATCGCAGATTCTATTATTGGAACGTAAATAATTAATGCTCGCGTACTTTTTTTTTCTCTCCTTCGTCGTATTTTTGTTTTTATATGCAAATTTCATCCCAGATTCGACGCGATAGCGATGGCTCGGCGTTTCGATCGCATCCGATGGGAAAGTCGGACGTCGAATTTAATTAAATTTATTCGCGCGAATATCGAAGAAACGTTTTCGGCGTGACGAATGCGGGTAAATTCGCCAGCACCAACAGTCATGGGATTGATTTCTTCGCTTTCATTCGTTTCAATACCGTAAATTTCGGCATAATCCCTATGAAAAAGTCAGATGATAGATGAAGAAGATTGGCAACAAAAAGATTAGGATGACGAAGATGATGAAGATGAACAACCTGATGATGAAGAGGAAGATGAAGGGAAAAAAGAGGAAGAATGGCAACAGAAAACTCTTGGCTCGCTTTCATTCGTTTCAATACCGTAAATTTCGGCATTACCATTATGAAAAAGTCGGATGATTGATGAGGAAGATTAGCGACAGAAAGGTTAGGAGACGAAGACGATGAAGAGCCTGATGATGAAGAAGAAGATGAAGATAAAAATGAGGAAGATTGGCAACAGAAAACTCTTGCCTCGTCATTAAATGATGAAGAAGGTTAACAACAGAAAGATTAAGATTAAGACGTTGAAAATTAACAACATTATGATGAAGATGAGAAAAATTATCATAAGAAAACTGTTGTCTCAACATTGAATGATGAAGAATATCATTCAACAGATAACTTTTGTCTCAACATTCTTCTTCTAATTCTTCTCAATCATCTTTCGTCCAATTTCTTCGAGTCTCATCATTGCAGACTAAAAATTACTACACAGGATTTAAAACGTAGGTCGCAGAGAAAGTACATCCATCCACTCGTCTTTTTTTTTCGAAATTAAATTATCCTCTAACTAGCTAACAATCGAGTATGGCCAATTAACCCGCCGAATGTAAATACACGTTAAATTGGTATCTACGATTTAGTAGGTTTCTATGTTTCGGATCGAAGCGAATTAATTTCTAATGACGTGCATTTTCTGCGGTATTCGAATTGGAATGGTAGCCGATCGAAGGCAGGTGTAAGGCAACGCCATGAAAGGACGGCTAGTAAAATAATGAACAAAGTATAAATACATAATTGGTAGTTGTTTATGGACCTCTTTCGACGACGGCAAAAAGGAATACCTGGTAAATGATGGTGGAAAGGTGTGTACCAGTACCATTCCGGACTAATTTATTAATAGATAATTGCATCGATCGTAGTTGATGGTAATTAGTTGTGGTAATTATAATGTTATGTGGGCCAAAATTACGAAATTTTATGATAGTAGGACACTTTTTAGTTTCGAATTCGTACCTAATTATGCATTTAGTGAGTACAGATTGATAGGAATATTGAGGAGAGAATATTGAGGATTGATTTTATTTGATTTGGAATAAACGGTAAATTGTAATTTTTTAGTATTATCCTTAATTCCACTAACAAGAAATCCTTCGTACATGCATCTTTACGACTACTTTTCTTTCCTAATTGATTAAATTCCAAATTTTCCACGATTCCAAATACCAAAAACAAACTGTAGCGAGCACCTGTAATAAATCTGTCGCTACAAAAAATCATTACGAAATGATTAAGTGCATTCCGCGCGTTCCTCACCTAGTTAATTAATAAAAAAAACAACGTGAAAATGTCCTTAACCTTAAGCCGAACGCGTAGTTTCACTTTTAGCACCTAATCAATCGATAAACGCGTCGAAAAAATCGTTTCGCAATCGCCCGGTTTTCGATCTTGTTTCTCGGATCAGCATGGTACATTGATATTTTTTTTTACAATTTAATCAGCCGAGTTACTTTCTTTGCGCGGAAACGGATGACCACGTTCGAACAGGTTTGCTGGCCTACTTCGAAATTGAGACAAGCACTAGAGTGTTATTGAGGAAAATTGAAAATAAACCCTAAATCCTCCGAGTATACACATATTCTTGCCTTCGTAATATTTCAAATATGGAATTTACTCGAGACGAGATGGATACATTGAGTAGCAAAACGACATAAAAGGACATCAAATTTATCTACTGGAAGAGGAATTTATGTCCTACACATATTTATTTAGTGCTTTAAAGTCGCGCAAGTCACATCTAAAGTTTTCCAATAGCTAAAGAGCAAAGAGCGGATTATATGCAACATTTGCATATATCTAATGATTTGACAATTTTTTGCAGATTTTGAAAAAAAAAATGGATATTTTAGCATAGAATGTAGATATTTATGCATTTAATACTTTTTGTTTTTACATTCAATTTGATAAATTTTAATCTATTTAGGTACCTACAATTTGAGAATATAAAATTTGGGTTTTACAAATTACCATTAAAGTGCATGTAAAGTTTTTGGAAATATCCGGCACACTGGAAATAACTTATTTCATCTTACCAGACCTTTAAAAGGATAAAGGTATACAAATTAAAAACAAATTTGGTATTTCAAAAGTTGTTAGTAAATTGGACTATTGTTGGATTTAATGATAAGTATTATTTCTTATTTTAATCAACACAATTTGTTTGAAACAGTGAATTTTGTCTAGTGCTTATTGTTTTAAGTGAAATTGAAAATATTATGAATCACTTTATTAAATATTGTTTTTTTGTGTCTTCTGTGTATTCTTTATTTTTCCATGCACTATTTTCTAATTATTTCATAAACTAAAAAAAATTACAATATCTAAGGTACAAATAGAGTACTTTTTCCATAGTTCAGGTCATATTGCATATTTTTTTAAAAATCACTGCATATTTTTGATTTTTTTTAAATCTGCATATTTTTTGAAAATTACTGCGTATTTTTAAATAAATTGTTGCATATAGTAGATAAATATATGCGCTTATATTAGCATTTTTTTTGCATATAATCCGCTCTTTACCAATAGCACTGATGTAAATACTTAGTTAAAATAAATCAATGCAGCTGTAAATAATTATATGCCTTAGATTTTCATCAATGATGGACTATTTAGCACATCATCATTTCAAAATCAACAAGGTTTTCAATGCATGGAAGAACCATCAGCTGTATGCATTATTTTTTATCAAAACAATAAACAAGCACTTCGAGTAGAAAAGAATTAGAAGCACAATCAACCAACCATCGAGAAATCACACTATACAAAGGCTAATTACTTTCCTTTAAAAACTATTGTTTTAACTAATGTACATCCGATGTTTGCGCGTTTACGAGTTTTCCTTTTTTCCTTTATCTCATCGACGAGTGACAAGAAAAATCACTCATCGCCTGCGAGAGTTTCACTTTGCAAATCGTTTGTATCCGACGTGTTTACAGAAGGAATAATAAGAGCATCAAGGTCCTAGAAGTCATAGAAGTCCATAGTAATGGAAGATAGAGGGAATGTGATAAGGATTTGCGGTGAATTATTGGAAGTTATATTGCGAGACTTTCTTCAAGATTATGAAAGTATTAAATGGACTTTCTTTCACAACGATGGAACGCTAGTATGATTACATTAAATCAATATCTACTAATCTATAATAGTATTGAATAAAATGAAATCAATAACCCGTACCCATTTCTTATTAAGTTTTCTTAACCATCTGGTGTAATGGTAATCATTAAAAATGAATTATTACGATAAAATGGTAGTCGCATCTGCTAAAATCTAACATTTCATTAGCATCTGCTAAACGACTACCTAGTAGGAAATCGAATCTTCTTCCGATTACTTATACATCAATTATAAATTCAAATTGCGTAATGCAACAGAAACTAAAAAAAAACGGCGTTATAGCCTTAATGGACGTCGTGTTCGTTCTGCCTTAAAATCATGCTCTTTAAGTTTACGTAAGATTAAGATGGCATTTAGATGTTTATTGCATATGCTGTTTGCAATTTGAAATTTCCTCGGCAAACAGGGAATTACGGGATATGGAATTAATTAAATTGTTTCATTCTAAAAGGAATTTATACCCTTCTTAGAAACGAGTTCCTTCATTGCATTAATGTAACGACATGCTAAATCAAAATTGCACGGGTGTACATTTATCTATTACTCGGGTACGAGTGCCTTGACATTTCGTAAAACTATTAAGTACTAAAAAATCTATTATGTGTCAATTCACGACTTGAAATGAATTACATTTGCCCGAAACGGCCGTGAACCGGCGACTGATATTTTTCGAATTGCAATTTATATTTTGTTATAGATTACTCGAATTCATAGATCATGGACAACGCTCAAAAAATATGTAATTAATGAGTACTCGAAATAAAAAACGTTTTTTTCTGCTTATACTTCAAATTTAACCACCTCCGCGAAATTTATATCGATAGATGTTAGATATTGTTATAGTGCGTTATACAGCCATTAAAAATCCTTGAACAGTTGATTAGTTCAATTAATTTTCCCGCCAAGTTTCTTCTAACATCTTTCTAATTTTAAATAAACTCTTTTATTCGGTTTTTGGAAGGTTTGAAGGTAGAATAAATTGATGATGTTTAAGGCATTATAAATAACATTAAAACTCACTATTGTCAGTGTAAACTTATATACAATAGCCAGCAGTTTAACGAGTCGGAGTATCAATTACTGGAAGTAGATAAAGTTTAATAAAACGATTATTAGAATTTCTATTCTCGCGAAAATAAAATAAACGTTTGTGTAGGTACGATTAAACTGCACTCAAACTGATGCATTAAGGAAGATAAAATTAATTACATAGAGACATTTTATGCTCATGATTCGTTTTACTATCTAATAGTAAACTCATCTTTAACTTCTTTCGATCAAATGCTCAAGTAATTACTTTCTTACATTATACTTATAGTACCTTTCAACTTTTGACACATATATAATTTATTTATATTATACTTTATAACTTTATTTATTATACCTACACCAGCTATTTAGATATTATTCAAGTAGGATTGAGGATAAAATTTGTATCAACAAGATTTATTAGCACTTTAAATTACAAAGTTTAAACGATATTAACAGCTTATTAAGAAAACAAGTCCACATCATACTTGCAAACACCATTTTTAAAATTTAATCGGTCGCTTCAAACTGACAAATCCGACTTGCTTAACGCGAAAATAATTTGATAATTAAGTTGTGAAGAAAGAATTAGATAAATTATTTGCGTTTAACCTACACACCGATATTTATTAAATTTATAGGATACTCTGACGTTTGATTTAGCAGTCGTTACGAAAGAGATTTATTCACATATAGATGTTGGAATTTTGAAGAATAATTTTATAGTTTATATAGCATTGCAACATTTCGAATTAATTATTGTTTCGGGGTTAACGAGTGAATAAAAATAGTCTCTCCCCATCGACAACAAACCGCAAATTGATCAACTAAAATAAAATAGTTATATACTTTTAGATTGCAATTGCGTTACTTTCCTTTTCGAATTCGCCGTGCATGACAGATGGTTACAAAACTCAAATGAAGACTTTTATGTTGCACATTAATTTTTTCATAAATGTAATACGTTAGGTAGGTACTAACACATTTTTACACGAAATCGTTCACGTAACATTTTTTAATAAATTATGCGCACGTACTTATCTGGATATTGAATAATGAGAGCGTGTTCAAAGCGAATGCTACATAAAAATACATGCGAGAAAAAAATAGATTAAATAATTTGGGTAGGTACGTGAAAAAAGAGTAAATTGTGATTTACAAATAAAGACAATTCTATACTCTATTCATAAATGAGACGGCCATAAATTGGCCAAATTTCACCCTATACAGAGGCTAACAGAAGCTACCTTCTGTTCAATTTTGGTCGCGACTGGGGGTATCTCGGTTATTAGACTTGATAGGACATTGTGGTTTTCGCGAACCTGTACTACTTTTTTGTCAAACTTACAATGGCACAAACAGATTTTTTAAATCTCTATTCATTTTTGAGTTACAGGGCGATAATGAAAATTCTGACTTATTCAGCCACCCCTGTATCTCGTTTGCTATTGAAGATATTTTAAATGTGTAAACTGATTATTATAGATAATTTTACGTAGAATTCAGTGACGTCCTTAGTTTTTTTATGGGGGTTACCATTTCTGAAATAAGACACCAACTTGTAATTTTTTTAATGGAACACCCTGTATTTTTTATTGGCCATTAAATTTGTAAATTTTTCCTCTTTTTAATGATATGGCGCATTCTATATTTTGAATTTCATAAGAACGCTCAGAGAATATAATATCTATTTTATTCGAAAAATGGTTAGGGGGCTATGCAGAAAAACCAAAATAAAATACTTTTAGAACAAAAATAGTTGTTGAGAATATTAAACAAAAACATTTCTACGATTTTTTTGTTTTTCCGCATAGCCCCCTAACCATTTTTATAATAAAATAGTTTCTCTTTTTTGAGCGTTTTAAGAAAATTCAAAATATTATTTATAAAATAATCTTAAGATTAACAGAAAAAATATATTATTATTATTCATTTTTTGTCCATCACCGATGTGACGTGTTTAACACCTGAGCACTCTCTTAGATGCCATTTTCGTAAGTTTTCGAAGAGGAAAATTTTGTAGGACTTGTTAAAATGAAGCTGCTCACGAAAAATTTATTTTGTATTATTCGTTTGCAAAATTAGATCTAGGCTCCCGGTCTATCAAGTCTAATAACCGAGATACCCCCCAGTCGCGACAAAAATGGGACGCAGTGTACAATACAGAAATTGAAAAAAAAATAATATTCACGAATAATATTTTAATATTACTTGGATGGTTCACCCTGTATTGGTTTTGTAATGATCACGATAGCCTCATTTATGAATAGACTATAGTATACAATTCACAATTTCGTTCAATAAACCAATATTTGTAATCAATTTTTTAGGGCCAAATACGAATTTTCCATGTCAATAATCCATAGTATTCACCAGAATTAACCTACTGTGATCAGACAACTCTAATGTATTGAACAAAGATTAATATTTAAATACGCTCTCCGTTAATTTGGAAACAGTTAAACATAATTAATGGGTATTAAATTAGAAAATTAACCATCAAGCTCGAACAAAATCTCTAAGCAGATGGCATTATTTGCAGAAGAATAAAATCGCCTCTACTGGAACGTGATGGAATTTCTCGTACGGCTTGTCCTTGATACAGAAAGATTATAATTCAATAAAAAAAACCTTATTGACCTTGGTTAGTTTAACGTTAGATAAACTATCTTACCAGCCTTCCATCGAAGGAGAAAGCTTCCAAAGGATAATTAGCATAGCGAATTAATATTGAAAGTTTATATTCTGTTTTTATGCCTGCCTAATAAATAATTAACCATATATCACAATTTACGATGACCATGTTGATTTTATACTTTCTTCCTATACGAAATAGGATAATAATGATACCTTTATTGTGTGCACGTATACCAAAAATTCTTTAATATCCCCCCGAGAAATAATATAACATTTTAAACAACAATTTCGTGCACATAAATGTAATAAAATTAAGATAATCTGATATTAGCAAAGAAGTAAATCATGCAAATCATTCGGCACTATATATACAAGGTGTACTAAAATTATTAACCCCTAGGCTACAAATAATATTTCATAAAAGAACTGTGTATTAATTTATCAGCGTTTGCTCTTTAATCTCTAATTAACTTGTATTAGAAGTTAATATCTAAACAAGTATGTAGTTAGATGCTAAAAAATAAAAAATAAATAGGTGCAATAGTTAGTCAATAAACAAAACCGCCCATGTATATTTTTTCTGTTTTTATCTCCTCATACCTGGAACGTAATCTGGAGTTAAAATGGAACATAAAATTTTACGACTCGAAATTAAGTAGCATCGTAATTATAAAATAACGATCTTTATCTCGACCAGTTTACGTTTCTTGTTCGTAATGCCCCATTGATAATTATTAGGGAAATATACTGTGGATTTTCAAACGATTGGACTCGTACGTCAAGCGTTAGAGCCAAGTACGTACAAAGGAACTTGTTAAGGAGCAATTTAGTAGTTAGAACGAATATGAATAAAATTCTTTCGTAAGCAGATGCAAATGAACGTCTGTTTATCACCGAGTGGTGCTTGGTTCTTTGCTTTAGGAATTTAAGGTCGATCATCAATAAGTTTCAATCCAAAAGCTCGGCATATTTTAGTTCGGTAGGTATCATATAAGGAGGTTACATGCAGCAAATTATCATAAGTAGGTATATCTGCTTGTTCATACATAAATGTAGGGAGAATGGATACCAGACCAGTTGAAATAAATAATAAGAGAAGGTTTTATAGTATGAATAATTTGAGTATTATAGTTGACAATAAATATAAGAATAGTGCATAATGAAAATTTCAGATTTCCTTTTATGAGGGATTTAAATGAGGGAAATATGCAAAGTTTTTGTATCGCGGAGAAACAGTAGATGCATTTATGAAGAGTTCAAGGAAAGCAAACGCTTATGCATCCAGTTTTAATGTTGCGATTATAATGTTAATAAAATGTAAGGTCAAAGACCACGCACTGAAGCTCGTTCATATATCCTATTATAATAGGATTGCAATAAAGTCTAATTTCATTTTAGTATCACTCAATTATATTAAATTGTATTTTTTTAATAATTTTTCACACGGTCTTATAGTCATAGAGACGAAATAATAGTAGAATTTAATGAGACATACTTAGAGGATGTTCGAAAAATAGACGGAGATATTTTAGAGGGTGATCCCTTGTTAAAAAATATGAAAAAAAGTTTCTATAAACATGCGGAAATGCTGAGTTTTCAAGATATAGAATGTTAAATTAAAAAAGAAAAATATATTAATATATAAAAAATATTTACTTGATTCAGTTGAAATTTGGCAATGTTATTTGTTGTGTTAAGAGGTTAATTTAGCTCAAAATAGATTAAAATTATTAAGTCCAATTGCGTCCGGGGGGCACCTAAGCGAATATTTTATTGGGAAAAAAAATGTACGCCACTGTCTTTTTTGTAACATTAATATTTTTTTTATTAGGCATTTAAAAATACAACTTTAGCTCTTGTATTTTTTTGTATATCACTTCGTTTTTGGAGAAAATGAAAAAAAAAACCGTTTTATTGCATGTGACTAATATATGATTTTTTTTAATTTAACATCCTGTATCTTGAAAACTCTGCATTTCTGGACTCATGTTTATAGTAATTTTTTTTCATATTTTTTAACAATCTCCGCCTATTTTTTGAACACCCTGTATAATTATTAAAATGGTATTATCGTGTACATACCAAATGGAGCTTATCCACCAATTCTGTAATTTGTACTTTGCTGCACATCGTCACAACTACCGATAAATCCAACAAAAAAATATCGAAATTGAATCACTCGAATTTACTAACGAAATCAACACGAACCGTCGAATATTTCCGCGCTCATTTTCCGTTTAACCGTGCAGTTCGCGCGCTCCGCGTCCCATCCGAAACCATCAAGCAGCCTTTGGTTTTGGAAGCAGGTCGATCGTACCTCGATCGGATCGTGTCTGTCGGCACGGAAACAGGTGAGTACCGCAATAGAGGAGGCACAACAAAAACTCACGAGCCACCACTTCTTCGCCATTCTTTCTCCATCACCTTCTCCGGTTCTAACGCATTTTATAGTGCGGTCGCATCGGACCCATAATCACTAAGAATTAATACTAACTCGGGTTTGAAATGAGTAGGTACAATAAATTACGATGAGATATAATATAGGTTCATACAGTAATTGGGAGATATCAAGTGCTATAAAGTCAAAGAAATAATATTTATGTAGATATACAAAAGATGGAGAGTAAGGACTTTGGTATAAATATAAACCGTTTAGAGGATGCTTAAATTGAACCAATATTGGAGTGCCGTCTTTAATTAGCAACCTTAGGATTCTCCAGTCTCCTTAGGAAATTTCTAGATCCCTCTAGAAACAGTATAGCTCCCTAAAGAAACCTATAGCACCCTTAGGAAACCTCTAGTACCCTTTGGAAACATCTAACTCTCTTAGGAATCCTCTAGCCCCCTTAGGAAACTTCTAGCTCCCTCTAGAAAACCTCTAACTACCTATGGAAACCCCTGGCACCCTTAGAAAACATCTAACTTGCTTAGGAATTTTCGAGCTTATTCAGGAAACATGTATGAATTTTTTAGCGTACTAAAGAAAATGTATTTTGCTCTATAAGGAAAGCTCTAGCACCCTTAGGAAGCAACTAAATTTCTTAGGAATCTTCTAGCTTCCTTAGCAATCCTCTAGCATCCTTAGAAAACATCTAACTTTCTATGAATCTTCTAGCTCCTTGTAACATGTAACTCCCTTAGGGATCCTTTTGTTTTCTCTAGAAATTGTATAGCTCGTTAAGAAAAACTCTAGCTCCCTCTAGAAACTCTATAACTCTTTATGGACACCCCTGGTACCCTTAGGAAACATCTAACTTTCTTAGGAATATTCGAGCCATTTAGGAAACATGTATCTTCCTTAGGAATGCTTTACCTCCCTCTAGAAAATTTATAGCTCTCTAAGGGAAGCTCTTGAACCAACTAAAGCAACTAAACAACTCCCTTATTAGGGATCATTTAGCTTTATCTAGAAAATGTTTGACTCCTTAAGAAAGGCTCTAGCGTCCTTAGGAAATACCTAACTCTCTTTGAAATTTTCGAGCTTCTTAGGAAATCTCAAGTTCCATTAGGAAACATTTTTTTGTTATGTTGAAGATACGAAAACATCAAGACAGTTGGATTGAATTTCTAAGCGCCCCTACTACATTTGCAGTTCCCCATCAGCTACCTTCGACAGGTGTAAGTACTTACGAGCTGTTTTATCGAGGCAAAGACAGATGGTGGAATTGAATCGAAGTGGAAGGCGCACCGTATCGTAGGAGGATGAAATTCACTTTCGATTTTCGATTGTTGTTGTAAACAAAGGTCAGCGAATGATCGAAATGCTAGGAATCGGGATTGGTTGGTAATGAAAATTTCTCGCGAATAATGTAATGGATAATTAGAGGTGATTTTAGATGATTATCGAAATGTCTTTAATTTGAGTAGCTATTCGAGATATTTAGATGACAATGTAAAGAAGAATTTCGGATTAGGGATTTTTTGTCGAGTAACGATTTGTCAGTATTAATTTGTTTACCAATTTCTAAATCATGAATTAACGAATATTTCGAATGCAATTCATCTTGTGCGAGTCATTGATTTCTAATCTATTCCAAACGTTCCTCGACAATTTTCGAATACGCGATTTTTTCCTACAAAAAAACGTGAATAGAAAAATTTAATATTCGAATATAAATTTGCAATTCTCATTAATTTGCTGTGCTACAATAATTTCATAATTTTAATTTATTATGTTTAAATTTGATTTCAATTTTGTTTACTTTTAAATTTACGTTAAGAATTTGTAAAGGCACATGTCGATTAGCATGTAACTTGCGACAGTTTTTGCGATAGAGCCCATATTAACGTGTCGAAACACGTCAGAGAGCTGAACCTGCGAGTTAAATTTCTTGCAGCATTAGCTTTCAGGCAAGTTTTTAGGCAACTCGTGTACACATTTATATTAAAGTGTCTAATAGTTCTATCAGCTTTCCAGAAGGTATTGGAAATTTTAGTGAGATTAGAACAATGTCGGATAAAAAGTGTTGGTCGAGAGAAGAAGTAATCGGTTTAATTTGGGGATGGGAATTATTTAAGGTACCTACCTAATTGAAATCATCAATTTTCATGCGAAGAAAATTGTTGAGTACTTTAGGATTTTCCTCTCTTAATTCAGTTAACAATGTTTTACCAAAAACGAGTGTAAATCTTCTTAATATCCAATTTCGTACCCAACCATTCTTTTTTTTTGTTAAAATAGACATTTATACAGGCAGCCGCACATTTACCTTTTACACTCGACATTGTGTAGGTAACTACTGGCTCTGATTACATGGCAAGAATCGCTTCCGACATTTCTTGCGCAAGAGAACGAGAAATACCTCTCGCAAATACTTGCAGACAGTAAGTAATTTGCAATTTTATTGCTAGTCGACACAAGCCTATAATGCTGCAAATACACGAGACACTAAAATGTCGACACTTTGTATGCGAATGTGAGTTTTTTCACAGAAGTTAGACCAGTGTCGCTAGAGCGAATATTCGATAAATTGACACATTTTTGAAACTATATTCGCTCTAGAGACACTGGTCTAACTTTTGTATATACACTCACATTCACTCTATAGAGCGAATATTGGTCGAAGCAACACTGGTCTAGATTCTGTACATACACTAACATCCGTTCTAAGATCGCTCTTCAGATGAAAGTGTTGACATTTTAGTGTCTCGTCTATTTGCAGCCTTACAGAAATGCGGTTTATCAACGAACGATTTAATACAGGGTGTATCGCTAAAAGTGCATTGCATCGTAAAGCGTTCAAACGGAATACAATAGTACCAAAAGAACTATTAACACAGTTTGGATAAATACGTTCTACTTAACAATGTCGTGCGGGTTACTGACATCAATGTCAATACTAGTGGTTTATGCAAGACGCTTTTGTTTTTCTAATTAGATTTTTCTTTTACAATTTGCATTCAACCGTGCACGAAAATCGACGAAATCAACCATCAAGAACGTCTGACGAGCACTTATATAAATCGGTTTATCGTATATCGACAGGATGAGGATGGGAAGACGTCTGTTTGCGAGTTTTTTCGTCGTGAAACCCATGCAAAAACGACCGGAATTTAATTGCACCACAAGGTAGAAAAAAATGCATAAATGCCAAGTTTTGAGAAAATGATCCGCCTTTTACGACTTTTATCACGGACGGTAATCAAAACGAAAATAACTCGAGAGGTATTAAAAGAGGAAAAGCGAACTATTTACTTTCTACGCCGAAACGCAAACGTAATGCAATAAAAACGATTTAATTATTAAAGATTGCACGATTAAACCATAATTACTATACCGCGTGTAATCAGTTAGGAAACAGATATATTTTAAATTTAATGCGAGGATGAATATGAAGAAGACAAAAATTATATCTACTATAGTCTATTCATAAATGAGGCGGAGTAATAAATCAATCAATTAGTAAAATTCCAGCCTACACAGAAGCTACATGCACAACACAGAAATTAAAAAAATAATGTTCACGATAATATTTTAATATTACTTGGATGGTTCACCCTCTATTGGTTTTGCAAGGATCACCATGGCGGATTACTCCGTCTCATTTATGAATAGACTATAGTAATATGTAAGTCCTTATTAGACACTTTGACAATGTAGAAATAAACATTTAAAAGGATTCTGAAATGAAATCGATTTAACGTGACAAATATTGAAAAACTTGTCGGATTAGTAAAAAACAAAATAACATATTTGCATAAAGAATTAACATACATTTACAATTTGCAATCTAAAAGCATATAATTTACAACATGTCTCACAACAATACGACACAACAGGTACAGGGAAAACTTACATTTTTGAAGCAATTCAACGTATTCCAATCAAACATTTTATTAATCAAACCAGCACGCACATTCCTTCTTCCAATTTCGCGACGAAACTAACTCAAAACACACAGAATTAGCTTTATCCTTCGCCGGCGATAAGGCGAAAACAAATAAAATTGGCGATTTAAGATAAAAATTCAACGAAAAAATAACAGCATTTGCGATAATTGCGATTTCTTTCCCGCATGCGATTCACGCGAATTTTTCAGGAAAAATCTGCTTGCGTTATCTGTCAAATAGGCAAGGCATTTCCGTAAGTAAAACCCAGTCTTTTTTTAACCGAGGAATGAATGTATCGCATCCTTGAAATCTCCGCTCTGTCACCCGTACATTCTTTTATTCTCAGCGATTTATAGGATGGTTTTATAGTGCGTAAGTAATGTGTATCTTATACATTGTTTCGCAAACAAGGTTGCATTTTAATATACACAGGGTGTTCCACATTAAAAATTATAACTTATAACTCAATATACAAGGTGGTTCCGGAATTTTTATTGTTAAATTCTGCAGGATGTCCCGGAAAATGTGGGAAAACTCTCGGATCTAAATAGAATATGAAAAAATAAGATGACAAGTTCCTATAAAGTTTTTTCCTACAGGCCGACCCTACGGAGATATTTATGTCCCTGAAGAACGCAGCTGGAAATAGGTTTTCCTTAAATATCTTTTAAAATACTTAATATATGTACTACTTAAAAATCTAATATGATGGACACTAGTAAGGATCTCATAAAATAGTGGTCTTGAAACATATTTAGCTTTTTTAGCTTACCAGGGCCGGGCTAAGCTTTACAACTTAATGCCTAAATTTTCACCACCCTGTATGACAAAGACTTAAAAAACATAAATCTGGAGAGCTTGGATCTTGAACTAAAAAAACGTACTCCTCAAAATTGTCGATAAAATGAACATTTTACGAGAAAAAAAAAACTATATTTTTAAATAAATTATTATTATTACTATTTTTTTTAATTTTAAAGTTTTTAATAAAACTAAAAATAAATAAATAATACTTAAAGAAAAATACTTTAGAAGTATTTTAAAATTACTTTAAATGTACTTTAAAAGATATTTAAGGAAAACCTTAATAGGAACTTGTCATATTATTTTTTCCTGTTCTACCTGGATCCGAGAAATTTCCCACATTTTTCGGGATACCCTGTAAAAAAAAGTTGTATGCAAGGACCTGCATTCAGCGCCTCTTTTTAAAGTTAGAGTCATTTTGACATTCTGTCAACAGTGTCAACAATTTGACATTTTTACTTTGTTCCTATGGAGAAACCATAGAGAAAGAAATATGAGAGTTCGATTCCATGCTAAAAATTGGCATAACTTCGATGGTGCTGCCTCTCGACCGATAGCCACTTTTTATGTGAACTAAGTAAGGAATGTGGACAATGCAGATTTCTTTAATATTCCTAAATTTTTATAATCCTACACTCCAGATTATTTTTGATAATTATGTAGTTATTCAATAGCTGATTCTCAAGAATGAAAAACGGCTATCAAATGAAAACACAATTAACAAATTGAATTTTAAAACACAAGTTTAAAAAAATATATAAAAATAAGTATTAAAACTTTATTAATTAGCAATTTATTTATTAAAAACTTATACACAATTTAATTAGTACATCCTTAATTAATGAATTACAGATCATATTAGTTACAAAGATGTAGAGTAATCAATTGTTTTGTTACACGTCAATTTTTAATATAAAATGGAAAATTGGTCATCATTGAACAATAATAATAACAAAACCGAGATAAACATAAAAGAAATTGGGAAGCGCGAGATATGGTGGCGCGGCCCTGGCGGATTAAATTGAACTTGCCTATGTGAGGATTTATTAGGTAGGTAATTTTTTTTATTTTTTTATCGTTGATTTTAAATGTCTTATTGTGTCTTATTCTGTGTTTTTAAGATATTACGTGATTTTTGTTGTAACAAAGTGGCTTGTATTAAGTAGAAACGTAATCTGTCTTAGATTTTTACCCTACATAGAACTGCCATATTGACAATTTCTAGCGCCACCTATAGTCGCTCGGTCTTCGCAATACCCCTTCGCCGTTATTCAGAATGTATCACGAGTGAAACACGACGAAGCAAACTAAATTTTTGAGTAGTCGCACTTCACTTCTTGCGAAAAACTTACGAAAAACACATATCCTTTTCCATGGTA
Organism: Phyllotreta cruciferae; assembly: GCA_917563865.1. Taxonomy (NCBI): domain Eukaryota; kingdom Metazoa; phylum Arthropoda; class Insecta; order Coleoptera; family Chrysomelidae; genus Phyllotreta; species Phyllotreta cruciferae. The sequence goes on from OU830613.1 coordinate 6,981,248, forward strand.
ACCGATTACCCAAAAGTACCGAACGAAACAAACCGAAATTCGGTATCGTTTGCGTTCGGTCTTCTATGTGAAATTGACCAATCAAAAAAATTGAAATATGTTTCATTTTTCGAAAGCAGCGCCTCTTATAGGATAGCTGGAAACTGTAGCGAGGTCAAATTTTCCCTATGCTTTAAACAGTCTCTTATATTTTGTCTATGGGAGTAACTATGGACTTTGTTAGGACTTATAGTCACTCTAAACGCGTCTTTAACGTTAAAGACGGGCGCTGAATACGGGCCAAGGTCTCTAAAAGTTTGTTATTAAACTATATTATCGAAGTTAATAAAAAAGTCGTGTTAATTATCCTCTCAAAATTAATAAAATAATATACTTATTTTACGAATATTTGTTGCACTTTCCTTGTATTATTCCCCTTGATTTTTTTAATTGCCAAATATTTTATTGATTATTTATGTATATTTGAGGTGATTAGACTAACCGTAGGTACGTTTATATTGCAATTTACCAAATAAACGCGGTTTTTGGGACGTGTCAAGGTTGCATTTTCGATTAAGAAACGCCAATTAAATTCGAGTTTATTCGGCCGAAATAATTTGATTGATTAGAAATAAAAACACACTTTTCCACTGTTCAAATTGGACGCCAAACGGTGTTAGTTATTGAACAGTGGAATTAAATCCTCGGTGTAATTACATTAGGTATAGTGGAATATTTATCACCTACCTTGAGAAATCTTATAAATGTGACAATTCGGTTGGCATTAAATTAAAATTAAAAGCTTACGGTAATCAAAATTGCATAAATTTCACGTAAATAAGTAAATAAAAATTGCCGGATTTTTCGGCGATATCCTGTTGATCTGGTTGTTGTTAGCATAAGAAAACAGCCTTCGAATGACTTATTACGAGTTACGTAAGAGGCTTTTTTAAAATCAAAAGTATTTTTACCAAATTTCCGAAATTAACAACTCTTAAAAAAACGGATTACCTATACAAATACCTACCAACTTAACATTCAAAACGATAAAGAATTTAAGAAATTCTTGAACAATTAAGAAAAATACTCGCTTTGTTTATGAACTATAATTTATTGTTTTTGGAAATGTTTGAAATACTTTGAAAAATCCACAATACAGAGTAATCAAAAATTAGAGATGGAGCCTAACAATTCCTTTCTACTAAAGTCCCTAGATACATTCACCCGTAATCAGCGTTCTTTTTTTATTAAAAGTTAAACACGCGTCTTTAACTTGACAGTTGTTCATTGTTATTGTAGAGTAACTAAGGACATTGTTTCCGTTGAAGAGACACTTTAAACATGTGTTTAACGTTAAAATGGGGCGCTGAATACGGGCCTTTAAGTAGCATAATCGTCAGCCATGTTTGGGATTTTTTTAAGCGGGAAATTCAAAAATGACAGAAAAAGACCCAGAGCTTAATGTGAATCGGACATTAAAATAGATATGTATTGACAGATAAACTAATTCTAGGTTAAAATTTAGGTTCACTCTTTTTTTTTTCTTTTTCTTTTTTAATGTCTCAGCGACTAAGGCTAATCGATCTAAAAATTTAGGTTAAATGCACCCTTTTGAAGGAGTTTAGTCTACTTCTGTCACAAAAATGTCAAACGGCAGCCATGTTTGGGATTTCTATAGCTATATCTTATAGGCCTAATTGATTGCACTAATTAATGGCCCGTATCAGCGCCTCTTTTTAAAGTTAGAGTCACGCTAACAATTTGACATTTTTACATTGTTGTTATGGGTAACTGCCTATAAGAACTTTGTTAGGACTTCACACTAGGAGTCACACTAAACGCATCTTTAACCTCCAGTGAATCTAGGGACTTTACATTGTAACTAATCTTTACAGGATAAATTTGGTAGTAAACTTGGTATAAATCAAAGAATTTCGAAATGCATCCGATCAATTGTCGCAGGAAGTGACGACCCGAAAAACGCCCGATTTTTTTTTTTGAAATGGATAACAACCTGCATATTCGTTGCGTGTTTACAATCGCAGAGTGCGTGGACGTGACGGGCGTACGGCCTAGAAAAGGCTGGCACATGATCTAGGCTAAGTGCCAGTGCATCGCGTATGCGTAGGCCAGGCGTTTCAAAAAAAATAAATCAAAAAAGAAATCAAATCGATTAGCATAAATATGTAGTCGTGTACTCCATTGGATTCGTTTGCCGTTCAATGCTGCAGCGTATTTATTTATCGAGTAAATTGTTTATAATAGCCCGATACGGGACGATACGAAACGTTATCAATTAAAATCTTCGTCTAAAAGTTTCTCCTCAAATGTCGCTCGACCTCAACAAACAATTAAACGTCCATTGAAATCGAAATCGTTTAGAACGCCATTGTTAAGAATTAAAGCCGTCGGGATGTTTTGACGTTTGGAAAATTAGTTTCCGCGCTCTAATCGTGATTGACGATTGATCATGACGGGTAGAACGAACTTTCTTTACGATATATCGTATGGCCGAAGCGATCGTTCGGCCGGATTAGCGGCGTGAGTCACAAATGGCGCATAACATGTCATGTTCGTTTTCGCAGATAGGTATCGGTGAAATTTGAGATCCCATCGGATACGGTCGACTTCCAGTCGCATGTGCGTTATTCCTAAAATCGAGTTGTTTGTTTTGATTCAGAAGAAACTGGAGTGTGCAAAGAACCCTTGGTATCTTTGACATGCTTCTACTGATAGTATCTACAGCTTCCTGCTCCATGAATAACGTGGAGGATATAATAATGTAGTGGAGTAGAATTTGTTCAAAATATGATTGGGGTTATATGCAATAATCAGTAGAGCTTCATTGTGCTCGATTATTTAGTTACTAATATTTCAATTAATCGAATGAAAAATGACACTAGTGGCATTTTTTAGACAAAAAATTTCATAAAACTATAGAAAAAAACAAGAAGAAACGAATTAGAAAACCTCAAATGTCCATTACACAGGGTGTCATTAATTTGCTGCCTAATGTAGCGCCTTAGCTTTGCTTATTTTCTTGCTGATTGCTTTTGTGGGTTTGTCGTTATTCCTGGTTATAATATTACATAATTTTCCATAGTATTATTATTTTATCAAAAGAAAAAATTATTTAATTAAAAAATAATTTAAGCGCATTTAAAAATTATTTATCACTTTTTAGCGGTATTTAAACACAAAATAAAAATAAACACACAAAAACAAACTTGAAAACGTACTATAAAATGACGAAAAATACAGTTTAATCCCACACCGACCACGGATCAATTGATCCCGGTATTAACACCGTGTCAAGTCATATTTTGCTTTGCATTTAGCACGGGATTAACACAGGATCAATTGATCCTGGACTAATCTCGCACTTTTTGGCGCTCGAACAACACTTGACACGATTGTCATATTTGATCTCGGTATCAAACACAGGATCAAAATTTGATCCAGCAACCGTCCCTTAGTCTCTTGAGAAGATATCCATTTCCGAGTATGTTCTTAGGCACCTCTTGATATAACCTCTTAGGCACCTCTTGATATGGCTGTAGATAGCATCTACAGCTTCCTGCACGATGAATAACGTGGAGGATAACAATGTAAAGGAGTAGAATATGTTAAAAATGTGATCTTCAATAATTAATCAGTAGAACTTTGAAATCGCGGGTTAAGGCTCGAGTCGATTAGCAAGTAACTTGCCACAGTTTTCGCGATAGCGACCCTATTAACGTGTCGAAACACGTCTGAGGGCGCTGAACCTGCAAGTTAAATTTCTTGCAGCATTCGCTTTCAGGCAAGTTTATAGGCAAGTCGTGTATACGTTTATATTAAAGTGTCTGATAGTACTTTCAACTTTCCAGAAGTTATTGGAAATTTTTAGTGAGAGTAGAACAACGTCGGACAAAAAGTGTTGGTCGAGAGGAATTATTTCCCGAGTGGTGAGATGTCAAAAGAAAAAATTACCGTAATAAAATAAAAAAAAGAATACGACAAGAGAATAAGCTACGGTATTCAGGGTGAAATTTCGAGGAAATTACACAATTTACGCACCCAATTCCATCAAGAAATTAAAAAAAATGGAAACAAGCCTTAGAGGTTCCGAGACAGAAGATAATTACAATAGAGCCTGGGAATTTTATCGGCTATTATTGTTTATTAGAGGTTCCAATACTGAAGCTGCTACATTGCAATTGTGTAGGTCTCTGATTATATCGTAAGAATATGTGTATACGTGTACATCCGTTATTTCTTGCGCAAGAAAACGAGAAATACCTCTCGCAAATACTTGCTGCAATTTTTGCTTTAAATGTACATACTTTTGGAAGTCACAGGAGTTATCCATTTATGTCCTTTGGTTTTACTACAATAGAAATGAAAGCTATTAAGAGCTTTAGTTTAGGAACTTTTAGCTATCCTTCAAATAGTTACATACAGGGTGGCCCAGAACTCACGCCCCACCGGGAAAGGCCTTATGAAACCGACAATGGAGATGCTAAAACTGCAGCCGAAGACATGAAAAAGTTATTCCTTTGGTAAATAAAGAGGTTTAAAATCGACCAATCCCAGTAGGAGTTCACATATGCGAAAATGACATGAATTAGCTATACACCAATTTGACATTATTGAAAGATTCTATGCCCATTTCACATTGAAGGTTAACAAAATCTGCCAAAATCAGCTGCGACTATTAATCAACGATTTATTTTATAATCGAACAAAAAATAGATCATTCGATTTGAACCACTTTTGAATCAATAGCTGATTGGGCTGTAACAAATTGAAATTATTGTAAATCATTAAATCGTCATTAAATAGTAAATCCTGGATTAGCAGTCGCAGCTGATTTTGACAGCTTTTGTTAACCTTGAATGTCAAAAGGACAGAATCTTTCAATAATGTCAAATTGGTGTATAGCTAATTCACGTCATTTTCGCATGTGTAAAAAGCTACTGGGATTGGTCGATTTTAAACCTCTCTATTTACCAAAGAAATAACTTTTTCATGTCTTCGGCTGCAGTTTTGGCATCTCCATTGTCGGTTCCATAAGGCCTTTCCCGGTGGGGCGCGAGTTCTGGGCCACCCTGTATAATTCGGGTTATTTTCTTAGGCCTATTCTTGGAAAGAATAGGAGCCTAACAAATTTCGTTCAATTAAGCCCTTATAAAAGATCTAAATTGAACTAGTTGTTTTAACAAGCACCTCTTGATAACATCTACAGCTTCCTGCACGATGAATAATATGGAGGATAATAATGAAGAATAGAATATGTTGAAAATATTATTGGGATTATAGGTAATAATCAGTAGCGCTTTGAAATCGCTGGCTAAGGAGGAAGCTCGAGTAATCTCCAGTAGTACGTCTTCAGCATCCTAGAAACCTAGATCTTCCAGGAAAACCCCAAGCCTCTTAAGAATATATCCAGTGATGTCCTTTGGATTTACTATACAAAAGAAAAGAAGGCATTTGGGAGCTTTGGATTAGAACTCCTAGTTATCATACGAATAGTTACAATATCTTCTGTAGCCTATTATTGGGAAGAATCAGAGCCTAACTAATTTCGTTCAACTGCCTAAGCCCTAAAGATCTATTGAAGATGCCTGAAAGATACCTTGAACTTGGTATTTTAACAGGCATCTTTTGATAATATCTACTGCTTACTAGATATTGAATAACGTATCTAGATGCATATAATATGTTGAAAATGTAATTGAGAAATTACATGCAAGAATAGAATAATCAGTTGACCTTTGAGAAACTTCGTTAAGAAGGAAACTTGGCTAGTCTCTAATACAAAATATGAAACAACATTTTTCAAATATGAAATAACATTTTATGCTATGGTTTTTGGTGGTTCCAGGAAATCTACAAGCCTCTTTAGAAGACATACATTGTTGTCAATTCAACTCAAAACAAGAGAATTCAAGACTTTGAGGAGTTGTAGTTTAGGATTTCATCAATATACTTTGAATAGTTAGAATTCATGATAATTAGGATGTCTAAACCCTGGTAAAGGCTTAATATCTAATTCCTAGTTGTTCTTTGAATAGTCTGTCTCACCAGTTAAAAAGAATTGAAAAATTTTGAATCGTTTATGACCGAATAAAATACCGAAACGCGATTAAACCAGACTATTAAAATGTTGCGTTATACGAATTTAACCAATGGCCAATTAAAGAGGTCTTCATACACAACTACCTATTTAATTAAGCCATTTACTTCCACCGAGGACGACGCACAATAAAATAGATAAATTAACGATAAAACGTAAAATGCAACATTGTCGTGTGAATTGGTTAAACCTTTTATTTCGGCACGTATACGTTGTTGTTATTCTTCTACTTTTTTTAATGTTTTTGTTTTTTTTATTTCAGTGCACACGAGCAGAATAAATCGTACGATACGATAACGTTATAAAATTCGCTTTATGGGAGTTTTGTTTGTCGCAATTCGCGCGGAATTTCAAAATCGTTCCCAAGCAATCGCAATCTCTCCGATAAGTTCGCCGAAATCGAATGATTTTCGAGCGGATAAATAATACAAAAAATGGTTGTAGAAAATTAATAAATATTTACGAGATCATTGAGCAATTTAACGGGCATTTTAATCCGTAATAACATGTTGGTGTCGCACATGGTATGCGCAAATCCGCTCTTTACATTGTTCTTCGATTCGTTAATTCCTAATTCTTTTTCCGAATTAATGGGAGAAAGTCCTCGAATGCGCGCGAGAAATTTTAGAAATAAACGTAATTTATCAAAAAATAAACGATTTCCGAATTCTCTAACAAATATGAGTTGAAAATTCATTCGAGCAAAGAGCAACGAGAATTGATGCATACAGGATGTTCGAAAAATAGACGGAGATATTTTATAGGGTGATTCCTTGTTTAAAAATTAGAAATAAAGTTTCTATGAACATGCGGGTCCGGAAATGCAGAGTTTTCAAGATACAGTATGTTGTTCAATTAAAAAAGAAAAATATTAATATATTTAAAAATATTTACGAAGAAAATAAGAGGCTAATTTCTCCCTAAAATAGATTAAAATTATTAAGTCCAGTGGCGTCCCGGTGGGCACCTAAGCGAATATTACTGGGAGAAAATGCGTAAGCCACTGTCTTTTTTGTAACTTTAATATTTTTTTGTTTTATTAAGCATCTAAAAATACAACTAACTTCTTTACCTCTTGTATTTTTTTCGTATCTCACTTCGTTTTTGGAGAAAATAATAAAAACCGCATTTATTGCATTGATTTATCAAATTTTTGCCAAAAATTTCACAAGTGCCTTGGAAAACAAAAAATTTAAAAAAAATTCTAGAAAAGAGTGTTTTTCAACTTTTTGAAAACCAATTTCAACAGAATCAAGTAAATATTTTTTATATTAATATTTTTCTTTTTTAATTGAACATCTGTCTGTATCTTGAAAACTCTGCATTTCCGGGCCCATGTTTATATAAACTTTTTTTAATATTTTTTAACAAGGAATCACCCTCTAAAATATCTCCGTCTATTTTTCGAACACCCTGTAAAAAATTTCATTCGATTTCATTTTGTATTAGTTAATAAAATTATTAACGTATACTAATTCCATAATTGATCAGTGAGATTTAATTCGTACATGATGAGTGTACAGTGATTGATGATCGAAAATTTATTAAATCGACAACAGGCCGTATTCGTGTCAATTCAATTTAGAATTTCATCGTGCATTATACACGAAAGCCCGCACCTCGTTGGGTGTACCGCATTCGGAATACCCAATTGCCCGTGGGGCACTACTACTTATAGTTTGTGCAAAACAAAGATGAATGCACGTCGCCATAAATTTACTACGTCACAAATAGACAGTGTTGCCGAAGTTTTACAAAGTTTAACAAATCTAAGAATTTTCTAAATTCTGAAATGGCAAAATGACAAAACAAATTGAAAATTAGGGGTTCCTGTTTCACATTCCTAAATCAAATTCCTTTATCATCTGAAATACATAATAGTGCGAGTGAAAAATTTAGTGTATTAATAGTGGTTTAAAAGGTGCGTAGTGAAATTTCTGGGAAAACTTTCGTAAAATCTGAAATATTTAGTGCTCAAATGGTGTCATTTTTAGCATGTGCAAATAATAACTAAGCAAGAAATTCTTATTTCTTGATTATTCGACCGAATAACCATTAATAGTAGAGGGAAAGAAGAAGAAGAAGAAATTGAAAATTAAAAGTACTGATTGGATGATAACGACAACTACGCGACTTGACAACAACCTACTATGAGAAAAAATAATTATTTTATACACAAACGTTGAATTTTTATAATATATATTTTTCTTGGATTATTTCATTCGGCTTTTTAACATTTTCTATCATCCCTTGTTAATATTGAATTAAATTCTGCATCAGGTATTAAACTTAATCTGTTTTTAGTGTTTTTTGAAATTGGACACAATGCTTGGCGAATATGACGACATTGGTAACGTGCATTCATCTTTGTTTTTTGCACAAACTATACTTGAAACGTTAAAAGGCGCCGGTTTCCCTGAAGCTATAATTTTAGTTGTACCGAGATTCGTTTTATTACAATATTAGGGGAAACCCGGCGGGGTTCTTGCGCGTACCTATGTTGGTATTTAGTGAAAGTTTAGGCGTAATTTTATTTTTATATGTGTTCAGTCAGCGAAGCGGATAATTGAAAAATTTATGAAATGCCTAGTGTAGATTTTATTTATAAACTATAAAAATAGTTAATATCAATTAATATCCATCAATTTTATTAATGTAATTGCTACGACTTAATTACTTAGATTACGTTCCGTAAATCAACCGATGTTACCGTTGTTTTTAGGACCGGTAATGACAATTTTGACAGTGGTTACATTTTGGTGATCTTGGTTCGGATTTATTTACAGAACACCAGTCACAGTTATTTGTCAAATTTGCATTAGTGTCAACGAATAACCAAAATAACCAAGTTAATTTACGGAACGTATCCTTCATAATGGATGCTAATGCAGCTTTGTTTTTATTCAACGAAGTTCTAAATTCTGATTCTAGTACAGGTAGTGAAGATGATGTTCAGGTAAGAGGTACCAATGAGTAAGTTTCATACATGAATTGATTTTGAGCACGTAGTACTCAATATCCTTAATTTGTTATCTAATAATTTTTATTCAACAGTTCCTCGTCCTAGAATACAAAGTTTTATTGAAGAGGTGGTTCAGAGGTGTGAAGTTAGCAAACCAAAGTTAGCAAACCGTTCGCCGAAAACAGCCGAACGCTTAGGTCAGTGGCGGGCCGATATACTAAAAATATTTAAAATAAATTCAAATAAAATAGTGTAACATTAACAGAAGTACATTATATAAGAATATTAAGAAACATCGAAAAGGAAAATAACTTTGGAAAATTTTAAGGGGTAAATAGCAGCCCTCTTAAAATTAAAAAAATCGTTTGACAATGAAGGAAATGAGGGCCCTTTTTCAAACTAGATGAACTAGGTTTTCCCTAGTCATATTCCTTTTGAATGGTGGTTAGTATCCTTATGTAGTTCATGTTTGCTGAATTTGAAGAAGGGCCCTCATTTCCTTAATTGTCAAACGATTTTTTTAATTTTAAGAGGGCTGCTATTTACCCCTTAAAATTTTCCAAAGTTATTTTCCTTTTGAATGGTGGTTAGTATCCTTATGTAGTTCATGTTTGCTGAATTTGAAGAAGGGCCCTCATTTCCTTAATTGTCAAACGATTTTTTTAATTTTAAGAGGGCTGCTATTTACCCCTTAAAATTTTCCAAAGTTATTTTCCTTTTGAATGGTGGTTAGTATCCTTATGTAGTTCATGTTTGCTGAATTTGAAGAAGGGCCCTCATTTCCTTAATTGTCAAACGATTTTTTTAATTTTAAGAGGGCTGCTATTTACCCCTTAAAATTTTCCAAAGTTATTTTCCTTTTGAATGGTGGTTAGTATCCTTATGTAGTTCATGTTTGCTGAATTTGAAGAAGGGCCCTCATTTCCTTAATTGTCAAACGATTTTTTTAATTTTAAGAGGGCTGCTATTTACCCCTTAAAATTTTCCAAAGTTATTTTCCTTTTGAATGGTGGTTAGTATCCTTATGTAGTTCATGTTTGCTGAATTTGAAGAAGGGCCCTCATTTCCTTAATTGTCAAACGATTTTTTTAATTTTAAGAGGGCTGCTATTTACCCCTTAAAATTTTCCAAAGTTATTTTCCTTTTGAATGGTGGTTAGTATCCTTATGTAGTTCATGTTTGCTGAATTTGAAGAAGGGCCCTCATTTCCTTCATTGTCAAACGATTTTTTTAATTTTATGAGGGATGCTATGTACCCCTTAAAGTTTTCCCTAATCATTTTCCTTTTGAATGGTGGTTAGTATCCTTATGTAGTTCATGTTTGCTGAATTTGGAGAAGGGCCCTCATTTCCTTCATTGTCAAACGATTTTTTTAATTTTATGAGGGATGCTATGTACCCCTTAAAGTTTTCCCTAATCATTTTCCTTTTGAATGGTGGTTAGTATCCTTATGTAGTTCATGTTTGCTGAATTTGAAGAAGGGCCCCCATTTCCTTCATTGTCAAACGATTTTTTTAATTTTATGAGGGATGCTATGTACCCCTTAAAATTTTCCCTAGTCATTTTCCTTTTGAATGGTGGTTAGTATCCTTATGTAGTTCATGTTTGCTGAATTTGAAGAAGGGCCCTCATTTCCTTCATTGTCAAACGATTTTTTTAATTTTATGAGGGATGCTATGTACCCCTTAAAGTTTTCCCTAATCATTTTCCTTTTGAATGGTGGTTAGTATCCTTATGTAGTTCATGTTTGCTGAATTTGAAGAAGGGCCCCCATTTCCTTCATTGTCAAACGATTTTTTTAATTTTATGAGGGATGCTATGTACCCCTTAAAATTTTCCCTAGTCATTTTCCTTTTGAATGGTGGTTAGTATCCTTATGTAGTTCATGTTTGCTGAATTTGAAGAAGGGCCCTCATTTCCTTCATTGTCAAACGATTTTTTTAATTTTATGAGGGATGCTATGTACCCCTTAAAGTTTTCCCTAATCATTTTCCTTTTGAATGGTGGTTAGTATCCTTATGTAGTTCATGTTTGCTGAATTTGAAGAAGGGCCCTCATTTCCTTCATTGTCAAACGATTTTTTTAATTTTATGAGGGATGCTATGTATCCCTTAAAATTTTCCCTAGTCATTTTCCTTTTGAATGGTGGTTAGTATCCTTATGTAGTTCATGTTTGCTGAATTTGAAGAAGGGCCCTCATTTCCTTCATTGTCAAACGATTTTTTTAATTTTATGAGGGATGCTATGTACCCCTTAAAGTTTTCCCTAATCATTTTCCTTTTGAATGGTGGTTAGTATCCTTATGTAGTTCATGTTTGCTGAATTTGGAGAAGGGCCCTCATTTCCTTAATTGTCAAACGATTTTTTTAATTTTATGAGGGATGCTATGTACCCCTTAAAGTTTTCCCTAATCATTTTCCTTTTGAATGGTGGTTAGTATCCTTATGTAGTTCATGTTTGCTGAATTTGAAGAAGGGCCCTCATTTCCTTCATTGTCAAACGATTTTTTTAATTTTATGAGGGATGCTATGTACCCCTTAAAATTTTCCCTAGTCATTTTCCTTTTGAATGGTGGTTAGTATCCTTATGTAGTTCATGTTTGCTGAATTTGAAGAAGGGCCCTCATTTCCTTAATTGTCAAACGATTTTTTTAATTTTAAGAGGGCTGCTATTTACCCCTTAAAATTTTCCTAAGTTATTTTCCTTTTCGATGTATCTTAATATTCTTATATAATGTACTTCTGTTAATGTTACACTATTTTATTTGTATTTACTTTAAAATATTTTTAGTATATCGGCACGCCACTGACCTAAGCGTTCGGCTGTTTTCGGCGAACGGTTTGCTAACTTCACACCGGTTGAAATTTGGACATACATGAATGATGGAAAATTTCCAAATAATACCCATCTAATAGGAGACAAAGCGTATCCATGTCTGCCACAATTAATGACTCCATATAGAAATAATGGCCACTTGACTGATGCCCAACAGAATTTTAATTTTCTTTTATCAAGGACGAGATAAACGATACAACGATCTTTCTGTCTTTTGCAAAAAATATTTAGGTGTTTGAAAGACTTATTAGATATCCAATGTTTAGATTGGGCTCCAAGATATATTATTGCTTATATGTTGTATATTACACAATATATGCATTTTGCAAAATGACATAATCGATTTTGATTACATTCCTGATGTAGACGAAAATGATGATCCACATATTCCTGAAGAAAGAAGTAGGAATCGTTTAGGATTGCAAAAAAGAGACGAGCTATGCCAACAATTAATTAAATGATTAAGTATTGTTATTTATAAATGTAGGATTAAATTAAAAAAATTTTATTAAATTATTATTTTTATTAAATATTCTTAAAAACAAAACAACTAAACAATTATTATTGATAACACCACTAACAATTTTTATTAATACCACCTAACAAATTGAAGCGATATAAAATTATCTTCATTCGTCCTTTTTCTCTTTCTTCATATTTTCCTTGAACCATTCAAATATTTCCTTCTTCATTTGCATTTTTTCTTCGTGCCTCTGTTTTCTGAGTTCCACTTCAGAAGCAGTAAAATTTATTTTGGTTTTTCTTACTTCACCAACAGATAACTTTTTCTTCTTACTACTGCTGCCACCTTCTTCTGTAACATTACCTGTTACTTTTCTTTTGTTACATTCGCCGGAAGTGGAGGCAGTAGCGATTGGTTCAAAACGAGGATCTTTCCAGTAAATTTCTGGGAAATCTTCAAAAAATTTCCAACTGATTTTGGAGTTGCCGGTAGTATTCATCTCCGTCCTCATCTTATCATAAGTTTTTTTTCAAATTCCTCCACTTTTCGTCACATTTTACGCCAGATTTTTTTTTACGCCTCGTTTCCTTGCGCAAGAAGTGTCGGAAGCGTATACGAAATGGCAAAGTCGGACCGCAGCAATCTAGTGAGCAATGTATCGAACAGAGAGCACGTATGATACTATGACGCTCTGAAGCCACGCCTACTCTATGTTTTAGTATTGAAAGTATTTTTTATTATCACTATTTTACATTTTAATTGAGAGTTTCTTTCCATATAGTGTACCGACAAAAATTTGCCTCTTTGTATACGTGTTCTTGACATATACAGGGTGTAACAAAAAGGTGGGTCATAAATTAAACCACATATTCTGGGGTCCAAATTATGTCGATTGGTTCATATTTACCTATATCCAAAGTGCCATACAAAACAAGTTAGAGCCTGTTTAAAGTACAAATTGAAAATCGATTTTTTTCGATAACTCCAAAAGTATTCAATGAATCTTCATGAAATTTGGCACGTATTATTTTTATAGCAAGAGCATTTTATCAACGAAAAATTAATAAAATCGGACCACCCATTAAATATTTAAGGGGTTCATGCACTTTTAATCCCCCCCTATTTTTTTTTAGATTAAAAGACAGAATTACGGAAGCGGCTCAAATTTTTTCGAACAAACCATTAATATTCCAAAAAATTCGTTTTTCAATGTTAAAACGTTGCAGAATGTGTGTGCAAGAAAACGGTGGTCATATCGAACATCTAATGTGAATATTATTACCTCGTGTTGTAGTTATTTGTGGTTTATACGCTTCCTCATTCTTTTAATAGAAACTTATTTTTAATTTTTTTATCGAAACAATACAATTTAGTCCGTTGTTTTGTAATTAAAATTATCAAATTTTGTAAGTTCCAAAGCCACCTAAGCATTTTATTGCTTAAAATTTATTACCTGTATTTGTTTGCATTAAAATTGTTCTTACAGAAACTCGCAATAACTCGAAAAATATTTATTTTTCGAAAAAAAATTAAGAGTAAAAAAATGTTCAAAATGAATTCATTAAGCTAGTGGACATAAAAAAATAACTTAAATCTAAAGTACAAAAAAAATAGGGGGGGATTAAAAGTGCATGAACCCCTTAAATATTTAATGGGTGGTCCGATTTTATTAATTTTTCGTTGATAAAATGCTCTTGCTATAAAAATAATACGTGCCAAATTTCATGAAGATTCATTGAATACTTTTGGAGTTATCGAAAAAAATCGATTTTCAATTTGCACTTTAAACAGGCTCTAACTTGTTTTGTATGGCACTTTGGATATAGGTAAATATGAACCAATCGACATAATTTGGACCCCAGAATATGTGGTTTAATTTATGACCCCCCTTTTTGTTACACCCTGTATAATCAGAACCAGTAGTTACCTACACAATGTCGAGATGTTAAACGCACCTAAATGTGCACAAAAAAACAAAAAATAAGAAAATAAAAAGAAAACCTTAAACCTTAAATACCTACCTTAAATAATTCCCATCGCGAAATTAAATCGATTACTTCTTCTCTCGAACACTTTTTGTCCGACGTTGTTCTACTCTCACTAAAAATTTCCAATAACTTCTGGAAAGTTGAAAGTACTATCAGACACTTTAATATAAACGTATACACGACTTGCCTAAAAACTTGCCTGAAAGCGAATGCTGCAAGAAATTTAACTTGCAGATTCAGCTCTCAGATGTGTTTCGACACGTTAATATGGGTGCTATCGCAAAAACTGTCGCAAGTTACTTGTTAATCGACACGAGCCTTTATAGACATAATTAATTGAATTACAGCTCGATTTTTTTGAATTTAGCAACACTCGTCTACGGTTCCTGTTGCAGATTTTTAGCCTCGTGAATGATAGCCGTAACAATATGTTCATTGAATCGAAGTACATAAAAAATCTGATGCGCAATTCTTGAAACCCACTGAAGTATCACGGTTAGTGACCTGCACCTCGTCAAAGGATTTTATCAGATTTAATAAAGTAAACAAGTAAATAAGCAATTTGCTTGGTTAATGAAGCCGAAAACGAAAAATGCGCTGCTCGAGGAAAACGTTACGGCGGCATTTAGAAGATTCCTTTAACGATTTTTAAATTTATCACAACCTAAAGCCAGACAAGAATTAGATAAACAGTGTGGTAACTAAAGGGAAATAACCCAATATTAATCGGATATGTGGTATTTTATCATCAAATTCCCAATAATTATCTCTAATATTATCAAAGCCATTATGCAAAAGATTAATTAACGTGCAACGTTTGTAATTTTTCATTGTTTGGTGTCAATAGAAAAGTGTCTTATTTTTTATTATTTTCAAAGTACTTACCTACATCTATTCGCTTGTGAAAAGCGGTACAATTTGAATAAATTGTTCTTGTATACGAAAATATTCAGACTGTAAAACCCTCGTGGATTAAATTCTCATTATCCTCGCGAATCTCCAAGAATGCGAGGAAAACTATAAGAGGGTACTGTTACGCAAATTATCAACGCCACGCGAACGGTCCATTTAAAAGTATCGAATTCGAAACCATTAGAGGGAAAAAACAGTAAAAAATATACAAAAAATATCAGTTACAGATGGAATTATAGGGTGGAAAATTTGCAATCTAATTTGTTGAAAACACTTACCTACAATTCGTTGTTTCTAGGAATCTGAAACAAAACAATGTTTGTTAGTTAAAAAGATTAAAAAATATTTTATGCACAAGATGATAGAAGGAAATTGATCAAAAAATCGACTTTTATTTTTCTTTAGTGAGGCGATGACGGAAATAATTTTTTTCGATTTTGATTGATGATATAGAAACGTTTTTTTTGGTGAGGTTACACGCTCGTTTCTGATTGAGGCGTTGTCAAATTCTTCGGCGTATTAATATTTATAAAAAAATACCTTCACCTCTAAATTGTGAAACGCCCGGCGTTCGGGAATAATTTTCGGCTAATCGTGGGTTCGGTGCATTATAAAATATAATTTACAAATTGTAATAGAACAAATAATCGATGGCTATCTGATCGTTGTTGGACGGAAAAAAAAATAATAAATCACGGCTTTTAATTGAGCATTTACATGCTGTTGCTGGTATGTTGAATAGCATTGACATGTATTCATAATAATGATATAGGTGTCAATAAATATTCAAATGTAAAATGATTAAAGTAAATCTATGTATCATCAGTAGAATTTGGTAATGTGGAGATTATTGTATCATGTATCTAATAGAAAGCAAAAATTCAAATTTAACGATTATAATAATTCAAATATTAATATTCCGTATACATTAAAACCGAGTTTGCTTGCAATTAGTGCATTGAATGTGCAATAATTATAACCTACGTATAAAGGTAATTAATTAGCAGTAGTATAATTTACCAGTATTTTTCGGGAATATCACTTTACATATATTTGGACAAACGAAAGCACTTAGTAAACGAATAAATGTATTTTAAACGAGCCCATGGAGAATTAAAAGAAACTGAACGATAAAAAACGTTCTTTTTCGACTTATTTTACCTATTTAAAATACACCAATTAACATTAACCTTGGATTGTTATGGTCGCGATACTTACGATAATTTAAAATTTTTCAAGAAATTTTGTTGCATTATTACTTATAATTTAATTTTATTTAAATTTAATATAGTGAAATGCAGGCAAAAATTGATATAAAAATTTGTGAATCATCAGAAATTGTAAAATTTATAATGTTTAAAAAGCAAATTTGAATGTAGAATTACTAAATAAAATGATTATAAGACACTCCTTATTTCATTGTTCTAGGCCGCACTGTATAATCTTAGTTCAAATTAAAATCTATAGTCCGTTCGTTGAAATCGTGCCGGTTTCGGATTAAGCGTTCAATGTTTACAATCCCCAAAAAATACCTGTTTTTGGGGAAAACGCCAACTGCTCAAAATTATTTTATTTTATCAAAATTAATCTGCAGTAAAACACTGTGAAAAATATTGTTTTTCCCGAAAACAGGTGTTTTTTGGGGACTGTAAACATTGAACGCTTAATCTGAAACCGGCACGATTTCAACGAACGGACTATAATACTCAATGCTACAGTGGAAATGGTGGGCGTGAGAAAAAGTCGAGTACATATAAAAAGTAGTAAGTAATTAAGATAATGGTTATTGAAACAGAGGCGGTATTGTATTCGAAATCGAAATTAAAAGGCACGGATTCACATTTTCAGGCCATTGATTGCTTAAATATGCTAATAAATACATAGTAAAAAACAGTATTATACGAATTTGAAACTATAAGAATAAATACGCCGGGCTCGATTTTGAATAATTACATACCAAAACCGTAAAATTAATTGCATGGCCTGTCAAACGCAATACATTCGAAAAGAGTTAATTAAACCTCATGTCACAGCATATACAGAAAATGTGTGTGGTTTCTTCAACTCATTTTTTGCTCACCGTGTATTTAAACATTAAAAATATTATTAATTTTAGATAATGAAGTTGTGTTTTAAAACAGTTACGACGTTATGTGACTAATTACATAAGCAGAATGTAATAATAAACTATTTTAGGTACCTACTTATTTTTTTTAAATCATATCTTTGGTGTATAAGTCGTAGAATTGTGTTAAACTAAATATTTACTCTTTACGGGACAAGTCACACTCTCTGTATAAACGCACAAAATAACGTCTGAGGTTTACTTTTCGGTGAAATGAACTTATCGATTTCGTCTGTGCAGCAGTAAAAGAGAGAGGATAAGTAGGATAACGTTAGGGTGGCGATTCTGATAATCAACGTTCCCGGTGTAAGGGGGCAAATATCTGGGGTTGCAGCACGAATAATTTTCTCGGCTTTCCCCAAGCACGCAGATAAAAGGTAGCATATCTGATGGGAGATAAAAAATGTATATTTATAGACTCGACACCACGAATAGTTTAACTAGAAAAATAATTGAAATATGTGTATGGTTTTATTGTATTTCATTAGAAAAGAACGGAATATATGCAAAAAAAAAATGTAATATATGCGCATATGTATGCAACGATTTATTTAAAAATATGCAGTGATTTTTAAGAAAATATCAAAAATATGCAATAATTTGCAAGAAATATCAAAAATTTGCAGTGATTTTCAAAAAAATATCAAAATTATTTCTGGACAGTTTTAATTCACTCTGAAACATTCAAAATTGTTCAGAATCATTTCTAATTCTTTCTGAAGCATTCTAAAAGTGTTATGAACAGTTCTAATTCATTCTGGACAGTTCTACATTGTTCTGGACAGTTTTAATTCATTCTGAAACGTTCAAAATTGTTCAGAATCATTTCTAATTCTTGCTGAAGCATTCTAAAAGTGTTATGAACAGTTCTAATTCGTTCTGGACAGTTCTGCATTGTTCTGGACAATTTTAATTCACACTGAAATGTTCAAAATTGTTCAGAATCATTTCTAATTCCTTCTGAAGCATTCTAAAAGTATTCCGAAGAGTTCTAATTCGTTCTGAACAAAGACATTAGAATTAAGAGACCAAATGTTACAATGATAAATCTTATAAATTAAAATATCAAAATTAAGCAAAATGGCCTGAGCTATGGAAAAAAGTTTTATACCTAAGATATTGTAAATTCTCATCTAATAAATTAAATTTTAAGTCAATTTTATCTTTTCAAATTGTATGTGAAATGATCAAAATTTATCAAATTGAATGTATTATAAACAAAAGTAGTAGGTAAGTATATAAGGTTGATACCGAGTTGCGGTAACGGTTAGGGGTTAAATTAATCTCCTGATCGAGTTGCGGTAAAAGAAATGACGTAGAATCTTTCAGGCTAATCCTTAGCCCGAGTTGCGGTAAATATGGTAATCACAATACATCAGAAACATTTACATTTTCATTATTCCGATATTGAATGATATTGAATTTTTTCCATCTATGAAATATAATGGATTACTAGATGCTTTAATCTTAACTTGGTTAGTAAGTTTTTGACGATTTAAAACAATCGAAATGGAGTCATGGTTATGTTAACTCATTTTTCTAGAGAACTCATCTTCTGTTCCAAATGTAAATAATATTTTTGCATGTTTTTAAAGTACTCTAAACTTGATTTGGTAACACTATATTTTCTAAATTTAAAATTATTAAATGTATATTTATGGAGCATTGATTATTTGATTCGCCTTTTCCACTCAACACCATTTGGAATGCCATTTTCACAGTAAATAATATATCAGTTTAGGAATACGTTTCAACAGTAAATAAATTCATAGCAAATAAAGTTCACAGTAAATAATATATCAGTTTAAGAAGACAAGTAACCCTACTGAAAAAAGGTAACCCTACTGACCATTACCGCAATTCGGGTTCTCCCGTATATAAATATCAACATACTTATACATATGTATATGCTAAAATGTGCAGTTTTTTTTCAAAATATGCAAAAACCTGACAAAACCTCAGACGTATGCAAACGTTGCATAAGTATATACTATATGCATTTTGCATATATTCCGCTCTTTATTCATGAGCTTAAAATTAGATAAAGAGCTTTAAATTTGTGTACAAGCTTCCAAACAAATACAAGAAGGAAATGTGACAGTTTATTTAAAAGTTAAAAACAACACATAAAAACTTACTTGTTATATTGTTACAATAATCATTTAAGTGAATAACTTATTACGGGAAACAAATTTGTAACGAATTTTTCATTAAAATTAATTGCACAAACACTATCTGTCGAGTACGCAGACAAAAACTGACAATTATTGTCACACAGACAATCGATTCGAATTGAGCGTTTCAACACGTTGAACTACTATTAGTAATGTCGGGAAAATAAATCACGGATTCTGTAAAAATGATGTTTCATTATTTTTTTAAACGCGATAATGAAGCAGATAAAGCGAATTTGTTAAGAAAAATCGTAAATAGTAAATAACCAGTCATTTTTTATAAGATAAGTATTCGCTAAAGAGGAATAATCGTGCATTGCAAATGTTATTATCCAATTTTATCTTACAGTAGGTATAGACACTATTAAAATTTTATTTATTTCACCAATAATTTCCGGTAAAAATTCGTTTTATAGGATGTCCATTTTAGGGGTAAATTTGGTGTCATTCGACGCGGCTCGACGAGTTGAATCGAATGATACCATTCTAGAGCGAGTAAATGAAAATTAACCCCTAAAACCGAAGAAAAAGGGTGCCCAAAACCGCTCAAAAATGTATACTACTGAAAATGACACTCACTTATTTATACGACGCGACGCCCGAGAGAACAGGCTCACTCGCACTAAAAAAATCGAATATCAAACCACACACGGAACACGCAGCGTGCGTACCAAAGCTGTCGATAATACGGTTGATGCTACCACGATCGAGAGGACCATCTGGTTTTAAATGGTTAAGTCGCGATCGCGTGTAATGCCACAAATGCACGTCTTCGCTGGAGCGTGCCAATAGCGAACGCCGGAACAGCGACGCTGCACGTCCCTCATTTAGTCGACGACCCTTCGATTCAGCGATGTATCGCCATAAGGGTGGAAGGGTCTCGATTCTAGACGGGCCTCGACAGGCTGGTAACCAGATATGCAGTTTAGAAAATCAAGCAAATTTAACCGTATCAAAGTAAAGGCTTGTGTCGACTAGCAATAAAATAATTGCTAAAGTACTTGCGAGAGTGACTTCCAAAAATTAGGCGGTTTTCGCGAATTTTTTTAGAAAGAAGAATATTTTGAATTTTTTTGGACAAAATAGGGTATTTTTTCAGCCATATTTTAAGATTTTTTTTACAAAAATATTGAAAAACAAGGAAGTTATGTGCTGTCTTCGGAGGTACCAAAAAAAAGTTCCCCAACTGCTGACATGATTCCGGCCGAATGAGTAGGTGAAACAAAAAACAATCAAAAAGTTGAAGGTACTTCCTATACAATGACCTACGATTTTTGAAAAATATCAAAAATTAACAAAATGGCATAGTTCTGAAGAAAAGTGTCGTTTTTTGGGGTCAAAAAATTATCGTTTTTATGCCAAATTGACAATTTTCAACCAATCAAAAAGATCGTAGGTCATTGTATATAGTAAATATATTCAAAAATACTCAGTTTAAATTTGAAATTGATCGGTCAATTTATCATTGAGTTATGATGTCAGCAATTTTGAAAAATGTCGTTTCGAGAAAAACGCGTTTATAGTTTCAATTAGGTATCGATTTACACCTGTGAGCGGCCGCTATTTTAGAACGCTGCCATTCAAAAACTATTCAAGATATAGTCCAGTCATTATATACATTTGGAAAAGAAAATGAACCGAGGAAGCTACATTTTGGATATGTTGTGGGGAGTGCTTAGAAAAGCTTAACTTTAAGTTTTCGGCCGAAAATTCCTTGTGCATTTTCCGCCATCTTGAAAAAAAGGGGTTTAATTCCATTTTTTGACGATAACTCGGCTGTGCGTCGTCATACGAGAATTATTGTAATATACTTTCTTGTTGTTTTTTTTTACGCTCTACAATTTAGGTCTTATGCATTTTTAACCTATCGTTGATGGTTGTTAAGATATCGAGCGCGAAAGTTAAAAATAAATTCTTCGCAACCGATTGTTTGCTTTTTTCTCCTTTTTCGTGATATATATCGAAAAATTGTCTATTACAAAACTTGTAGAGCATGCTAATATCTACAAAATTACGACTGTTGGAGCGCCGTAAAGTTGGTAAGACGGTGGAAAGTTTTGATTTCATAGCCCGCGCAGTTGTATATATATATATATATGTTGGAATGGATTTGCGGTTGTAGAGGAAATGATTTAAGTACAATTGAAATAAATAAAACAGCAAAATTATGAATAATACGTTATAAATTTATTATGTAATTCCATTTCAATCGGTCCAAACAATCGGTTGCGAAGAATTTATTTTTAACTTTCGCGCTCGATATCTTAACAACCATCAACGATAGGTTAAAAATGTATAAGACCTAAATTGTAGAGCTTAAAAAAAACAACAAAAAAGCATACAATAATTCTCGTATGAAGACGCACAACCGAGTTATCGTCAAAAAATGGAATTAAACCCCTTTTTTTCAAGATGGCGGAAAATGCACAAGGAATTTCCGGTCGAAAACTTAAAGTTAAGCTTTTCTAAGCACTCCCCACAACATATCCAAAATTTAGCTTCCTCGGTTCATTTTCTTTTCTTCCCCGTTATTTCGTATATAATGACTGGAGTAATATGCCATTGCCACTTTCACAGGGTTTTTTTTGAAAGCATAAAGTATCGAATAAACCAAAAAAACAAAAATCGGTTTTTTGAAAATGTCGCACTGGTATAGCCCCTTAATGCAAAAATTGCAGCAAGTTACTATCCGCACGTATTTGTGAGAGGTATTTCTCGTTTTCTTGAGCAAGAAATTTCGGAAGCGTATACACGTATTCTTGCCATACCTATAATTAGAGCCAGTAGTTACCTACACAATGTCGACTGTAAAACTTAAATTTGCGGCTGCATGTCTAAATACCTAGCTATTTTAACAAAAAAAAAAAAGAATATAAAAAGAAAAGTTTGGGTATGAAATTGGATATTAAGAAGATGTACACTAGGTTTTTACGAAACATTTGTTAACTGAATTTAAAGACAAAGATCCTAAAGAAGTAAACAATTTTCTTCGCATGAATTCGGGAAATAATTCCCATCGGGAAATTAAATCGATTACATCCTCTCTCGATCAACACTTTTTTCCGACATTGTTCTACTCTCACTAAAAATTTCCAATACGTTTTGGAAAGTTGAAAGTAGACACACACTTTAATATAAACGTATATACGACTTGTCTAAAAACTTGCCTGAAAGCGAATGCTACAAGAAATTTAACTTGCAATTAATATGGATGTTATCGCAAAAACTGTCGCAAGTTACTTGCTAATCGACACGAGCTATTAAGAATAGAAGAGTAAGAGCAAATTTTATCAAAAGGCCAGAGGAAATCACCATAGGGTGAGAAAGAAAGGAGAGGACATACAAATAGAAGATAAGAATAAGAAATTGATAGAAGAGGGTGAAGAAGAAGGATCCTACAAGAATAGTAATACCTCAGAACTAAATAAACATGTCTACATAAAAGTCTACATCAAAATGGTCTAGGAGACATAAACATTTTAAATGAGAATTTCTTATTAACTTTTTCCAATTTGTTATATTGCCTCTGTATAAAACGACAACTTTTCCAGTTTTTTATAATTTCATGTTAAAAAAAATCTCCACATTTTTTATATTTCAATATATTCTCAAATTGGCACTATTGTCTATTGACATTTAGACATTTCATTTTAGACATTTGTCCATTAATTACTTTCGGTGGTTTGCACCAGTCATAATTAAAGTGGTAGTTAATGTTAACTACTAGTTATATACAAATTGTATTTGCACGAACACTTTAAGTAATAATTAAAGTTCTAACTAATAATTAAATTTAATCCACCCCCGAAGTGTGGATTAAAGGGTTTCCACCCGTCTCTTTATGTTCAATAATATCTTTATATTTTTTGATAATGTATAGTAAGTTAATTTTTTCTTCGTTAGTAAAATTAACGGACCTCTGGCGCTTTTCTGTATTCATTTTGGCTATACTAAATGCAATCGAAACGAACTTTTACCAAAGAATATTAACGAATACGTGATTATTGACAACTGACGTTAGTAGACGTTATATTTGTAAGTTATAAATAAAAATAAACAAGGTAGACAACTATTACTTCCAAAAAGTTTCTAAAATTCACTAAATTCAGTAATACCAACAGGGACACTGAAAAGTTAAGCCATAATTACTTAACAATCAATATTATTTTAGTGGTGCAAGTCATTTCAAATTTAACTATCGATTATCACTAAGTAATAATTAGTTAACTATAACTTTTAATTATGACTGGTGCAAACCACTATTTGTCCCCTAGAAAATTTTGATGAGTGTATATTGAAAAAGTAATAAACTTAAGGGTATAGGTGGATAGAAATTAAGTTGTTTGTGGTGCGCCTCTGGCGACTTATTATAATATTTCCACCCTACCACACCTTCGCTTACGAATGTAGACGAGACGGAGAGGAACAATCGTAACGCCCACGTGGAAGGAAACAAAAAGAAATTAATAATTCCGTTTTTACATGAATTAAATACTGCACTTGGCGCTCTAGGGGAGGATTGGGGAAGCAACGTCGATTAGTTTGTCACTTATTTTTGAGGAATTTGTCGTTGATAAATAAAGTGAGCGTTCGGTGAACACTTGGTATATAAATTGCGAATTTCTCTGATTTTAAACCAGGAAAACTCTCTATATGTATTGTAATAGGTCTGCTAGTATGCATTAATAATTTTGGAAAACATTTCGAATCAATAAAATGTCTAAAAATAAATTCGAAAGTTATTTCGTATACGCTCGAATATAAAAATCCGTTCATTACATCCTAGTTGTATGTTTTGCGAACAATAAATTCGGCCATCTAAACTTCAAAAGGGCCTAATTACGCGGAAGAAAATACAATGGGTAGTTTTTTGTCGAATTCACAATTCGAATAATTGCCCTTTTATTAAGGTTTAAGGTTCGATCACGTGCCGGCACAATTTATAATATAAATATAGAGGTAACAGCTGCGAGGGCACCCTTCATGCACTCTGTTTAGAACCCGACCAGTGGCGTAATTGGTTAAGAAACGTTGAAGATACATACAAATGAAGATACAAAGTAGAAAAATAAACGAAAAACTTGCCGAATGAATTGAGAGTTAGGCAAATATCCTCGAAAATGTTCAAAATCATATGGCCAATTATAACCAATACAATAACCAGGAAACTGGTGGAATTAGCAAAATACCAAATAATTTTTGAAATAGCAAAAATCCTTGAAATCTTTGGCTTTTCGATTATTAAAAAAACTTGTTGACCAAATAATATACTCATTAAAAAAAGGCAACTGGTCAAGCGATCATATGTACGATAAAATTATTGCGGGACTAAATTGGTATTTGTTAGAGCTTTTAGTTCAATCAAAGCTCCCCCTAATTCGCCCTAGATAAAAAATTAAGCTTAGAATTAAGTAATAAAATAAATCGAATGATAGAAGTACAAATGAAGATACAAAGTGGAAAAATAAACGATTCAAAGAGAAAAAATCGCCGAATGAATTGAGAGTTAGCCAAATATCCTCCATTTTTTTTTAAATCCTCTGACCAAGTATAAGCAATACAATAACCAGGAAAATGATGGAATTGGCAAAATACCAAATTATTTTTGAAATACCAAAAATCCTTGAAATCTTTGGCTTTTCAATTACTAAAAAAACTTGTTGACCAAATAATACTCATTAAAAAAAGACCACTTTTTTGAAAAACACTCCGGCCAAGAGATCAAATGTGATGAGAGAAATGATGAAAGGAAGGCAAAACGGCCCCTGTGGGCAAAACGCACCACCTTGATAATTTTGAAATGTGCAAAGCCAACTATGTATTTGTTACGTCAAAATTAGAGCCTACTTATTAATCTCAACTATTGACGCTATCTCAACTTATTACCTCAAAATTTTTAATTTTTGTGGTTTATAACAAAAAAGCAAAACGGCCCCAGGCAAAACGGACCATTTAACAAATAACAAGTATAGAAAAAATAATCAAATTCTTCTTCTCCAAAGTAAAAAATAATCAACGTGGTTAACTCAATATTAGGTTCAAATTAGACATACAATTAGATAAAATCACAGATATTAAAGATATTGATAGAGATACCGTTTTGCCTTCCATTGCATGGGTCCGATGTTTTAATATTATAATACATATAGTTTGTTATAATATTTTTTGCTTCGGAAGATGGTGAATAATTTTTTGACTGATTAATTTTGTGTAGGTCCGTTTTGCCTCGACCATGGAGGTAAAACGGACTTATTAAAGATATTAAAAATCATGCAATATATTTAATGCCTGTGATTTTATCAAAGTCTGATTTGAAAGTAATGTAGAGTTAACCCTGTTAATTATTTTTTACTCTGAAAAAGTTCAGTAAAATTAATATCTTTTTTTCTATACTTACTTGTTGTTTGTTAAGTGGTCAGTTTTGCTTTAATTTCCCCTAAAATAATACTAATTATAGAGGGACTAAATTATTGCAATTTGCAGTAGCTTTTATCTCAATCAAACCTCCCCCTAATTCGCACTCGATAAAAAATTAAGCTTAGAGTTTAGTAATAAAACAAATCGAGTGATAGAAGTATAAACAACTTCAACGTAAAACCAAACTAAATTGAGCAACACTCCATCCATTTCGTCATTAAGCGAAGTTTAAATTGAAACCAAAACTTTCAATCAACTCGCGCTTATTTATCTTGTTTTTATTCGTCGGATTCCTAAATATATCCAATAGATCTGTCACTTCCTGCGTAATTCTCGTCGTGAATAACCGTTTTTAAGAAGAACTCGATCGAAAATAAGCACCGATTCCGTAAACAATTCGTTATAGTTGCATCAGAGGAAAACCGAAATAGAACTAATAATACGGAACATCTGTCGGCGCTGAACGACTTTTAAGGGAAGTAGGTAAATACGTGAAACGTTATTTTTGCCGTTCATAATTTTTCCGTTGAATTTTTTTGTTTACAACGCCCGTCCTTTTTTGTTTACGACAGAGAAAATAGAAACGAATGTTTACTATTCGTAAATTAAAATTACTCAACTGTTCTCTCGATTATTTGGGGTTAGGTACCTATACTTTTTTAATTATCTTCTTCCCTAAAGGCTTGTGTCGGCTAGTAATAAAATTGCGAAAGTACTTGCGAGAGTGGCTTCCAAAAGCATGTACACTTAAAGCAGAATTTGCATCAGTAAGTTACTGTCTACAAGTATTTACAAGTACTTTCTCGTTTTCTTGCGCAAGAAATGTCGGAAGCGAATACACGTATTCTTGCCATATAATCAGAGCCATCAGTAGTTACAGAGCCTACATAAAAGTTACCTACATAAGTTACATAAAAGTTACCTACATAAAATGTCGAGTGTAAAACGTAAAACTTACACTCTCGATGATTTTTGTTTGCTCTAAAAATTTGTTAAAAAATTACCAAAGTGCATTTTTTATACATTAGTTAATTACGAATGTATAGATGCATTACGTAAGCGTAATGGCTTTTTAACGATCCAATAGAGATATTGCTGTGGCGATTATTAATGCAAAAATAATTTACGTTTTCGGCGATATCGCAGATCAATAATTTTATGTGAATAAAAAAACGATAATCCCGTAAAGAATTACACGGAATAATCTCCAATTGAAACGGTGTGCAAAAAAATACAAACACTAATTTAACAAAAATTCGCAAAGTTGCAATTTATGATGAATCGGTTTTTAAACGCAATTAATTCGAATAAAAAATGATTAAAAATGCGAATCGCTTAATGTCGAGGATATTAGATGATGATAAGGCGACAGGAAAAAATGAGGAAAGGAAAATAAAATTCGTAAGAGCAGATATTTCAACAAATAATCAAACTAAATGATAATTCAAATAATATTAACAACTTTTGAATTTTTTGACGTTTTAGTTTGTTGTAATATGAATTTTTTAGCACTGAAAGAATATTAATAACAACCGAAACGTCGTTTTAAGGTTTGGATAAAATTCACAGATGTGTACACTAGTAAGTAGAAAAATGGAGAAGGTAAGTTGTGAATGATCAAACAAAAATAAAGTACCTATTAGTTACCTCTTGAAGGGATTTACAAAAAAAATGTAATTTTGCGCAAAAAAGTAGACAAATTAATAAATAAAGCTTCAAAACAATTGTAGTAAAAAGGTTTTCTATATAAATATTAAACACGAATGTATAGTACATCCAGTCGACTTTTAAAATTAATACCCATCATAAGATTTAATTTACATTAACCCTACCGAATCTGAATCAATTTGATTATAATAAATAGAGGGTACATACCGTTTAAATCAATTGGAAAACGTACAAGAACCAACCAACTCCAATACAAAAAAATCACTCACCGGTAGGTGTACATTCGATAAAAAACATGTATCAAAATCGGCCAGTTTCCGAACGTTTCCTGAACCGCGATTTTTTCCCTCAACGTTCCTGTTATCGACAGTACCACCATCTAATCACAAAACATTCATAAATGAGCACATTCACAGTGGAATTTGTATCACGAACGACGTGATCTCGCCTCGCTAATCTCACGACATTTTCGGCACGGTCCCGCGGCCTGTCAGAAAACTCGAAAATCCAGCGGCCATTCCACCACAATCGAGGCGATTGCTCGTAGGAGGAATAGCAAATACGCCGCCTTATCGCACCGAATTTAACTCGGTATTCTTAGCGGATTTTTGGCGTACTTAAACCAATTAATTCGCGAAGTTACCCGAAGAGTTATTTTAGTAAAAATTTTGGTACGGCGAGGGGAATGAGGGATGTGGTTTTTCTGGAAAGGGGGAGTGTAGTGGAAAATAATTTTCTTTGTTGTTTTGGCTCTCTTGGTGGAATGGTTCGAGCCGTGCGACGCACGCCTACGATTTTACGCGCATGAAAATCGATTTCGGGAATTCGGGATGCGCCGCTCGACGGCGTCGCGACTCTCTGTGGGATTGCGGCGCTGTTATATGCGGTTTCTCCAGCGCTCCGTACGGAAATTGGAAATTTTGGTTAATCACGATACGAATCAGCGGGAGATTTTCGAGTTTCGGTTTCGTTGAAACTCTTCCCGTTCAATTTAATCCCCAAATTATTAATTAGTGGTACCCCATCAAAATCGCAATTGACAAAATCGTCCCAGATGAAATAGTCCAAAGACAAAATCGCAACAGACAAAATCGCCCCAAGTAAAATCGCACCAGCAAAATCGCCTCAGATGAAATAGTCCAAAGACAAAATCGACCTAGATGAAATAGTCCAAAGACAAAATCGCACGAGGCTAAATATCCCCAGGTAAAATCGCTCAGACAAAATCGCCCCAGACAAAATCGCACCAGGTAAAATCGTACCAGACAAAATGGAGAAGACCACGATGTGAGATATGCGGATTTCGACAAAATATACTATTAGAAATGATTTATTAGAGCTCAAAACCGTTTTCAGTTGCTCAAAAGGTGTTATAATTAAAAAGATATAGCCCTTCGAAATTTAAAAATTTCGGGTTCTGACTCATAAGTCATCAACCAATCATAAACCACTCACGTCTTGTTGTATACTAAATAATATGAATTTTCGAACGCAGTAACAAAGAATACACAAACGAACAAAAATCAAACTGTCATTTGTCAAAATTTTTCCGAAAAATGCACAAAACAAATTACACGAATTGCAGTTCGGCATAAAACACTTTAATGATAATATTGAAGTTGACAAGAATGTTGCCAAATAAATTTTTCTGGATCAATATTTGTGTTTTTAACACGAAAATCGGTTACAATTTATACAGGTGAAGATGTTATTTCTATATTAATATATCGAATTATCCATTAGGTAATGGAAGAAATGGATCAATCAGAAAATGTTTATTGCAATAAATATACAAAAAACGCACATTTTGCGGAGTATAGAAGAGTAATAGGAAACGTGGCAAACTTGCTAAATGTGACTTCTCTTTGCAACTCTCGCTTGGATTGGAGCCGAACGTATGACGATTGTGTGACGTTTTTCAAACTTTAAAAATTAATTGCGGCCTTATTTGGCAACAGAAAAAAATAAAAATTTCATGACGCGCCTTCTTAGAACACACGGTTTTGAAAAAAAAATTAAAAAAAAAGTCGTGGTCTTCTCCATTGCCTCAGATGAAATAGTCCAAAGACAAAATCGACCTAGATGAAATAATCTAAAGATAAAATCGCCCCAGATGAAATAATCCAAAGACAAAATCGCCACTAGGTAAAATCGCACCAGGCTAAATAACCCCAGGTAAAATCCCACGAGGTAAAATCGCCCCAGGTAAAATCGCACCAGACAAAATCGCCTCAAATGAAATAGTCCAAAGACAAAATCGACCTAGATTAAATAGTACAAAGACAAAATCGCACCAGGCTAAATAGCCCCAGGTAAAATCGCCCCAGGTAAAATCGCACCAGACAAAATCGCCTCAGATGAAATAGTCCAAAGACAAAATCGAGCTAGATGAAATAATCTAAAGATAAAATCGCCCCAGATGAAATAATCCAAAGACAAAATCGCAACAGATAAAATCGCCCCAGAGAAAATCGCCCTAGGTAAAATCGCACCAGACAAAATCGCCTCAGATGAAATAGTCCAAAGACAAAATCGACCTAGATGAAATAGTCCAAAGACAAAATCGCACCAGGCTAAATAGCCCCAGGTAAAATCGCTCAGACAAAATCGCCCCAGACAAAATCGCACCAGGTAAAATCGTACCAGACAAAATTGCCTCAGATGAAATAATCCAAAGACAAAATCGAGCTAGATGAAATAATCTAAAGATAAAATCGCCACTAGGTAAAATCGCACCAGGCTAAATAGCCCCAGGTAAAATCCCACGAGGTAAAATCGCCCCAGGTAAAATCGCTCCGACAAAATCGCCCCAGAGAAAATCGCCCCAGGTAAAATCGCACCAGACAAAATCGCCTCAAATGAAATAGTCCAAAGACAAAATCGACCTAGATGAAATAGTCCAAAGACAAAATCGCACCAGGCTAAATAGCCCCAGGTAAAATCGCCCCAGGTAAAATCGCACCAGACAAAATCGCCTCAAATGAAATAGTCCAAAGACAAAATTGACCTAGATGAAATAGTCCAAAGAAAAAATCTCACCAGGCTAAATAGCCCCAGGTAAAATCGCACCAGACAAAATCGCCTCAGATGAAATAGTCCAAAGACAAAATCGAGCTAGATGAAATAATCTAAAGATAAAATCGCCCCAGATGAAATAATCCAAAGGCAAAATCGCCTCAGACAAAATCGCAACAGATAAAATAGCCCAAAAACGGCTTATGAGAAAAAACATATCAAAGTACGAGTAAATACAAGAAATGTCACAAATCATTAATTTGTCCAGCTATTTTTAGGACAATCAGTCATTTTATCTTCATCCTAGGTAAAGAATAAAATTAATGAGCCTAATGGAGTTGTATACTCCGTTCGCTGAAATCGTGCCGGTTTCGGATTAAGCGTTCAATGTTTACAGTCCCCAAAAAATACCTGTTTTCGGGGAAAACGCCAACTGCTCAAAATTATTTTATTTTATCAAAATTAATCTGCAGTAAAACACTGTGAACAATATTGTTTTCCCCGAAAACAGGTATTTTTTGGGGACTGTAAACATTGAACGCTTAAACCGAAACCGGCACGATTTCAGCGAACGGACTATACTTACCTATACCATTGCAGATAGAAACAACATCAGACATCAGGATTAAAATTAAACGGATTACATAATATTGCAACAAATAAAATGTAATAAGAAATATCAATGAAACCAAAGATGACAAAATACAAAACCATCTGCAGATACTAAATAATGGTAATGTACATATTTCTATGATATTTCTATTAATAATACAATTAGAAGTTTATTACTATCAAGTTTTGCCAAGAGTACCTTTTTGGTGTAAAATTGATTGGTCGTTGAGTTTACATTAAATTTGGACAAGAAAATTTACCCTCACAAAAGTTATGTTTAAAACTACTCGGTACGAACCGTGTAACTAGGGTTCTCTATGAGAGACAGATATAAAAATAAATTTATATGATGCGCTAGCTTCCAAAACATACTTGTACAAAATTTCATTACAATCTTGCCAGTAGTTTTGAAATAATCGTAAAAAATGTGTATAAGTAATTTTTTTGTTTCAATACCCTGAATCTTGAAAACGGTTACGGAAAGTCGTTACGAAAATTTTTTACTGAGCAAATCCAACTTATTTTTTCATGTTTTATATGTATCCGAGAGATTTCCCACACTTTCCGGGACACCCTGTAGAACAGAATGAGACTCTGGAAAACTAATATCGTAAATAATTCTTGTTTTTAATTTTATAAACTGTTTTGTCTCAGGCTCTTTTTTCTGTGTTTTGTCTCTTTGTTTAGGTCATTTTGTGTTCGGGCTATTTTGTCTTGCGTTGTTCTGACCTGTGCGATTTTGTCTTTAGTTATTTTGACGGGTCACGCTAATTATTAATGATACAAAGTTGAGTTAATTGATTAATATAATCTTCATATTTATACAAAAAAATCATCTAATATTTCATTATAAACACTTTAATAGAAAGACGTATTCAAAGCTCGTACATATTTACCTTTTTTAAACTTTTAAAACCGAGTTTGAACATGTTCAATCCACATCTTCAGGTCTAACTGGATGCGTCAAAGGTATAACGGATTTTTGGTTAACATCGCGAGAACATGCCTTTCTCATATCTACAAACCACAAAGTTCTTAAAGCATATAAATGGGCGGTAATAATAAAAATCAGTAGATACTTAATATTTTAAGTTTATAAAAACAGACGAGAAGATCCTCGTGATCAAGATTATGTGAAACTGTTTTATTTTAACATCAAAAGTGTGGCCGGCTTAACGACAAATTTTTTGCCACTGATAACGGGGCAAAGACAATACCTATCACCAAAATGAAAAACGTTTTTGAGATACATTTCTGATCCATACATTGCGGGTCTTTTGTTTCCTTGGTACACTGGCAAATATTGAAATAAATATATTATTTATATTTAACTTTTTGTTATATTTGGATTTAGGCTTCCAGATTGGTGTAGCATAAGATGTTGGTGTAAGTTAACCAATGAAATCAAATGCGGTACAAAAAATTATTGAAAAATCTCATATTTGGATAAAGTTACCTCATGTATGCTTGTACTTTCTTTGTCATCTATTTAATTAATTACCTTTGAAATCGTAGGACTTTAAGCGATACAACAGACTAAATATAAGAAAATACTTAAGAATAATCAGTAGACACTTATAAGTATCAGCATTTTCTTTTTAATATGCATTTCAGTATTCACTTAATACTGATGCTGATACTTATAAATAAGTACTAATAAATAAATGCTGATTTTTATTAATACCACTCAAAATCTACTCCCTGATCATTCAGTATGTTCTAACTTTTCATTCTAAATGGTAATTTAAGGGTAATTTAAGGTAAATGTAAAGGCCATTTATGATTTGGAATTTTAATCGGCTATAAAAAGATAACTAATGAATATTTTTTTTAAATTTTTGAGTATATTAGAAAGATTGAACCTTTCCATTCAGGAATTGAAGACAACATCAATGAACAATACCCCATTCGTTTTTTGTCCCGATTTAATGAGCCATGCTAAGCGATTTTTTGTTCCCCAAAATTGAAGAGGATGACATATACAGTGTGCGCCAGTTTCCAACGCAAGGCCTACGTTCCTATGAGTGGAACGAAGAGCATAAAATCACATAAGTATGTCGGAGTAAGTCGGAGTGGGAGCTCGGCTGAGTTGACGCTTCGTCTCGTGACGTGATTCAGGCGAGCTCCCACTCCGACTTGCACTCACTCGCTCCCGCACTCATACCTATGTTATTTTATGCTCTTCGTTCAACTTATAGGAACGTAGGCCTTGCGTTGGAAACTGGCGCACACTGTATGTGGTCGGTATTCAGCGCTCCATTTTAACGTTAAATACATGTTTAGCGAGCGACTTAAACGTAAACAATGTCCTTAGTTACTCCATAACAACAATGTAGAACTGTCATGTTTAAGGCGCTCGGTAAACATGACTTTAACTTTAAAATGGAGCGCTGAATACGGGGCAGTATGTTTACATGCAGAGTTGAATCCGGATTGAACCTTAGGTCGACTCTCATGTAAACATGGATCGAGTTGAAATCGGGTTAACTCGACTCGTTGCAATTTCTGATTGGGTCAATTTCTGAAAAACACGAGTCGAAAACTCAATCTCGACTTGATCTTTCAACTTCGCATGTAAACCTATGTTTACATTGAGTTGAGGTATCTTTTTCTTCGTCAAGTCAACTCCATCCGTGTTTACATGAGAGTCGATCTCGGGTTGAATCCAGGTTCGACTCTTCATGTAAAAAGACTTAAGAGACAACTTTTGGATTCAACAGGACGGCGCAAGGTGCCACACAGCCAACGTAACAATCGATTTTTTGTGCACTGTTTTCGAAAATCGCATAATCAGCCGAAATGCTTATGTCAATTGGCCACCTCGAAGCTGCGATTTGACTCCGTTGGACTTATTTTTATAGGGAGTCGTTAAGGACAAGTGTTACCCTAACCATCCAGAGATGATTGACGACTTGAAACATGAAATCGAAGTTGCCATTGACGAATTAGAGCCCCAAGCAGTCGAAAATGTACTGAAAAATTGGACTGATCGAATGTGGTATTGTAAGGTTAGCCGTGGCAGTCGTTATAATGATGTTGTCTTCAATTCCTACATTGAAAGGTTCAATCTCTCTAATAAACTGAAAACTTTGAAAAAATATTCATTAGTTTTCTTTTTATAGCCGATTCAAATTCCAAATCTTAAATGGCCCACACTATACAGGGTGACCCACGGTGGATGGCCTATTAGACGTTTTGAGAGAACGAAGAGTAGGATCGTTGTGAAAATTTGGTTATTTAGGTTATTGGTCCTGCTCTATCGATTTAAAATATTTTCAACGCTGCGGCATTACCACTTCTACTAAAAAGTAGCATCAATTTAGATTTTTAAATGGGACACCCTGTATATTTTTGCAATTTTAGATTCTACTCGATGAGTTGATTACAAAAAGGGTACATACTTGGTATTTTGGTCTCATAATATAGACTATACAGGGTGTTTCCGAACTTGGGGTACAATTTTTAATGATGAAATGACAACGGGTCATCTTAGCGAATTATGTGATTATTTAGTCAAAACCGCCAAGAAAAATATTTATCAAAAATTAATTAAAAATGTAAAAAAAAATCTAAGAAATACCGTCCTGCATAGCAAATGCAGTCGCTCTCGACTCGCGCGGTACGATCGAACTCACCGTAAAATTAGACTCGACAAAATCACAACAAAATAATGATTGATTAATTAATATCTCATTCAAATTTATTTATTAGGACCTTTATTTAATCCATATGGTCTCTGCATTTTTAGAATCATGGATAAATTATAACATTAACCCGGGTTTTCCAAATAATAAAAGAAAAAACATTCAACTCAAAAGAAATATTAGCTCACCTATTTTGTCATAGAAAAATGGCTTGAAATTCCTAGTAATTATTCAAACTTATCACCGTCTTATTGTAAGTACACACCGACTTGTTAAACTGGGAAGAACACTAAGAACTAACTAAACTGAGAAGAACACGAAGAACAAACTAAACTTAGAAGAACACCAAATAATATCAAATAAATCACTAAAAAAACAGTATAAAAAAATCTATTTGACCGTGAGGTTAACAACCCAATACGGGGTTACAATATGCACTAGAAAGCAATAGGCTACGTTTTTCGAAATGAGGCGCGCGGAGGGTGAAATTTGCTCGTCCTAGCATCGGTTTTTGAAACCGATCAGCTGACTATCGCGGGCAGGGTTGTATTCGCTCTTTGATTTTTTTTATAATGTCTCTATTTTGTTTATAATAAATTTTTTAGAAAAACGAAATCTGCGAATCGGTTTCAAATTATGCGAACTATCACCCCTAGAAAATTGTCTCCCAAGTTCGGAAACACCCTGTATAGTCACTCAAAAATTACAAAATGTTGAATTTAGGCGGCTCTGAAAGCCAAACAGTTACAAATTGACAAAAACGGCTTATACGGTCCTATCCTATCCTAGTACTATCTAATGGTACAAAAAAATTTGGACAAAAACTTCGAAATTTTTGATCACCCTGTATACAGGTCACGTCATGTCACGAAATAGTATAGGGTGTCCCATTAAGACCGCTTATTTTAAAACTTAAAAAAAACAGTGTTCATTTAAAAAGTTTAGATATTTTTATTTTAATATAAAGGGTAATCATGGAGGTTATGTATGGAACACAATATCGGATAAATGGCCGCCTCGTGACTGATCGCACACATTGATTCTTTTGTCAAAATTTTCTATTACATTTTGGCTTTTGGCATAGTGACGGCTCAATTTCATGGAGGATGCAAGGGACGTTGAAGAATAACTCTCGGATTCTCAGTTCCCCAAATTCGACAGTTCTGTTTGTTAACGTAGCCATCAAGTTGAAAATGCGCCTCATCAGAGAAGATGATTTTCTTTGAAAAATCACCATTCACTTGTTGTTGCTGTAAGATCCATTCTGTGAACGTTCGGCGCTGTGCATGGTATGCTGGGCTAACCCAAGAACCGTTCCTGAACTGAAAAATGAAATTCGACGCGCTATTAATGAAATTGAGCCGGCATTATGTAATGTAATACAAAATGTAATAGAAAATTTTGACAAAAGAATCAATGTGTGCGATCAGTCACGAGGCGGCCATTTATCCGATATTGTGTTCCATACATAACCTCCATGATTACCCTTTATATTAAAATAAAAATATCTAAACTTTTTAAATGAACACTGTTTTTTTTTTACGTTTTAAAATAAGCGGTCTTAATGAGACACCCTTTACTTAAAAAGTTAGGATATGAACATGTAAGCCGTTTTTCTCGATTTTCAACTGTTTGGCCTTCAGAGCCGCCTAATTTCAA
This sequence comes from Phyllotreta cruciferae, assembly GCA_917563865.1. Lineage (NCBI taxonomy): Eukaryota > Metazoa > Arthropoda > Insecta > Coleoptera > Chrysomelidae > Phyllotreta > Phyllotreta cruciferae. The sequence continues at coordinate 7,017,819 of OU830613.1, forward strand.
AATTTTGTGATTTTTGAGTGGCAGTACAGCCTTTATTATGAGACCAAAATACCAAGTATGATCCCTTTTTAGAATCAGCTCATAGAGTAGAATCCAAAGATGCAAAAATACAAAGGTTGTCCTATTTAAAAAATCAAAGTTGATGCTACTTTTCAGTAGAAGTGGCAACGCCGCAGCTTTGAAAATATTTTAAATCAATAGAGCAGGATCAATAACTTAAATAATCAAATTTTCAAAACGATCTTACTCTCCGTTCTCTCAAAACTTCTAATAGGCCATCCACTGTGGGTCACCCTGTATACACAAATCTGTATGTGTATTCTCGTAGAAAGACTACATACCATAAGCATCTTCGTCAGGATCACCTGAGTAATATTCCAAAACAGTTCTGTAAACTATGTAGCCCAAATTTTTGTACATATTAATCGCTACTTTGTTGCTGACTCGAACAAACAAATCCACAAAATAAGCTCGTTTCCTGCAATAAATACATAATTTACCGTATGCTTAATGATATAGAGATTTAAAATTTACTTTTCAGAAACGTCCTCTAAAAAGTTCATTAACGATGCTGCTAAACCTAGCCTTCGAAAATCTGGAGAAACGGTTAGAGCTGTAACATGCCCATGCCAATTTTCGCCTATCCCTTCAGCTTTACCCATAACTGAAAATTACAAGTTATTCGTTATGTTTAGCAAATATTCTACTTTCGTATCTCTTGTATATACAGGGTGTCCCGAAACGAATGGGCCATATGCCTACATGGGTAGGTTCTTTGGGTTAAAATATGACGAACGTTAGGAAGTTATAGCACTATGAAAATCGATTTTTTATTTAAAAAGGTATACCTTTTTAAAACTAAAGTGTTGTAGTTTTTTAAAATTTATCCCTTTTGGTCAAATTCCTGCGTACAAAAAAGTTATGACCGTTCAAGGGGGAAAAAGTGTGCCAAAGTGGCGCCCTCTAAGTTAAGCACAAAACGTATAACATATTCTTAATTGGACACCTCTGAAACCCCCACATGCGAAATTTGACAAAGGTATCTCTTGAATTACGCTGAACGGACAAAAAATTGGAATATAAAAACGATTTTCATAGTGCTATAACTTCCTAACAAAACAACTTTGAACTGATAAATTTGGTTATATCGTCATATTTTGACCCAAAGAACCTGCCCTTAGCATTTGGCCCATTCATTACGGGACACCCTGTAGACACCCCTTTTTAAGAAGATACTTACTATAGCCCATAATTTCACCGCTTGGTGATTCGGCAACTTGGAAATATTCCGGCCAGTGAGCAAGATATTGCATGTAAAAGGATAGGCCGTAGGTTTCCGTGAGAGGATCCAAATTTCTAAAACAGCAAATTGTTATTAAATTGATTATGTATCACTTTTGTACCTTACACATTGTTAAACTTGTACATATCATCGCAAGTGAATGGTCGCAGAGTGGTCATTTTTTCTTAACAATGAGCTAATAGAATTGCAAAGTAATTTGATTAATAACAGGATATTTCAAAAAATTTGTAGTTACTGTAATTCCAACCTCAAATTTTCTTCTTTCTGTAAAATGTCAAAATTGTCAAATTATTTTGAACTGTTTAAAATGTACTGTATACGCATTTAGGTTTAGGCCTTGGGATTTGGATCTGTTTACCATAAAGAAATATGTCTTATATTTTGTCTATGCTGTTCTCAGATTAAACGGGAGTTATCGCACATGCTCGCTTAAGGTTAGACTTTACCTTATTTTAATTAGGCAAAACCTTATACTTGCTGGTACAAGAGTTATCGCAAAGATTTTGACAGGACGTTATTAAAGTTTCAGTTGACGCTATGACGCAGACGCACTTGATCTATAGGGAGATCTGAAGGGATCATGTGCGAAAGGAAACACTATACCCTTAAGAATTATTCGAGTTTATTCGTGATCAGTAGTAATACAATGGACGCCGGTTTGGATTCCGGTTGTAGCGGAAAGTGTCGCGGTTTTTTTTACTCCTTGCGAGTTGAAAGTCGAGAGTCAAGTGAAGTGAGCGGGACCGCGCTGTAACCATGCGGTCCTGCCGGACGCTGTCAGTTGTCATCCGTCATGGCCTCTTTCTCCGCGGTGATACAGCGAAGATTTCACGGGGTGACAGCTGCTGCTTGCGGCGCCTGGTGGCGCGAACTGGCGATGGCGCCACAATCACTCCCCCTCCAGTGACGACGTTCGGTGAAGGCGGGAGGAGCGAAAATGTTACCCTCCTCCGGTGGATTGGCGGGGTGGCTGGGGCCCCGGAGGTCTGCGGTGGGGAATCCGGTGCGGAGGTTGCTGGGTTCTGCGGAGGGGCTGGCGTCTCGGAGGTCCGCGGTGCGACCGTCGGGGGCGTCGGCGGAGTGGCCGGCGTCTCGGAGGTCCGCGGCGTGGCCGTCGGGGGCGTCGGCGGAGTGGCCGGCGTCTCGGAGGTCCGCGGCGTGGCCGTCGGGGGCGTCGGCGGAGTGGGGTCGTTCCTGTCGAGGTGTGCGGGCTTCAGGGCGTCCGTCGAGATCGTCTGGGGTCTGCCGTTGATCTCAATCACGTACGTCCGGTCGTTGAGGCGCTGAATGACCCGGTGTGGACCCGTGTATGGTGGCTGAAGGGGGCGTTTGATGGCGTCGATCCTTCTGAAGACGTGGGTCGACGAAGGCAGGTCCTTGTGGATGAACGGCGTGGACGCTGAGTGTCGTGCGGCGGGTACCGCTTTGATCGACTGGGCGATCCGGCGAAGAGTGTCGGCGAACGAAGATGGGCAGGCGTCCGTCTGGGTGGAGGACGTGAAGAAGTCGCCCGGGATCCTGAGCGCTGTCCCGAAAAGCATCTGGGCTGGCGAGGCTTGGAGGTCTTCCTTGTAGGCGGAGCGGAGGCCGAGGAGGACCAGTGGAAGGCGATCGGGCCAAGGAGATCCGGGATCGCACATGAGGGCTGCCTTGAGGGTGCGGTGGAAGCGTTCCACCATGCCGTTCGACTGAGGGTGGTAGGGCGTAGTGCGGACTCTGGGCGTGCCTAGGAGCTTGTTGAGCACCGCGAAGATGGCTGACTCGAATTGGCTGCCCTGGTCGGAGGTTATAGTCAGCGGGGTGCCGAAGTGGCTGATCCATCTCTCGACGAGCGCCTTGGCGACGGTGCTCGCCTGTTGGTCCGGGATGGGGATGGCTTCCGGCCACCTGGTGAACCTGTCTATCACCGTCAGACAGTATTGGGAACCTTGACAAAGGGGTAGCTTTATCAGGTCGATGTGTATATGGTCAAAACGTCCTTCAGGAAGGGCGAACTCTCCGAGGGCGGCGTGGTTGTGTCGGTGAACTTTCGCTCTCTGGCATGCCTCGCAGGAGCGTGACCATTGGTTGATTTGTTTGCGCATGCCCGGCCAGACGAACCTCGTGGTGATGAGTCGCGTCGTTTGTTTGGCGCCTGGGTGTGCCAATCCGTGAAGTATGTCGAAGGCCTTTCGTCTCAGGGCCGGCGGGAGGTACGGTCTGGTGGAGCCTCTTGTGTCGCAGAAGATCTCGAAGCCGTCTTTGGTCAAAGGCTGCAGGTCGAGGCTGGAGCTGCTCCTCACGTGTTGCATCTCCGGGTCTAGCGCTTGGGCGTTGGCGATCGTCTGGGAGTCGAGCGCCGGTGGAAGTGAGATGGTGGCCACCCGCGAGAGGGCGTCAGCGACCACGTTGTCTTCACCTTTAACGTGAGAAAGTTTAGTATTGAATTGCAGGATGTAGTCGAGGTGACGGATCTGCCTCGGGGACGCCTTGTCCGATCGTTGCGAGGCCGCAAAAATCAGCGGTTTGTGGTCCGTGTAGACGGTGAAGTGTCTGCCCTCGAGTATCCGCTGGAAGTGCTTGATGGCGGAGTAGATCGCGAGGAGTTCCCGGTCGTATACGGCGTAGTTCCTCTCCGCACTTGAAAGTTTCCGGGAGAAGAAGGCCAGCGGTCGCCAAATGCCTCCGGTGTCCTGCTGTTCGAGTGCTGCGCCGATTGCGCCGTCAGAGGCGTCGGTGCTCAGGGCCAGGGGAGCGTCGGCTTGCAGGAAAGTGCTTGTGGTAGCATCGAGGATGGCGCGTTTGCTGCGTGCGAACGCGGCCTCGGCCTCCGTGGGCCAGGGCAGCACCACGTCCTTTTTCTTGGGCGGCAGGCCCTTCAGTAGGTCGTTGAGCGGCGCGGTGATGTCCGCAGCCTTCGGGATGCACCTGCGGTAGTAGTTTAGAAGTCCCACGTAGCGGCGTAGCGAGGTGGAGGTCCGAGGGAGCGGGTAGTCCGCGATGGCCTGGACCTTGTGCGGCGGGGGCCGGAAACCGTCGGCTGAGACCGAGTAGCCCAGGTATGTCACCTGGTCCTTGCCTAAGGAGCATTTGTCTGGGTTGATGCGCAGTTTGGCTCTGCGCAGGATCTGAAAAAGCCGGTTAAGGTGTTGGAGGTGCTCCTCGTGATTGGAGGAGGCGATGATGATGTCGTCCAGGTACGCCTTGGCCGACGGAAGGTCCCGGAGGAGGTGGTCCATGGTCCTCTGGAGGGATTGGGCTGCGTTGCGTTGGCCCAAGGAGGACCGGGTAAACTCGAACAGACCAAACGGAGTCGTCACCGCGGTCTTGTGGATGTCCTCATCGGCGATCGGGATCTGGTAGAACGCCTTCCTCAGGTCCACCACGGAGAAGACCTTGCCCTGGGCCTCTTGTAGGAGGTCCTCTATGATGGGGAGGGGGTACCGGTCTGGCGTCGTGCAGGCGTTGAGGCGCCGGTAGTCTCCGGTAACGCGCCAGGTACCATCAGGCTTCGGGACGAGGTGGAGAGGGCTCGCCCAGCTGCTGGACGAGTGTCTGATGATGCCTTGTTCCATGAGGCGGCGGAATTCGTCCTTGGCGGCTGTCAGTCGGGTGCCAACGAGCCTCCGTGGCCTCTCGAAGACGGGGGGGCCGGAGGTGTGAATCTGATGTTGTACTGGTAGGTCTGCTGCCTGTACTGCGGAGCCGTCCGCGAGTGTGATGTCGGTGAAATTCTGAAAAAGGTGAAGGTAGCGTCGACCCAGGTCTCCGGGAGGGAGGTCGACGGTGTTCACGACGGCGACGGAGTGGACCGGAGTCAGGGCCACGATGCCCCTGGATGAGAGTCCAGTAGTTGCGTCGACGAGCTGTTGTCCTCGTACGTCGACGATGAGGTGGTAGTGGGCGAGGAAGTCCGCACCTAGGATGGCTGTTTGGACATCCGCGACGGTGAAGGCCCACTTGAGAGAGCGGCGCAGACGCAAGTCGAGCTCCACCAGGTGAATGCCGAACGTTGCGATTGGCGATGAGTTGGCAGCGGACAGCGTGAGAGGCTGTCGAGAAAGCTGCCTCGAGACGATGGATCTAGGGAGTAAAGAAATAACCGAGCCTGAGTCGACCAGGAACTTGACGTTCGTCTTGCGGTCGAAGACGTGTAGACGGGTCTCAGCTATGGAACTGCCGGCGGCGTCGCTGCGGGGGGTCGCCGGCATCGTCAGTTTCCCGGGAGCGTCGTGGCGATGGCGGCTGGGGTGGAAGCTGCCCAGGAGCATGGCGGCTTGCACCTCTTGGCTTGCGATCCCCATCTGGCGTGGTACCAGCAGGAGTCTGGGGCGGCGTCTGTCGCCGCAGGCGTGGCGGAGCGGGCGCGCTGCGTTCGTGGGGGTCGCGAGTCCGAGCGACCGCGACGGAGCTGACCGTCGCCCTGGGCGGGGAGTAGTTGGCTCACCAGCTGGCGGAGCGCTGCAACCTCCTGGGCCAGGTCAGGACGTCGGTCCGGAGTGGGCGTCGTAGGCCTGGGCATCGGAGCGTGGGAGGCGGCCATGACAGGGGGGCCGCACTCGTGCACCTCGTCGGCGGCTTCTGCGAGTTCTGTCAGTCCCTTGTCTCGGAAGAGGCGCAGGATACGCCTGGTAGGGGGTGGTAGCAGGTCGAGCCACCTGACGCGCAGGACGTCGTCGCCGACGGAGCCCTTGGCTAGGGACTGCATCTGGCGTAGAAGCTGGGTGGGCTTCCGGTCTCCCAGTTCCAACCCGGTGAGAAGTTTGTGGAGTTGGGTATCCGCCGAATCCGTCATTCGCTGCAGGATGGCGGTCCGTATGGAGGAGTACCGCTCAATTGTTGGCGGCACGCGCAGAATGTCCGCCACCTCACGGATGGTGTCGGCGTCCAGGGCGGCCACCACCATGTGGTACCGCGTGCTGTCACTCATGACGTGGTGTACCTGGAAAGCGGATTCTACCTGGAGAAACCAGAGCTCGGGGTCGACTCTCCAGAAGGGCGGCAGGCGGCAGTATCGGACCGCGTTCACCGGTGCTGCAAAGTCGTCTCGGAGTGTCGACTGGAAGTCTCCGACCGGCGGCCGGCCGGTGGCTGGAGGAAGTTGCGAAGAGGGCGGCGACAGTCGAGCATGGGACGTAGGCGAGGGCGGACTGGATGTCGCTGGAGGACGCTCGAGGGGGAACGACATCGTGTCGACCCGTTCGGAACCGGTAACAAAACACTTGGCTTAGTTCGGTAAATAAAAAAGGAGCTTACCCGCTTATAGTCCCCAAAAGTCCACTGATAAGCAACGAACACGGGGTTGCAAGTTCGCCGGCACGTGGCGGCACGCGGTCACACGAAAAAAACGGCGTTTCGTCCCTTGTTTCACACGGATCACGTCGGGGTCACCACTGAAGGGATCATGTGCGAAAGGAAACACTATACCCTTAAGAATTATTCGAGTTTATTCGTGATCAGTAGTAATACAATGGACGCCGGTTTGGATTCCGGTTGTAGCGGAAAGTGTCGCGGTTTTTTTTACTCCTTGCGAGTTGAAAGTCGAGAGTCAAGTGAAGTGAGCGGGACCGCGCTGTAACCATGCGGTCCTGCCGGACGCTGTCAGTTGTCATCCGTCATGGCCTCTTTCTCCGCGGTGATACAGCGAAGATTTCACGGGGTGACAGCTGCTGCTTGCGGCGCCTGGTGGCGCGAACTGGCGATGGCGCCACAGATCTTCCCTAGAAAATCTAAAATTTTGGACTACTTCTGTATCAGACAAAGTATTAATGTCGAAAGGAGGGTCTTCTTCCAATTCCTCGCGGTTAATAAAAACATTATTGATGATGACATATTCAACATCGTCATCATCGAGCTCTCCCAATAAAACCACTTCCAACATTTCGTCCATTGCATATAAATATAAATCAAAATGTTAAATTTCGAAACAATCAAGTCAAAATGAATTAATAAAACAGAATCTAATCTAACAACGAAATAACCCGTTCTTATTGGTCATATTTCTGAAAGCTGTCATACATCTCAGAAATTAAGTTACTTTATTAATGCTTTATTACAGTCTTTATGTTGTCCCTAATAAAGTCAAGACGTTAACTTATTAGTGTTACCTTATTCCAAAAATTATAATGCGCACGCGTAGCTGTCAATATAAGGCAAAACACTAAAGACGTGTGCGATAACTCCCTAATAATAACTAAACATAGATACGGCATTCCCTATACTTCCCTATAGGTTTGTTTGACTTCTAAAATAACAAATGAATTGACAGCATTGTTGCCAGTTTTTCAATTAGGTAAAGTTTTATCGGAAAAAATGACAACAATGAAAATGATTATAAACATTTTTTTCATTCATTAAATACTTTTATTTTTAATTTCTTACTTACAGATGAAAAAATTATTATTTTATGCATTAAATATTGTGACTACCTATTTTTAGGCAACCCGGTTTACATATTGGTGTATGTTTGTGCAGTTACCTTACCAGTTTCTGTTTCTGACTTTTTCTTTTTCTTTCAAAACTCACCCCTGCCCGCTGCTCGTCTGTCGTCTGCTCTGCTCATTTAATTTTTTTAATTTTCTTACATTGTGCACGTGGTTCTTATACTTTTGTTTCATTATTGTTTTACAATGAAACTCCGATGAAACTCGGATACAGGATAACAAAACAAGGCAAATAAAAGATGTTATACTATTAAATAAATATATTTAACTTTCCCCATATTACTAAACTCTATTAAAGAGAGGATTTTACATATTTTATTATTATATACCACATACCACATACACTGTAACATAAACTAAACATATTATCTAATAGGTACTTGTTAGTTTAATACTATTTATTTACAGGATAGTTTAATATATTGCAAGTGATAAACAATTAGCAACAGAATATATATATATATATATATATATATATATAGCAACTTCGATACAGCATCTGCTCTTAAAGAGTTTTGACCATGTATAAAACCTTGAGGACTAGATGAATGTCTTGAGCAAATTCTACTATGCTTTTTTATAGTATTCTCATCCAGTTTGAGGCTGCGTATACAAGCTTCTCTTTTACTGGGGCATGCTAGAAACCTACATATAAACATGTAAAAAAGCATATTAAAAGTATCTACATACATAAAATCTTCTCGAATAAGTATGCATTATAAAATCAAATCCGTAGAATTGAAACCTGTTAGCAATTTTGTTACCTATCATATTTTTTTTACTTTTACAACCTTTACAAGTAACAAATAAACATTAAAAAGATTCCAAATAAAAGCTAAATACTAGATATATGTTCTTTATATACTTACCTATGAAATGAAGTCCCCGCAACAAATTTTGAACAACAAACGGTACATCTAACTGGCATTTTTAAAGAATCAAGAAACGACGAAAAAACTACAAAAAAAATCAAATAAAACTTATAAATTAGCAATCCGTAAATTCACCCAATTTCAAATTTAATAAAAGCAATAAAAGTTAATGGCGTCTCATTCTCATTCACTTAACTTGATTCTGATTGGCCGAGTTTTCTAGTCTTGTCAAAAATAAACCAATCACGTGCCGGGGCCAATACGTCAAAATATTTTAGACTAAGAGCAGGGGGGTATAAAATGAATTTAGTCGAAAAAACTTAATAATTTAATTATTTTAATACGAATTTTTAACCAGAGGTTTAAAATAATGCTCTTGAATTGAAAAATGTACAGAGTTAAGTTGTTTCCTCAGCTGTTTTAGTAAATAATCCATATAAAGTGCAGACGACATTTGGCAACGTTTATTCAAAAAAATCGAGAAGAGCCAATCACGTGCCGGGGCCAATACGTCAAAATTCGTCTAAAAATGTTACAAACAAATATCGACGGGACCGTATCTATGTTTACTTGTTCATCTGAGATGCTGTTTACCATCGTCTGAGCACAGCTTAGTATGAGTGCAATGGGGATACGTCAATCGAATCCTCTCGCTCGGCCACACTTTTGCCACAGCTTATACACATGTGTATAAGCTGTGCTTTTGCCTTCCTTCGCGCGTTGACGGGTCCCTTCCAATTTCCAATTCTTTATTGAGTTCGATGCTGTTTACATGAGGGTCATGAGGGATCCAAGCCGACTTCAAGTCGGCTTGAAGCCAAGGCCGACTCTCTGTATAAACACGGATCGAGTTATGACGAAGAGAAAAGATACCGGATCGAGTTGACTCGACGAAGAAAAAAGATATCTCGAATCGATTCCTTACCCCGTTTAAGTATAGATCCAGTGATCGGATTGACTCGAGTTTCGACTCGTGTTTTTCCTTACACACTAGTACGCAGGATTGAACGATTGAGTTTTCAAATAGAGTTGAAGTGACTGCTGACAACTAATCATAAATTTGTTTCATCGTAATCCCACTCATTCCTTTTTGCCATTGCAACAACAAATAGAACACAAAATAACTAAACGTAAACACGATATAATCTAAAAATTTAACCAAACAAAATGCCGCAAGCCGCAAATCAACTTAACTACTCAATCCGCGTTTATGAGGCATCATTTCGACTCGAGCCAGTCAAATACAGACGAGTCAAGTCAACTCGGTTTATCCAAGTTTATCCAAGTGGGATTCAAGCCGGCTTCGATCCATTATATATTATTATATAAAATTTGTCTATGCCTGATACCTTCATGTAAACGCGGTAAATGTATATGCTCGGCTCGAGATTGACTTGAGATATATTTTACCCCGTTTACATGCGGGATCGAAGCCGGCTTGGATCCGAGATCGATCCTGAGGAAACACTAAATATGGATCGAGTTGATTACTCGACAAAGAAAGAAGATACAGGATCGAGTTGAATCGAAATCCCGATCCGATTACTGGATCCCGCATGTAAACGGGGTATTTTTCTTCGTCGAGTAATCAACTCGATCCGTGTTTAGTGTTTCTTCAGAACCGATCTGGGATCCAAGCCGGCTACGATCCCGCATGCAAAACGGGGTAATTAATTTAGGTGTTCAATTGCTATCATAGTCAAAGACTTAAAACAACGTAGAAAGTAAACGTCAAGCGTTTTAATGTCATGTCATCACACTGAAAAGAAAAGCAAATATACCACATGTAATTCGGTGAATTGGTGTGTTTTGCACATTTTGTGGATTATTTCGTCATACTCAAAGTATTACTGACTTAGAAAAATGAGCGATACGGCGGAGAAGAAAGTCGAAAACAAAAATCAAAATCAAGGGGAAAAATCGAAAAAGAAAAACAAATCGGCGCCTGGTGGTGGCGATTCCGTCGCCCTAAAGGAACTAAACCCTTGGCCGAAGTACATCGAAGACCGACTGAAAATCTGGGATAAACTGAAATCCGAATACGATTCGAAGCTGCTGAATAAACCAGAATCACCTATAAAAGTTACATTACCAGATGGGAAAATCGCTGATGGTGTGGCTTGGAAAACATCTCCCTATGATGTAGCAAAAGGGATAAGTCAAGGTTTAGCTGACAACACTGTAATAGCCAAAGTGAACGGAGTTCTATGGGATTTAGATAGGCCTTTAGAAGGAGATTGCTCCCTTCAACTGCTTAAATTCGACGATGAAGAGGCCCAAGCAGTATTTTGGCATTCCACTGCTCATGTCCTCGGCGAATCCCTCGAACGTTTGTACGGAGGGTGCCTGTGCTATGGCCCACCGATAGAATCCGGTTTTTATTACGATATGTTCCTAGATGATAAAGGTATATCCCAAACTGATTTCCCAGCTGTAGAAACTTTAATGAAGTCCATTGTGAAGGAAAAGCAGCCTTTTGAAAGGCTCGAAATGAAAAAGGAAGATTTATTAGAAATGTTCAAGTACAACGAATTTAAAGTTCGCATTCTGAACGAGAAAGTAAACACTCCGACCACCACTGTTTACAGATGCGGTCCGCTTATAGATTTATGTAGGGGGCCCCACATACGCCACACTGGCAAAATAAAGGCCCTTAAAGTCACTAAAAACTCTTCTACCTACTGGGAAGGAAAAGCGGACGCAGAAACATTGCAAAGAGTCTACGGAATAAGTTTCCCGGACTCGAAGAAATTAACCGAATGGGTGCATTTACAAGAAGAAGCAGCCAAAAGAGATCATAGAAAGATAGGAAGGGAACAGGAACTATTCTTCTTCCACGAACTATCTCCAGGTTCGTGCTTCTTCCAGCCGAGAGGTGCTCACATCTACAACACTTTAGTCGACTTCATCAAAAAGGAGTATAGAAAACGAGGATTTGAAGAGGTGATTTCGCCTAATATGTACAACGTGAAGTTGTGGCAGACTTCAGGCCATTGGTCGCATTATTCCGAAAACATGTTCTCATTCGACATAGAAAAAGAAAAATTCGCATTGAAACCAATGAATTGCCCGGGCCACTGCCTTATGTTCGATAATCGCGTTAGATCGTGGAGAGAACTTCCGTTAAGGCTGGCCGATTTCGGTGTTCTTCATCGAAACGAACTGTCAGGTGCCCTTACAGGGCTCACTAGAGTTAGAAGGTTGAATTTCTATTAACAAAGCATTGCTTCATAATCTAATTATCAATATTGTTACAGATTCCAGCAGGACGATGCGCACATTTTTTGCACTCCAGAACAAATCACCGAAGAAATAAACGGTTGTTTGGATTTCGTTAAATATGTCTACTCTGCGTTTGGATTCACCTTTGATCTTTGCTTGTCCACCCGGCCTGAGAAGTACATAGGAGAAGCAGCTCTGTGGGATTCGGCTGAGAAGGCTTTGGAAGACAGCTTGAATAAATTCGGGCAGCCTTGGAAATTCAATCCCGGTGATGGCGCATTTTACGGACCGAAAATCGACATAACGATTAAAGACGCCTTAAGGAGATCCCACCAATGCGCGACGATTCAATTAGACTTTCAGTTGCCCATAAGATTTAATTTGTCTTATATAGCTGATAGCGGTGATAAGAAAAGACCGGTGATGATTCACAGAGCTATTTTAGGATCTGTGGAAAGGTGTATAGCTGTTTTAACAGAATCGTACGCTGGGAAATGGCCGTTTTGGCTGTCTCCTAGACAGGTTATGGTGATTCCTGTGGGTCCCACTTATGATGACTACGCCAAAGAGGTTAAACAGCAACTGTTCGAGGCTGGTTTTATGGCTGAGGTGGACACTGATCCTGGCGATACGATGAACAAGAAAGTCAGAAACGCTCAACTTTCCCAATTCAATTTCATCCTTATTGTTGGCGAAAAGGAGAAGTCGAATAAAACTGTCAACACACGTACTAGAGATAATGTAGTCCATGGAGAATCTTCTTTGGAGGATTTAATCAAGAAATTTAATCAGATGGTTGATGACCATGTATCTGAATGATTTTAATCGAAAAACTTATTGTATCACATACTTAAATTTTCATTGTTATAATAGTACTTTTTTAAGTTTTGTAATTTATGATTTAATTTAATAAACTTTAGGTTGATGCCTTGTTCAACTTATAGGAATTTATTGTCCTACGACGAGTTTAAGCTACCTTTATATACTAGTGACGTCATCCATGTGGGCGTGATGATGTAATCGATGATTTTTTTAAATAGCAACAGGGGTCATGTAATAGCTCATTTGAAAGCTTATTCAATTCTCTATTGAGTGATATAAATTATTAATATTACCATAGTTATTGATACAGGGTAGTCAAACAAAAATTTCAAAATTTTAAAAGCAATTAATTTACACAAAAATAAGTTTTTGAATAAATGTTTAGTAATCGAGTTGGTTTGACTGATTTCACCGATTTCAATTAAATAGAAAAAAGGGTGGTTGCATTAAAAAAATATGATATTTTTGAAGTTTAACTTTTCACACTTTTTACATAACTTTGTCCTTTTTATACACACCCTGCATAAAATAAAGTTTTTCACCAAAGGTTCAAACACTCTTGACCTTTCTAATAACCACCATACAAAACCCTTTTCCACATCATTAAGTAGATGGTAGAAAAATAAAAATTTATAAGGGTCTGCCTCGGTCAATATGTCATGTAAAAAAAAAATTAATAATTCAAACAGTATCCATTTTTTAAAAAAATGTTTTTCAAGTTTTTTAAATTACACTAGGTATAAGTATTTTTCCATATACAGATATTTTTAACTCGTCGTGGGACACCTAGGCTTGCACATGCAAAACTTTAATTTCTGATTTTATTTTATGAAAATAAATACAATTCAAACTAATTAAAATTCACCTTCGTTTAAAATATAATTGTCTCTTAATTTAGTAAATCTGCCAATTATGCTCTCAACAGAATGTTCACCAAGCACAGCATTGCTCCTAGATCTCACATTAACTGCATTATTTAATTGTTCTTTTTCACCAACCACTAAAATAAAATTAAATTGGGCAAGCTGAGCCTTTCTGATTTTTTTGCCAAGTGTTTTCCCCGGATCTTTATCTACTTCTGCCATGAACCCCGCTATTAGTAACTTGCATTTTATTTGTTCTGCGTACTCATCACAGGTCGCTTTGACTGGAATAACCATAGCTTGTCGTGGCGAAAGCCAAAATGGCCATTTACCAGCATATGACTCGGCCAAAACGGCAATGAATCTTTCGACAGATCCTAAGATTGCTCTGTGGATCATTACTGGTTGTTTCTTTTCACCGTTATTACTCGAATAAGACAGGTCAAATCTAAGAGGCAACTGAAAGTCTAGTTGAATTGTTGCACATTGGTGGTCTCTTTGCAAGGCGTCTTTGATTGTGATATCGATTTTTGGACCATAAAATGCACCGTCTTCTGGATTTAATTTCCAAGGATGGCCGAACGAATTTAAACTGTCTTCTAAAGATTTCTCTGCAGAGTTCCACAGTTCAATATGGCCCATGTATTTTTCAGGCCGAGTGGATAAGCATAAATCGAATGTAAAACCGAAAGTGGTATAAACAAATTTGATGAATTCTAAACAATCGCTTATTTCTCCTGACAGTTGATCGGGCGTACAAAAAATATGGGCGTCGTCTTGTTGGAATCTCCTTACCCTCGTAAGACCTGTCAGCACGCCCGATAGTTCGTTTCTGTGCAACACTCCGAAATCCGCCAGTCTAAGGGGCAATTCTCTCCACGAACGAAACCTGTTATCGAAAATCAAACAATGTCCGGGACAATTCATTGGTTTCAAAGCATATTTGTCGTTCTCGATGTCAAAAGCAAACATGTTCTCCGCATAATGTGACCAATGGCCAGACTTTTTCCACAACTTCACGTTGTAAATATTTGGCGTTATTACTTCTTTGTAGCCCCTTTCTTTGTACTGGTGTTTTATAAAGTTCACCAGGGTGTTGTAGATGTGAGCACCGCGGGGTTGAAAGAAACAAGAACCGGGAGACATTTCGTTAAAGAAATACAATTCTTGTTCTCTTCCTATTTTCCTGTGATCAGGTTTTGAGTCATCTTCCACTTTGGGAATGGCCTTTCCATTATGTGTTGATCTGGTCTGCGCTAATTTAACTAAAACTGCAGGTGCGCTGTATTGATAGTTCGCACAAATGTATTCGGTTAAAGAAGATAAGAAAGGTTTATTCGGTAATTTAAACATTTTGAAATAAAATTGATTTTTAAATTTTACATAACCTTAAATAAAATCTAACCTAACCTAAATCTGTCATCTTTGCTTTGTGGCAGGGCAATACAACAGCACAACAGCGCGTCAGCGCGAACCTGATTGCCACTACGTACATGACCAGGGTTGTCAACTTTTGACCTTTTGCAAGTAAATTACCACGTTTACATGCGGGATCCAGTGATCGGATCGGGATTGAATCGAGATATCTTTTTTTTCATCGAGTTAACTTGATCCGGTATCTTCTTTCTTCGTCGAGTAGTCAACTCGATCCGTGTTTGAGTTTCCTCAGGATCGATCTGGGATCCAAGCCGGCTTCAAACCCGCATGTAAATGGGGTATATAAACATATGATAAACATTTTATTCAAAATTCAAATACATTAAACATTAAACCGTTCCAACGAGTATAAATAAGTGAGGAAGCCCCACATATTCCTTTAGCGCTTTTTACTCATTGGAGTTTCATAATTTTTATTTTTATTTTTGTTAAAAAAGAAGAGTCACAAAGGTCATGGCACGTCATATGTGTCATGTGTCTGACAATTTTTATTATAACCTCTTAATAGTCGTGTTGATTGTTGATATAATTTATTTTTAACTAAGACAAGTGTTGAGTAAAAACAGCAAAATGCGACGAATTATATTAAGTTTCTTTATAATATTTGTAGTAAGTACTTACAGTAGATATACAGGGTGTTATTTAATAAGTGCGACAAACTTCAGGGGGTGATTCTGCATGAAAAAATTATGATATTTTGCAATGATATGATATAAACATATGTCCGCAAATGCTTCGTTTTCGAGATACGGGGTGTTAAAGTTTCTTCTTAAAAAACGAAGATTTATTTATTTCTCTGAAACCAGACAAGATATTCAAATGAAATTTGGTTAGTTTTGAGAGGTATTTTTTGAGAGACGAACGCACTTTTTGATAGAAAATTAAAAATTTTATGTTCATCATTGGCGCGCATACGGGTAATAATAAATATTTTTTAAAGAAAAAAATTATGTTGGTACGCCACTTAGGCATTTTAATTGAAAATTCAATTATGAATGAATTCTTCGTTCAATTTGTGACAAAAAAGCTCTCTTGTGTTTATTTTGTATGGGCTGTCGTTTTCGAATAAAAAAATAAAACATCTTTACGTGTATTTTTCATTTCATCTATCGTTATGTAGTAATGACGTTAGACGGTAGTAGGCTACTGTCAAAATTATGATCAAATTAGGCTGCGGTTACAGTGCAAGCGAATTTGCGCGAACCATAGTTTGCGTGTATACGTCCGAACAAACAAACTGATGTAAAGGTGTATGGTTACATTATAAGCGAATTATTCGTTAAAGTTCAAATTGGTTTGAATTCGGACGTATACGCGCGAATTCGCTTGCACTGTAACCGTAGCCTTAGCTTTTTTGGATAATCTAAAATTACGTAAATTAATCTGTTAATTAACTATATCTTTTTTTTATTATCTTTGTTTTTAAGAAAAAACTTTAACACCCTGTATTTCGAAAACAAAGCATTTGTGGACATATTGTTTAGATAGCAAAATAGCATTATTTTTTCATGCAGAATTTCCCCCCGAAGTTTGTTGCACTTATTAAATAATACCCTGTATACTTTAAATATTCATATTATGTGTTACAGAATTCAGTTTCATCAGAATTTTCTACAGAAGATTGTTGGTCTTTAGGATTTCATAAAGCGAATTTGTTATGCTCATCCTGTGATCAGCTCAGCAAATTCCAATTAGACGAATTAATGTGAGAATTCAGTTAATACTACCATTTAAATTTTACTCTATTCTTGCGTATTCATTTTCAGAAATCATTGTAAGGAATGCTGCCGGCCAGATGAAACAAACTCGACTGAGAAGATATATTATAAAGCAGTTTTGGAAGTGTGTACTTGCAAATTTGGAGCTTACCCCCAAATTCAAGCGTTTATCAAGAGTGAACGGCCCGACAAATATCCCAATTTACAAATTAAATATGTTCGAGGACTGGATCCGATTATTAAGTTGTACGATAAGGATGGCCACTTACAGGAGACTGTTGCAATTGAAAAGTGGAACACGGATTCCGTTGATGAATTTTTGAGCACCCATTTAATCAAGATTAACGATGACGATTATTTACGTAGTAATATGGTATAAAATAATAAATAAACTTTTGTATAGTTTAGTTTTTATTTTAACAGTAAGATTCCATACAAAAAATTACTTATAATTAATTAAATACCTTATGCTTTCTATAGATTAATGCTCCTTGGAAACCATATGTCTTAATAAGTTGTTTATAAACTTGTCTATTTTCCTAAGGTCTTGAGCTATCTCAGTTTTAAATTGAAGGCACTAAAACATTGTAAATTTAACATACCAGGTGAATTATTATCGTGCATTTTTACTTACTACAACATCATCAGTCATTTTAAGAATTAAATGATTTTTTGAATGTGCGTACTTCATAGTATATCGAACTTTTGCAGGAGATTGCAGATACAGTTTTTCTGCAGCCTTTTCAAATTCTTCCCAGGATTTTAAATAGGTCATTTTTACTTATTTTAAAACATCTTATAATTGAAATCAAATTGTCAAATAAGAAACGTGTATCATTTCCTATATGTCATACTGAACTGTCAATAACAATATTGTCTTCTTTTTTTTAAAAAAAAAAAAAGTAGGGCCTCTTTCATTTCGGTAGATCAGCAACCTGAAATTTGAATGCAGCAGCGTATAGGTTACACCATAGAGAAAGAAATATGAGAGAGTTCGATCCTTTACTAAAAATTGGCCTAGCGTTGATGGAACTGCCCCTGGTGCGGGGACCCAGGAACTAATATCAAGGTCGACTTTCAAAGTAGATTTCTTCTATATTTCAAAATTAAAAATAGGCGGTAAATTTAAATTTTATTCTTGTATTTCTAACTAAATAATATCATGCATTTGATAATTACGTAGTCATTCAATAGCTAATCCTCAAGGATGGAAAATGGCTATTAAATGGCTACACAATTACCAAATTCGATTGTATATAAATGTTTAAAATAAAAAAATAAGAACTACAACTTTTGTAAATTAGAAATGTTGGTATTTATTCAAAATTACATATACATATACAATATTATATACAGTGAGGGGCAACATTATCGCGCCCTAAGGGCCAAAGCCGCCTATTCTCAAAAAAATGAATTTATTCCACAATTTTGTGTACAATCACTGTACATAATTACATATACAAACAATACATTATATCATTAATTATTTATTTACAGTACACAAAATCATTCGACAAAAATAACAGTGCCAATAATAATAATACAATATTAATAATACCCTTTAGTGTTACCCAGGATGCACCATGATAAGGCAAAGTACTAAAGTAGAACTGAAAAATAAATTGGCTTCGTATTTTTTAAAGTATACATAAGTAAAACATTTATCGTTTATCAGCAAAACTATCCTCATAGGTCATAGGGAGGTATAGTATCAGCTCTTTGGATGAATGAGGAAAAACCAATAAATATAAAAATACTCACAAATTTAGGTTATACACAAAAATGGCATCTAAACACTCACGAAACTTGCCGGCACAAACAAAAAAATTAACAAGAACAGCAAGGATGCTGCCGAACGGTGCCGAACGAAACAAGACGAAAGTCGCGATCGTTTGCATTCGGGCCTCTATCTAATTTACGAAATATATTTAATTTTTCGATAGCAGCGCCTCTGGTACTGGGACCCAGAACTAACAGACGTTGTAGAATAACTCCTATGTTTTAAACAGTCTCTTATATTTTGTCTATGGGTTACACAGTTTACATGCGGGATCGAAGCCGGCTTGGATCCTAGATCGATCCTGAGAAAATACTAAACACGGATCAAGTTGACTACTCGACGAAGAAAGAAGATACCGGATCGAGTTGACTCGACGAAGAAAAAGATTTCTCGAGTCAATCCCGATCCGATCACTGGATCCCGCATGTAAACGGGGTAAAAATCAAGTTCACACCAGATGGTAATTTGAATTTTTATATATAGATACTCGGAAATGAATTATGTATATTAAAAAAAAAAGATAAAAATAAAGTAGGGTAAAAAGTGGCCGAAAGACATGCAGAATTCTTTATTAATATTTGTGACATTTTTGTAGCTATTTGATTTTGGATCTGACCGAACCAAAGCGCCGAGTGCTATCTACACTGGAACAGTTAAATTTTTTATAATTTATCGCGACGTTCTATTAAAATTTACACTGGTCGACTGGATTTAAGCCGGCTAAGAATTTAACATTGATTTCCCTATTATGCGTGATTTTATTTCCAATAGTGTATACCCCTGTACCTATAGTAGTTTACTATAATACTTACCTATAGTAAGTGTTTTTATCTATCATATTCTAAAATATAATATATATTATTGGAAATATATATATATATATAATATAATATAATTCCGGATGGTAAAAACCATAGAGAAAGAAATATGAGAGAGTCGGATGCTGTACAAAAAATTGGCATAGCGTTTGATGGTCAGCGCTGCGTGCGGTTCCCGCGGCTTAAACGTGAACTAAGCAAGTTTCGGTTATGTAGATTTCTTCTCAGTTTCACAAAATCAAAAATAGGGGGTTAATTTCAGTTTTTTTAATAATTTGGATTGGAAACTTAAAATTATAAATAAAAATTACAACTTTTGCTAATTTTATAAATGTATTTATTCAAAATTAACTATGTATAATACATTTATGAACATAATATAAATCGGTTATCATTCTAATTAAATAATAACCAAAACTGGTATTGAACTTTCCCCTTTAGCGTGATCCAGGGTGCACCATGACTCCCATCTCCCATGATGAGGAAAACTAGAACTGAAAAATAAATCGATTCAGGCGTATTTTTAACCTATTAGCAAGACATTTATCTGCAAAAGGCTCTTCACAACAGTCCCCAATCTTTAAACGAATGAAACAATAATACTATTACGATTTTATACCACTTTTTTACACTCAATATTAGTAGGAAATTTAAATAAATGCTTGTTAAAGTTATAGCCGAGAAAGCCATAAAAATACAATTTTTATCAACAGATGCACAATCAGAGCCTTTCTTCGAATTAGTAACGACATTTCAAGCACACGATTAAAAATATAAAAATACTCACAAATTTAGGTTATACAAAAAAATGGCATCAAAACCAAAACACTCACAAAACTTACCGGTATTCCGGTAAGTTTTCTAGAACACGAACGGGAAACGGCATGGAGGCTGCGGAACGAAACAACCGGAAAAATCGCGATCGCCTGCTTCGGCACTCGTGTAAAATTAACCAATCCAAACAATTGAAATAAATTTAATTTTTCGATAGCAGCGCCTCTTACGGGGTTCCAGAACTAGTATCGCGGTTGTCGCGGTTCTCCTATGCTTTAAACAGTCTCTTATATTTTGTCTATGGTAAAAACTATGTCGTCCCTTTCCCTCCTTCCTTTAAATACGACTGCCTCCGTTTTCTCTAAGGCGAGTGTAAGGTCTTCCGAGACCATCCAGAAGTTGATCCATTCTATGACCATATTCGTTTTGTTTACAAGGTCATCCTTGGTGCTCGATTCGACGATTAGACTAAGGTCCATAGCATCAGCATATGCTATGGTCTTGCATCCTTGTGGTAATTCCATTTCCAACACTCCGTCATACAAAATATTCCATAGGACCGGCCCGAGGACCAACCCTTGTGGCGGAACACCTTGCTCAACAGAAATGCTTATACTACCCGTGTATAAACTTCTATTTGCGAAGTAGCTTCTAATAAGGTGCATCAGTTATTTTGATATTCCTTTTCTTTCTAATTTGTCCAGAATTCTGTCCCATTTAGCTGTGTTGAAAGCATTCTTGACGTCTATACATATCAGTACCGCCCACTCATCCCTGCCAGTTTTTAGAATCTCTTCCACGGCCTCCACTGTTGACTTACCTCTCTGGAATCCAAACTGATATGGTGACAGGGTTACTTCTTCCTCTAGCCTTATTTTTATTAGTTGTTCAAGAAGTTTACCAAGAACGTCCAAAAGGCATGTGCGTCTGAACTCTTGTTCTTTAGGGTCTCCCTTCGGAATAAGTACTACTTTAGCCCGTTTCCACATATCTGGGTATTTCTGGGTTTGGAGAACAGCGTTATACACAGCCAGCATTTCCTCTGGTATGACCTCAACCGCCAGTCTGCATACGTCTGCCGTTACCCCGTCCGGTCCTGGAGCTCTCCCTGTTTTTAGCTTTTGTGCCGCATGTACCAGCTCTTCCATGGTGAAGTCCTCATAGTCATCCGTAATACCTCCCGATGTTACTTTGGTTTTCCATCTTGGAAACGAGTCATTTATTATTTCCGTTTTTTTAATCATATGTATATTGTACGGAGGAGTTTGTTTCTTAAGTCCTCATGTAGCAATCTTGCAACCCTCCCCCCACACATCGTTATCTATTTTCCCGTTATCTATTCCCCGTCCGCTTATATTCGACTAAGCTACAATAGCATGGGTCACCCTGAATATTCATGTATTTTTGGATTCCACTCGATGAGCTGATTACAAAAAGGTAGTACACTTGGTATCTTGGTCTCATAATAAAGGCCATACAGCCACTCAAAAATCACAAAATTTTTACTTTAGGTGGCTCTGAAAGCCAAACAGTTGAAAATCGAGAAAAACGGCATACATGTCCCTATCCTAACTTTTCAAGCACTATCTAACGGCATGATATAAAATGTACACAGCGTGGTAAAACATTTCAAAATTTTTACTAAAAAAATTTGTGTACCATTAGATAGTACTTGAAAAGTTAGGATAGGACCATGTAAGCCGTTTTTCTCGATTTTCAACTGTTTGGCTTTCAGATCCACCTAAAGTAAAAATTTTGTGATTTTTGAGTTGCTGTATAGCCTTTACTATGAGACCAAGATACCAAGTGTAATACATTTTTGTAATCAGCTCATCGAGTAGAATCTAAAATTGCAAAAATATACATGGTGTCCCATTTAAAATAACGAAGTTACGGTCAACTTCCGGTATAAACGGAAGTCGGACATATCTGAAAATATTTTAGATGAATTCCTTACATCCAAAAACCCTTGTATACAAAATTTCATAATTTTATACAAAGCCATTCTCGAAATACTTCTAATGCCCGCCTTACGTGGGACAGGGTGTATACAAGCAGTCATCTGTCAAATAAACACCGAAAAATGCCTTGATGAGGGAAAAGTACAGGAATCATTCAGATTTTCATCATCTTTATAATCATATAGTTTTCATTGTATCGGAATCATTTGAATTGCAAGAATTTCATCTTTTTCATTTCATAGCTAGTCGTCTTCACTATTTAATTGTTATAGTTTTAGATGTAGCGGAAAGTGTCAAAATCCGGACCCCTCCCTTTAAAGTGGACCACGCGCGGTCTTCTAGCATCTCTAAAAGGAACAAGTGCAAAATAGTAGTTTACAAGCTTCCACCAATCTGTAGGCAAATAGATTATTATATAAATAAATATAGATTTTTGTTGAAAACAACATAGGGACCTATTCTGTAACTCTTCCGCTAAAATTTTGAGGCCGTTAAAATTTTAACCGGCGCTAAAATAAAATCGGTATTCGCTAACTACATTTCTGTTAAAATTTTAAAGCATTTCTTTAAAACGGCCTGTTAAAACTATTGTTTTTAAAGGGATGTTAAAATGTGCCTTTAAATAATAACCAGTAGCAAAATGGCGTTTATAGATGTTGTTGGTGAAGTTTTGATCGAGGAATTAATTGAAAACGAAGAAAAGTAAGAGAAATTTTATATAATATTTCAGATAGCTCAAATTAACCATGTTTATATATTATTTTAGGGCTGAATTTAGATTACACCAAAGAAGTATTAGGAACTTAAGTGATCCCTTTCAAATACCAACCAATTTATTAAAAAGTCTTTTTTCCTTTTCGAAAGTGTAATAATTAATTACACACATTTTTAATAATTAAAATAATTAATTTCACAAATCAAAAAGTAAAGCAAAAAGTCATGCAGGTTAAGTTACAAATGTTCTTCTTCTTCTATCTGCATTAATTTTCTCTTCCTTTTTTATTAAATTTTGTCTCTAATTTAGAATTTAGTTATTTAATGTCAAATAGCTTTTTAAAGCACTGTTGCCAGATACTCTATTTAAAATTTTAAAGGAACCCTTTAAAATAAACATTTTTTAACAGTCCTCTAAAATGTATACTTATAGAATAGCATTTCAACTACAATTTTTTAGAGGTCCGTTAAAAACATATTTTTAAGAGTCCTCTAAATTTTAAAGGAAGGTTTACAGAATATGCCCCTATATAAGTATACATTTTAAAGGACTGTAACGACCCCTAAATTTTAAGAGTTACAGAATAGGCCCATATTGGGCATATACGGCAAAAATCACAAAATTTTGAATTTTGGTGGCTCTGAAAGCCAAACAGTTGAAAATCGAGAAAAACGGCTTACATGGTCCTATCCTAACTTTTCAAGTACTATCTAATGGTTCAAAAAAAATGTTATCAAAAATTTCAAATTTTTGATCACCCTTTATACATTTTGTATCATGCCATTAGATAGTACTACTAACATTTTACAAAACTGTGGGTAACCCTGTATAAACATCTGGTATCGGAATTGCAGCGATACTTCTAAACTCTTCATCAATATTAGATATCTATAATACATCTTCACTTAAGATACGTTTCTTACGTAGGTGTTTGCAAAGAGAATAGTCTCATTTTCACTCACATTATCCTATATCAAACGGTTTAATCATTTATCTAACAAATTTTCATCGAATTGTGCAGTAATTGCACCAAAAAACACCACCACCAAATAGCTCAACATCACGAAATAATTTTTATAGCCGAGTTTCTAACAATTATCTTGCTCGAATAAGCCCTATTTAATAAATAATAAACGAAATGTATTGCTAATGTAAATAGTTCGTTCGCGTATCGTTAATGATATAATTTACAACATAAGGAATCTTTTACCGAAATAAATTGGATACAAAGAACTTGTGTAAAAAACTTGTACAATTCTCTTCTACTTTATTTAAGTTTCTACCAGTTTATTTAATTTTATAAATAATTAATTCCAATATGAACACAATTACGCTAAAAGCTAAACAAACTAAATAAAGCCCTAAGTGCTCTTTAAAGAATTCATGGTTAATTTCGACGTTTTGGATATTTTGTCCATCCTCAATTCGAGGAATTTATCGAAATTCCTGCTGTACTTCTTGTAAAGGTTTTCTACGAAACCGCTTTCCTTGGCTATGTATAATTTTTTATTCACTTTATGAAACAACGGGTGGCCTTTTAGAAAATAAATCGGCATGAAACTTTGCATGCTCATTGACGGTAAAAAATGCACCATAGGATTTATGTCGTCGTCAAGAAAAATCGTATAATCATATTTTGTAGCAGCCCGACCGGTAGCGCCCTGTAATCCGGTAGCGTGGCCTCCCACACATAGAGGGCGAGACTTTCTATTCGTATCCGGACACGTAGCGAATACTACCAAATAGCCCGTGCCGATTCCCATACGGCAACGATCTCCACTCGAGCATTTACTGCTTATATATATTGGAATAAAATTCGTTATAAATAAAAAAACGTTGTATATATGTTAAATACGTTCAATAAATGTGTTTTGCAAAATACTCGTTACAAATTGGCGCCCAACTAAAGGACCAATAGAAATCTGCTCTTGGTATCATTCGATAAGTCAAATTGACTAGTCACGTTACACCTCAAGACGCGAATTCTAAAAAACGCTGTTGTGTTTTTCAACACCCTTCTGTTCGTTTCCAATTCTTCTAAGCCTAGAAGAACATTTGGAGTGGAACTCCAAATAAGCACGCTGTGATTACTGCAACAGGATACATCGCTATTCAAGTGGCGCATGTCCTAGTCATTTTTACATTATATGTAAATTGCGACAGGATCATCGTCCATTGGCATTATCCCGTTATTTTTCGCAATCGTGTTCATCGCTGTAAACTGCGACAGGATATATCGCCAGTCTAGTGGCATTGTCCAGTCAATTTCGCCCATCATTCCTCGAAGAAGCACAAGGATTGCCAAAAACCACCCAATGGCGATGTCAGCGGAGCAGCTCCAGCAACTGCTGCAGACCGTCACGGTGGGACTACGCGCGGAACCCGAGAGAAAAGGGAATCTAAGCCGATGCACTGCGCGTTTTAACGGCACTAGGTGCCACAACACGGTTGAAAATTTCGTCAATACCGTAAATGTCTACAAGGATGTAGAGCGAATTTCCGACGAAGATGCCTTGAAGGGCCTGCCGTTATTACTCACGGATGATGCGTCCACCTGGTGGCAGGGTATCAAGGAAGAAGCGGAAACCTGGACACAAGCCGTCGCACTCATAAGGGCTGCTTTCTCGCCCGCTTCACCGCCTTATCAGATTTACCTCGACCTCTTCAGTTCGACTCAGAACCGTCAAACGTCCACCGATGCATTTATCTGCCAAAAGCGTGCACTGCTCGCGCAAATTCCACTCGGCAGACATGATGAAGAAACCCAAATCGACCTCGTCTACGGGTTACTGCATATCCGATTGCGGAAGAAGATTCCTCGCGATCAGCTAACAACCTTCGCCGGCCTGCTGTCAAAGGCCAGGCAAATCGAACATATCGAAGCGGAGTCGACCGGTGGAGAACCACTTCAGCCCACCAATGGCCAAAAGGCAACCGACCAGCAAAAGCGCCCTAATAAAAGCATACGATGCAACTACTGCGGGAACAGGGGTCATACTGTGCAAGAATGCCGAAAGCGCATTCGAGCCGCGGATCGAGAAAACCCAACGAAGCGAGAAGATGGTAACAACAAACCCCAAACACCAAAGCCCACCATAAGCCCGAAGAACCATATCACCTGCTATGGATGTGGGATGGCAGGATACTTTAGAAGCAACTGTCCCCACTGTTCGCAGGCACCTAGGGATGTTGTCTCACAAGCCATTGAATTTTATTCAATAAATACGTACGTGAACGCCGCGCCTGAAGTACCCACCGTACCAGCAAAAATATGTGGAATCAGAGGACAAGCACACATCGACACGGCGGCTAAAACCAGCGTAGCCGGGATGTCCCTTTACAACCTGCTGCGTAAGAAGGGCTGTCGATTCGCAAACACGAAGGCTGTCATTACATTGGCCGATGGTAGCAAAGAAGAAAAGGAGGTACTCACCACCTACACCAGCATCGAGCTAGGCAATCGTGTGCACAATATTAGCTTCGTCATTCTACCAGACGCGGTAGACAATCGAACCCTTTTAGGAATTGACTTCCTCGAAAGGGCCGGAATCATTCTCGACATACCACAAAGGGGTTGGTATTATGCTACCGAACCACGCATTCGTTTCAACTTCCAGCCTCAGTACCGAGGACTAATTGCGCACCGAATGCGGAATCAAGAAACAACGACCACTCACCAGACTCCGCCTGAAGCTCCGGTGACTCAATCCCATGCACCGACGACAGATTTACATCGAATCGATACGGATCCGTCAACCACTCCATTTTTGGAGTTCTTTGCGTCACCCTTGCGGGATGATTTGGGCGAGGACCAGCCGAGAACCTCCAATGAAGTGTCTTTTCCAGACAACAACGCACACGACGACTATTCACCAGATACGATTTATGAAATTTTCCGTGATAGTCTCCCTGACACGTACTCGCCACCTTCGAAGGCTTCGAACTTCGTCCGAATGCCGTTTGGACTACGCAATGCTCCCTCGACATTCCAACGACTCATGGACCGATTTCGAGTGACTCTCGACAGCATCTCCCTCCTGGTCTATTTGGACGACCTTATCATTCGCTCTGTTACCTTCGATGACCACTTGGACGATTTGCGCCAAGTGCTAGGCCAGCTTGCGTTATACAAACTCCGAGTAAATAGAAGCAAATGCAAGTTTGCTTGCTTGACCATACCTTTTCTCGGACACATCCTGACCCAGGATGGAATCACAACCGATCCAGCTAGAATACACGCCATCGTTTCACTGCCACCACCCCGTAACCTGAAACAGTTACTTTCATTTGTCCAGACCTGTTCCTGGTACCGCCGGTTCATAGAGAACTTCGCCGCCATCGTTAATCCCTTGACCAACCTTACCAAGAAGGAGGCTTGTTGGAAATGGTCTTCGGCAGAGCAGCAGGCCTTCGATTTATTAAAAGAAAAGCTGACCAGTGCCCCTGTACTAAAGCAGGCGGACGAGAACGAACCGTTCACCATAAAAACAGACGCTAGCAATTACGCGATCGGTGCGGTACTGATCCAGGGGGAGGGAGCTAATGAGCATCCAATTGAGTATGCTAGTCGTCTCCTCACGAAAGCCGAGAAAAATTATTCAACAACCGAGCGAGAGGCACTCGCTATCGTATGGGGCATTTCAAAATTTAGAGGGTACATTGAAAGCTCCGAAACCATCGTGATCACGGACCATCAACCATTGAGATGGCTATTATCTCTGAAGACCACCACTGGTAGGCTGGCGCGTTGGGCATTACAACTCCAGCCGTACAACCTAGAAATTAAATATTCACCGGGTCGAACGAACATTGTGGCCGACTTTCTGTCTCGTCCACCATGCGTCCAGCATACTGATCCCGCAGAAACATGTATTTGCGTCATCGAGGTAGACTTACCTCATGATAGCGAAAGGGGAATGCGAGAAAAGCAACTTGAAGACGACAAACTGAAAGCCATAATAGTATCCTTGGAATCCGACAAATCAGATGACAATCACAAATGGTTCAATCGAGGTTATTTGATGCATCGAGGGGTTCTGTACCGAAACACAGAGGATCAGGACGATGAGAGTGCGAAAATTGTCATTCCTGAGCAAGAGAAATTACCAATACTACGCGCCTACCACGACGATCCCACGGCGGGACACTATGGCATCGACAGAACTCTCAATCGAATCGCTAGACAGTATTTTTGGGTAGGAATGAGACGCGATATCGCTCAGCACATCTCCACATGCGTACCCTGCCAGCGCTACAAAACCTCTAATCGCAGGCCTGCCGGCTTACTGCAACCAACTACTATGAACCAAAGATTCGAGGTCCTAGCAATGGATTTATTTGGCCCATTACCGATAACAGAAGACGGGCACCGCTGGATATTTATCGTTGAAGATCTAGCGAGTCGCTGGGTTGAGTTATTCTCCCTTGAAGAAGCAAGTGCCGAGAATTGCGCACAAATACTACTAGACGAGGTTCTTCTGCGATACGGCCTGCCACGTCGCATTATAAGTGACAATGGAACGCAGTTTGTATCAGCTGTGTTACAGAAGTTAACCTATTGCCTTGGTATCAGGCAAGCTTTCATCCCCGTATATCACCCAGAAGCAAATCCTGTTGAACGAAAAAACAGGGACTTGAAGACACAATTGAGCATCTTGGTCGGCAATCTGCATACAGAGTGGTCCAAACATGTCGCCACTATTAGATTCGCCATGAACAGCGCTAACTGCGAAAGTACCGGATATTCCGCCGCCTTCTTGACTTTCGGTAGAGAATTAAGAGCTCCGAAGGATTTGGACCATGACTTCAGCTCTATTGTTCAGTCGGAAAACTTTGTGGCCGAAATAACTCCAAAACTCCGGCAGCTATCACTAGTCCTCAGCTTAGCTAAGGAGGCTGTCGAAACAAGACAGGATCGTAACCAGCATTACGTTAACAACACCAGAAGACCAGGCCCACAATACGCTCCCGGAGATAAGGTCTGGATAGCCACGCATGTTCTCAGCAGCTCGAACAAAGGATTTACATCCAAGTTGGCACCACGTCGAGACGGACCCTATGTTATCCTACGGCAGCACGGCACTACGAGTTACGAAGTAGCCGAGCCCACTAGACCGACACAACCCTTGGGAATTTACCATTCTTCGGCTATCACAGCATACCAAGGACCTGACGAAGAAATACCTGCACCTATGCATGTCATACGGAAACGAGGACGACCGAAGAGGAGTTCACGAACGACGACGACCACGACCACGCCAGATCGCCCTGCTCCAGAAGAAGGACCTGGACCATCGTCGAGACGCCTTCAGCTCCAGAGGGGGAGGTT
Organism: Phyllotreta cruciferae; assembly: GCA_917563865.1. NCBI lineage: Eukaryota > Metazoa > Arthropoda > Insecta > Coleoptera > Chrysomelidae > Phyllotreta > Phyllotreta cruciferae. The sequence continues at coordinate 7,046,854 of OU830613.1, forward strand.
GTAGCAGCCCGACCGGTAGCGCCCTGTAATCCGGTAGCGTGGCCTCCCACACATAGAGGGCGAGACTTTCTATTCGTATCCGGACACGTAGCGAATACTACCAAATAGCCCGTGCCGATTCCCATACGGCAACGATCTCCACTCGAGCATTTACTGCTTATATATATTGGAATAAAATTCGTTATAAATAAAAAAACGTTGTATATATGTTAAATACGTTCAATAAATGTGTTTTGCAAAATACTCGTTACAATTTAAGAATTCTAGCTAAACTTAACGTCACAACATCTTATGCATTGTTCTATTAATGCAATCATTGTACTCATTACAAACATACACCAAATTTTCTTTAGTTAAATTAACCTCGGAAAACCAACTTTCGAAACTCCGCAGCACTTGCAATGAATTCACCCCTATTTTTAATCTATGTTCTTCACCATATCATCCCTCCCCTGCATCGACTCGTAGCTGAAATCGCTCCTCATCACATCGAACATCTTGCTTTTGTAAACATTCGTCATTATCAAACCGAACAGCAGGTAATTCACCAGCAGAATTTTAAAACACCAGCTGGAGTTCCTCACCGAAGTCACACCTTCCAATACCACGCTTAAAATCAGCATGAGAGCAGAAAAATTCCTGCTGGGTAATAGATTAACTTGAAGGAACCCGCCTCTGGTTAGATTTTAATTTATATTTAGTTTACCCCGGCACTGAATAAACAAAGGAATTTGTGACGTACAAATTTTCTATCGCAAAAACCGGCGACTGAGAGTATTTTGAAAATGTGAGGGGTGCGAATGAGGAGAGATCGGCGACGAGGGCAGAAGATTTTGTATTGTGGTGCAGAGCGGTCGCATGGTTTTAGTTCAAGGAGTTTGTTTAATTGCATGGTATGGATAAAATTTGTAGTAAATGTGTTTGCTTCCCGAGTATAGTAGAGCATGCCTTGATTCATATAATTATTTATTTGTTTTATCTACATATTTCTCGACCTTTCTTTATTTTTTCACATATTTATTTGATTGCATATTATGCTAGTATTTGTTTTATGGTTGTATGTATACGTATTTATTTTTTTATTTATTTCTTTATCTATATATTTCGTTATTTATTTATTTATTTATTTATTTATTGATAATATTTTATATATTTCTTGATATACGGACATTTATTTACTGATATTTATTTCCATATTTCGTATATTTATATATTGATTTATTTATTTGACGATTCTATTTATTTATTTACATAATTGCTGATCAGCAGGGTATATTTATTGACTGACTATGCCTGACTAATTGTTGACGATACATTTTACATTTATTTCTAATTTCTTTGATTTTATTTATTCTTTTTAATATTTATTCCTTTTCAGATTCTTTATTTTTTTTCCCGTTATATTTTTTTTTTGTTTAACCATTTATTCTTTTTCAGATTCTTTATTCTTTCTCCGTTTCATTTTTTTTTTGATTAACCATTTATTCTTTTTCAGATTTATATTTATTTTGTTTAAATGTTTGATGAATGTATGATTTGTTGAATGTTTAATTATTTCTGGATTTTTGTATTTGTCTGTTAGGGTTTTATTGATTATTTACTCGCAGAAAGGTTGGAAAGGGCGCTAACGCGCCCTTTCTTGGGACACTGACCCGTTGCCAGGTCGTCAATTGTTGCAATTAAATGTTTTGGTGGTCTTGTCACTTAGTCAGGCAATCACTACCACTATATACACTCTACTATACAACCATACACTATTTTTTACTGCTTCACTATCACAAATCACTAATTGTAAGCTCAAAAGTTTATTAGCTGTATTTGTTAATAAAACTTTGATAATAGCGTCCAAATCCAAAAATTTGTTCGCTTCAAATCAAATAAGATTTATAAACGCACCCCTAAAAATAAATAATTGTAAGTCTTTCTTTATTAACACCCAAGAACAAAATAACAAAGTAATACATCATCCGATTCCACCTTATCAACCTAAAAACTAGTCCCTCCGTGAATCATACATTTTCGATACAATTCTTTCGTTTTAAATAAATATCCATCCCAGTGGCGTCCCCATTTCTAACATATTAGCTAATGCTAATAATCGCTCGGCCAAAATCCAAAATGCCAAAATCATGGGCGCCGGGAACCGGGTGTAATACATATAAAAAATTAATTAAAAATAAAAATAATAATAAAAAAATATTAGTTAATAGTATCTATGTATGTGTAGAAGCAGATGCACCTCCCTGAAAAAAATTCTAGCGGCGCCCATGTCCAAAATACTAATGCACACCCCTCTCTTTCCCGCTTCGACACCGGTCGCGTTACATTATCAGATTAATTTATTCGCGACTTACAATTAGAATTATCCCCATAACTTTTGAACGGTTCAAGTTAAAAATATGCGGTTTATTTTGTTAGTTATAAAAAAGTAGCTTAACAAATTTGTATTCTTTTGTATTCGTATTATTGGGTTCATGAACCCAATAATTTTCGAGATTTGAGCGTGATAATTATAATGAAATTAATTAAGATTAAACTTTTTGTAATAACTCAAAAACTAATTACCGGAAAAAAATCTCTGGAAAAAATCCCCCTTTCGAACCCCCGTTTTCGATCCACAGTGACATTGACGTTTATTTTAAATAAATATCCATCCCAGTGCCGCCCCCATTTATCCCCATAACTTTTGAACGGTTCAAGTTAAACATATGCGGTTTGTTTTGTTAGTTGGAAAAAACTACGCTTAACAAATTTGTAAAATTTTCGTAAACCTTAGTTTTTGAGATTTGAGCGTGTAAATAATGATTTTAATTATAATTAAGCTATTTTTCGCTATAACTCCGCGAAGGAAATTTTGATTTTCCCGCGGTTTGCGTGAGATACCGATATTAGTTTGAAGAATATTTTAGGAGAGATTGAGAAAAATCGATCTCTTCGTTTCCGATAAAATTGCGAAAAACCCTAAAAATACCCTAAAAATCCGGAATTTTTCACCCGGAAGGAAACTTTTCCGGGTTTCGAAATGTCGATTTTCCGATAGATCTCGTCGAAATTCGTAAAGATGGCGTTTTCCCGCGACGATTTTCCTTCGCGTACGGCCGTAAGAAAAAAACACGCCAATCAGCTCGGTTTTACTCAGCAATATCGCAGTTTTTTCCTCGTAACTCAACAACCGTTAAAATTGGAACCACCCCGTAAACTTTTTATTATGTAAAAAAGCATCCTCTACAATTTTCAAAAAATAATAATTTTTTTCGAAATCGCATCTTTTTTCGAGATATTTCGACTTTTTGTCAATTACGTTTACTATAAAAAATCGATATCGCGCTGTAAATCGGAAACCGCTCAAAATCGAATCACCCCATCTACATATATTATACAAAATACTATTCTTTACAAATTTCGATTCTTGAGAAATTTTCAAAAAACGGCTAGTTTTGGAGTAATTGTAAAATATAAATTTTTCGTTCGCGAAGGAAAGTTTGTTTTTTGTCGTTATAACTCAAAAACGGTTCAAAAGAGAATAACCCCTTATATGTCCTATAACAGAGAAAAACGTTCTCTACAATTTTCGAAGAATAAATTTTTTTTTCGAAATCGCCTCTTTTTTCCAGATATTTCAATTTTTTTGTCCAAAAATGCGAAAATGAATATTTATTTTTCCTATAACTCCGGTAAATGGATTTTCCTGGACATGCGGTTTGCGTGAGATGATTGGTAATATATTGAAGAATATTTTGGGAAATTTTAAAGAAAATCGTTGGAAGATTTTCCAAGAAAATCCCGAAAAACCCTAAAAATACCCTAAAAATCCGGAATTTTTCACCCGGAAGGAAACTTTTCCGGGTTTCGAAATGTCGATTTTCCGATAGATCTCGTCGAGTTACGTCGGATAGCGTTTTTTCCGCGACGATTTTCCTTCGCGTTTGGCCGTAAAAAAAAATACGCCAATGAGTCAATGGATCCTGAAGGAGCCCGTGTAGACAGACGGACTTGAAGGAGCCCGTGTAGACGGAGAGGATCCTGAAGGAGCCCGCGTAGACAGACGGACCTGAAGGAGCCCGTGTAGACAGACGGACCTGAAGGAGCCCGTGTAGACGGAGAGGATCCTGAAGGGGCCCGTGTAGACAGACAGACCTGAAGGAGTCGTGTAGACAGACGAACCTGAAGGAGCCCGTGTAGACAGACGGACCTGAAGGAGCCCGTGTAGACGGAGAGGATCCTGAAGGGGCCCGTGTAGACAGACAGACCTGAAGGAGTCGTGTAGACAGACGAACCTGAAGGAGCCCGTGTAGACAGACGGACCTGAAGGAGCCCGTGTAGACGGAGAGGATCCTGAAGGGGCCCGTGTAGACAGACGGACCTGAAGGAGCCCGTGTAGACGGAGAGGATCCTGAAGGGGCCCGTGTAGACAGACGGACCTGAAGGAGTCGTGTAGACAGACGAACCTGAAGGAGCCCGTGTAGACAGACGGACCTGAAGGAGCCCGTGTAGACGGAGAGGATCCTGAAGGGGCCCGTGTAGACAGACAGACCTGAAGGAGTCGTGTAGACAGACGAACCTGAAGGAGCCCGTGTAGACAGACGGACCTGAAGGAGCCCGTGTAGACGGAGAGGATCCTGAAGGAGCCCGTGTAGACAGACGGACCTGAAGGAGCCCGTGTAGACGGAGAGGATCCTGAAGGGGCCCGTGTAGACAGACAGACCTGAAGGAGCCGTGTAGACAGACGAACCTGAAGGAGCCCGTGTAGACAGACGGACCTGAAGGAGCCCGTGTAGACGGAGAGGATCCTGAAGGGGCCCGTGTAGACAGACAGACCTGAAGGAGCCGTGTAGACAGACGAACCTGAAGGAGCCCGGTTAGACAGACGGACCTGAAGGAGCCCGTGTAGACGGAGAGGATCCTGAAGGGGCCCGTGTAGACAGACAGACCTGAAGGAGTCGTGTAGACAGACGGACCTGAAGGAGCCCGTGTAGACAGACGGACCTGAAGGAGCCCGCGTAGACGGAGAGGATCCAGAAGGTGCTCGTGTAGACAGGCAGACCCGAAGGAGCCGTGTAGACAGACGGAGCTGAAGGAGCCCTTGTAGACGGAGAGGATCCTGAAGGAGCTCGTGTAGACAGACGGACCTGAAGGAGCTCGTGTAGACGGAGAGGATCCTGAAGGAGCTCGCGTAGACAGACGGACCTGAAGGAGCCCTTGTAGACGGAGAGGATCCTGAAGGAGCTCGCGTAGACAGACGGACCTGAAGGAGCCCTTGTAGACGGAGAGGATCCTGAAGGAGCTCGTGTAGACAGACGGACCTGAAGGAGCTCGTGTAGACGGAGAGGATCCTGAAGGAGCTCGTGTAGACAGACGGACCTGAAGGAGCCCTTGTAGACGGAGAGGATCCTGAAGGAGCTCGTGTAGACGGAGAGGATCCTGAAGGAGCTCGCGTAGACAGACGGACCTGAAGGAGCCCTTGTAGACGGAGAGGATCCTGAAGGAGCCCGCGTAGACAGACGGACCTGAAGGAGCCCTTGTAGACGGAGAGGATCCTGAAGGAGCCCGCGTAGACAGACGGACCTGAAGGAGCCCTTGTAGACGGAGAGGATCCTGAAGGAGCTGGCGTAGACAGACGGACCTGAAGGAGCTCGTGTAGACGGAGAGGATCCTGAAGGAGCTCGTGTAGACAGACGGACCTGAAGGAGCTCGTGTAGACGGAGAGGATCCTGAAGGAGCCCGCGTAGACAGACGGACCTGAAGGAGCCCTTGTAGACGGAGAGGATCCTGAAGGAGCCCGCGTAGACAGACGGACCTGAAGGAGCCCTTGTAGACGGAGAGGATCCTGAAGGAGCCCGCGTAGACAGACGGACCTGAAGGAGCCCTTGTAGACGGAGAGGATCCTGAAGGAGCCCGCGTAGACAGACGGACCTGAAGGAGCCCTTGTAGACGGAGAGGATCCTGAAGGAGCCCGCGTAGACAGACGGACCTGAAGGAGCCCTTGTAGACGGAGAGGATCCTGAAGGAGCCCGCGTAGACAGACGGACCTGAAGGAGCCCTTGTAGACGGAGAGGATCCTGAAGGAGCTCGCGTAGACAGACGGACCTGAAGGAGCCCTTGTAGACGGAGAGGATCCTGAAGGAGCTCGTGTAGACGGAGAGGATCCTGAAGGAGCCCGTGTAGACAGACGGACCTGAAGGAGCCCGTGTAGACGGAGAGGATCCTGAAGGAGCCCGTGTAGACAGACGGACCTGAAGGAGCCCGCGTAGACGAAGAGGATCCTGAAGGATCCCGCGTAGACAGACGGACCTGAAGGAGCCCTTGTAGACGGAGAGGATCCTGAAGGAGCTCGTGTAGACAGACAGACCTGAAGGAGCCCGCGTAGACAGACGGACCTGAAGGAGCCCTTGTAGACGGAGAGGATCCTGAAGGAGCCCATGTAGACGGAGAGGTTCCTGAAGGAGCCCGCAAAGACAGACGGACCTGAAGGAGCCCTTGTAGACGGAGAGGATCCTGAAGGAGCTCGTGTAGACAGACAGACCTGAAGGAGCCTTGTAGACAGACGGACCTGAAGGAGCCCGCGTAGACGAAGAGGATCCTGAAGGAGCCCGCGTAGACAGACGGACCTGAAGGAGCCCTTGTAGACGGAGAGGATCCTGAAGGAGCTCGTGTAGACGGAGAGGATCCTGAAGGAGCCCTTGTAGACGGAGAGGATCCTGAAGGAGCTCGTGTAGACGGAGAGGATCCTGAAGGAGCTCGTGTAGACAGACGGACCTGAAGGAGCCCTTGTAGACGGAGAGGATCCTGAAGGAGCTCGCGTAGACAGACGGACCTGAAGGAGCCCTGTAGACGGAGAGGATCCTGAAGGAGCCCGCGTAGACAGACGGACCTGAAGGAGCCCTTGTAGACGGAGAGGATCCTGAAGGAGCCCGCGTAGACAGACGGACCTGAAGGAGCCCTTGTAGACGGAGAGGATCCTCAAGGAGCCCTTGTAGACGGAGAGGATCCTGAAGGAGCTGGCGTAGACAGACGGACCTGAAGGAGCTCGCGTAGACAGACGGACCTGAAGGAGCCCTTGTAGACGGAGAGGATCCTGAAGGAGCTCGCGTAGACAGACGGACCTGAAGGAGCCCTTGTAGACGGAGAGGATCCTGAAGGAGCTCGTGTAGACGGAGAGGATCCTGAAGGAGCCCGTGTAGACAGACGGACCTGAAGGAGCCCGTGTAGACGGAGAGGATCCTGAAGGAGCCCGTGTAGACAGACGGACCTGAAGGAGCCCGCGTAGACGGAGAGGATCCTGAAGGATCCCGCGTAGACAGACGGACCTGAAGGAGCCCTTGTAGACGGAGAGGATCCTGAAGGAGCTCGTGTAGACAGACAGACCTGAAGGAGCCCGCGTAGACAGACGGACCTGAAGGAGCCCTTGTAGACGGAGAGGATCCTGAAGGAGCTCGTGTAGACGGAGAGGATCCTGAAGGAGCTCGCGTAGACAGACGGACCTGAAGGAGCCCTTGTAGACGGAGAGGATCCTGAAGGAGCCCGCGTAGACAGACGGACCTGAAGGAGCCCTTGTAGACGGAGAGGATCCTGAAGGAGCCCGCGTAGACAGACGGACCTGAAGGAGCCCTTGTAGACGGAGAGGATCCTGAAGGAGCTGGCGTAGACAGACGGACCTGAAGGAGCTCGTGTAGACGGAGAGGATCCTGAAGGAGCTCGTGTAGACAGACGGACCTGAAGGAGCTCGTGTAGACGGAGAGGATCCTGAAGGAGCCCGCGTAGACAGACGGACCTGAAGGAGCCCTTGTAGACGAAGAGGATCCTGAAGGAGCCCGCGTAGACAGACGGACCTGAAGGAGCCCTTGTAGACAGAGAGGATCCTGAAGGAGCTCGTGTAGACGGAGAGGATCCTGAAGGAGCCCTTGTAGACGGAGAGGATCCTGAAGGAGCTCGTGTAGACGGAGAGGATCCTGAAGGAGCTCGTGTAGACAGACGGACCTGAAGGAGCCCTTGTAGACGGAGAGGATCCTGAAGGAGCTCGTGTAGACGGAGAGGATCCTGAAGGAGCTCGCGTAGACAGACGGACCTGAAGGAGCCCTTGTAGACGGAGAGGATCCTGAAGGAGCCCGCGTAGACAGACGGACCTGAAGGAGCCCTTGTAGACGGAGAGGATCCTGAAGGAGCCCGCGTAGACAGACGGACCTGAAGGAGCCCTTGTAGACGGAGAGGATCCTGAAGGAGCTGGCGTAGACAGACGGACCTGAAGGAGCTCGTGTAGACGGAGAGGATCCTGAAGGAGCTCGTGTAGACAGACGGACCTGAAGGAGCTCGTGTAGACGGAGAGGATCCTGAAGGAGCCCGCGTAGACAGACGGACCTGAAGGAGCCCTTGTAGACGGAGAGGATCCTGAAGGAGCTCGTGTAGACGGAGAGGATCCTGAAGGAGCCCGTGTAGACAGACGGACCTGAAGGAGCCCGTGTAGACGGAGAGGATCCTGAAGGAGCCCGTGTAGACAGACGGACCTGAAGGAGCCCGCGTAGACGGAGAGGATCCTGAAGGATCCCGCGTAGACAGACGGACCTGAAGGAGCCCTTGTAGACGGAGAGGATCCTGAAGGAGCTCGTGTAGACAGACAGACCTGAAGGAGCCCGCGTAGACAGACGGACCTGAAGGAGCCCTTGTAGACGGAGAGGATCCTGAAGGAGCCCATGTAGACGGAGAGGTTCCTGAAGGAGCCCGCAAAGACAGACGGACCTGAAGGAGCCCTTGTAGACGGAGAGGATCCTGAAGGAGCTCGTGTAGACAGACAGACCTGAAGGAGCCGTGTAGACAGACGGACCTGAAGGAGCCCGCGTAGACGAAGAGGATCCTGAAGGAGCCCGCGTAGACAGACGGACCTGAAGGAGCCCTTGTAGACGGAGAGGATCCTGAAGGAGCTCATGCAGACGGAGAGGATCCTGAAGGAGCCCTTGTTTTTTTTTTTTTTTTTTTTTTTTTTAAGAGGAGAAAATGCTTTTACGCACACCATCGCAGTTGTTCGGCGATGGTAGTGTGGGGCTCGAGACTTCACTACCCACTAAAAACTCCTCTACTTCCCCGCTGCTTTGCATGCCGGTACCGTCATTTCTGACTTTCGTCGCCAATGCAAAGTGGGTCCTTCTTCACTTTCACTTCATCCTTACTCCTCCTTCATCATTCTTCATCCTTACTCCTCTCATCCGTTTACGCTATCACTCTGTATCTTCATGCTCCATCACTCCCTGTCCATTTTCTCTTTCCTTTCCATTACTATCCTAATCCACCGGCTAATGCGTTTGAACTTCGCTTCGTCCCCTATCATTTCTTCTATTATGTTCTGTGCTTCAAGTGTTCTCCCTATATCTTTGAAGGTTTCCTCTCTTTCCTTCACAAATCTGCTGCATCGGAATAACACGTGTTCTGCGTCTTCTCTTATCTGGCATACCTCGCATTTAGTCCTCGACTTTACTAATCCTTTTTAAATAATTTTTAAAGGATCCGTGCCCGGATAGAAACTGGGTGACGTAGTAGTCCGTCTCTCTGTATTTGCACCGATACCATGGTTCAATTTCGGGGATCAGTGTCCTCGTCCACCTTGCCTTTTCAGTTAGGGCTTGCCATTTTCTCTGCCACCTTTTAATTGTTCTGTCTCTTGCCTCTAGTTTATGTACTTCTACGTTGTCTTCTCTTTCTCCCACCTCTGCCCTTTCTATGATCAGTTCGTCTATCGGAACGTTTCCTGTAATCACAGCAATGGCTTCTGAGGACACTGTCCTATAAGCACTACCGATCCTAAGGAGCACTTTCCTCTGCGTTCTTATCAATACGTTCCTGTATCTGTCCACGGTGATAGCCTTATTCCATATCTGTGCCCCGTACAGAATTATCGAATTAACCACGCTCCCTATAATTTCCCTTTTCCTGCTACTGGGTCCTCCGATATTTGGCATGATTTTTTCCAGTATTGCCATTCTGTTGCTTGCCTTCGCGCATACCTGCCTCACGTGTTCCCCGAAGAGCCCTTGATGATCCAAATGGATTCCAAGATATTTTATGGCGGTTTTCGGTGTTATCTCCGCATTTCCCACCCTGAATTTAATTCTTTCCCTAACTCTCCTTTGCTTGGTTCCCCTCAGAATAACTGCTTCTGATTTCTGTGCGGCAAGCTCTAGCTGATTCGACTCTATCCACTCTTCTATGGCCTCAATACATAAGTCTCCCTTTCTTACCAATTCCTCCTTTGTTTGCGCTTGTATTAGTATCGCTAGATCATCCGCGAAAGCGATGTTTTGGCAGTGATCTTCCAGTTGGATGTTCAGAATGTCGTCATATAAAATATTCCATAACGTTGGACCAAGCACTGACCCCTGGGGCACTCCTGCGCATACCTCTATGCTCTTATTGTACGCGATTTCGATTTTCCTGTTTCCAAAGTAGTTTCCTATTATCGTCACTAAGTATTCTGGTATCCTTTTCTCCCTCATCTTCTTTATTATAATGCTCCAGGTCGCTGAGTTGAAAGCATTTTTTATGTCCAACGTTACCAGTGCTACCCATCGTTGCTCAGATTTCTGAACATTCTCCAGGACCCACTGTACTGCTTGGATCGTCGATTTGCCTTTCCTGAAGCCGAACTGTCTATCCGAAAGCCCTCCTGTTTCAAGTGCTTCTTCTAGCCTGTTCTTGAGTAGCGCCTCGTATACTTTGCCAAGCACGTTTATTAGGCAAATTGGACGATATGCCCCATCGTCTTCCATTGATCTACCGGCTTTTAAGATGAGTACCAACCTAGAGACTTTCCATATATCCGGGAATTCTTGAGCCCGCAGCAGTTTGTTCAGGATGCTTAGAATTGTGGATGCTTGTCGGTCGATAGCGCATATTACCGCCTCCGGTATGATGCCGTCTGGACCCGCAGCTTTCCTTTTCTTTATCTTCCCCTTGACCTCTTCTAGCTCCCTCAGAGTAAAATCCGGTATTTCCAGGTCCTCTCTCTTGCTCACCCACTGGTCCTGTTTTGTTGGAAACAATTTTTTTGCGATCTCCTCTTTTTTGTTTGCGTGGATACTGTAGCTTTGAGAGGGTTTGAGTACCTTCATGACAATGGCGTATGCTTGTCCCCATATGTCATTATTCAGATCTTCCCTTAGTTGTTTCCAGCACCGCCTTTTGCTGCTATTGATTAGTTTCTTCAATTCCTTTCTTTTTTCCTTTAGTATTGCTTCCTTGTTTATGGTGTTTTGGTCTAGTCTCTTTTTTCTTGTGATATCCCTTCTCATTGCTACGCATTCTTGCTTTGTTTCCTTGATTTCTGCTGTCCACCAGTAGGGTAATGGCCTGAATCGGTTTCTATTTCCTATGCTACACTTCTTGAGACAGCTTTTGATTGTTCGAGTCATCTGATCTGGGGTGTTCGCTTTCAGGTCCGTATCGGCCATCATTTTATTAAATTTCGTCATATTGTACATCTCCTTTCCACCATGGTTTCTTCTTGATGTCTCCCGTGTGCTTCCAATTTCGTATGAAATATGTTTGTGCAGCGTGAACACTTCCTCGTCTAGCGTTTTCCAGTTTTGTATGTACTTTTTAGCTTTTTTAGAGCAAAGTGTTACGTCTATATGCGACTCTGATGCACCTCTGATAAATGTCGCCTCGCCGGTGTTCAAAACTTCAAGTTCAAACGTAGCTATCCACTCGGTCCATATTTGGCCTCTCCTATCCATGATGGGGGATCCCCAGTCTGGCGATTTCGCGTTAATATCACCTGCTATCAGTACTCTGCTGTTTTTTATTCGTTTTACTTCGAGCATGATGTTATTCACTGTCCTTTCGTACTTCTCCATGTCCACGTTCGGGGATATGTAGCAGCAGATCAAATACAAATTGTCCAATTCAATTACAATATAGCTGGATGATCTTCTGATATTGACAATGCCAATGCTTTGATTCCTGATTTTTATCGCTACGTCCTTCTTTTGATCGCTTATCCATTGTGCACCCTCCATTAGCTTTTTATTTGGTTCAGAGACTATGAGTAGGTCTATCGCTCTTCTTCCAGCTATTTCCTCCAGAACGTCGTGTGCATGTCTGGATCTTCCCAGATTACATTGTAAGATTTTCATTTCGTGTAAATGGTGTAAATAGTGTAAATAGTGTAAATAGTGTAAATAATGTAACTATCGAGTGTAAAATAAGTATATAGGTATAAATATAAATAAAATTACTGGATAAAATAAAATCTAAAATATGTGTTCTTATGTATATATATATATATATATATATCTACGTGGAGATGACTAGACTTCTTCCTCCTCTTAAGGACTGCTACCCCTAATTAAATCTATGTGAGTTTGCCCTTCTAATCTCTTGTCTGAGAGCCCTTTTATATATTGGACATTGTCCTGTTCCGTTTCTATGTCCGCTTTGTTCGCACGTCCAGCAATAACTAATTTCGTTTTTACAGTCACGGGAGTTGTGGTTTTCGAGGCCGCATTTCCTGCATCTGTTTCCCTTTGCCCTGTCGATGCCTTTGCATGTGGATGCCTCATGTCCAAACTTCCAGCATCTGAAGCATTTTTCAAATGTAACCTTCTCCCTCACTCTACAGCTGGACCACCCGATTTTTACACTTCCTAGCTCTACTATTGTTTTAACCTTCTCCTGGTCCATTGCAATGGTGGCCAGTTGCCTTCCTCCGTTTAATTCTTTTAGTGAAACCACTTCGAAGCCCCCTTCCCCTACTGTCTTCCTTATTACTTCCGCGACCTGTTCTAATGTTGTTACTGCATCAATATCGCTTATATATACCGTATTCTTCTTCCTTCCTCCCAATTCCACAACCCTCTGATCTGTCAGTTTCGTCCTGAGTTCTTCTCTAACATTTTCCACATCGGCTCCTTTATTTAACGTTATGAGTACGTCTCCATTTCGGGTCTTCTTAATATCCCTGACTTGATTCACGACATCTTTCGACTGTACTTTGCCCTTAATGTCCTTTACCAAATCCGCATATGTTTTACCCTTTGACTCTATGAGGAGTGCTTGTGTATTATATTCCCTCTTCTGTTTTGTTTGGACTACATTCCAGCCCGCTTCGTTGACCGTACTCCTTCCCATTTCGTACACCGTAGCCTGTATTTCTGTGTCCAAGAAGCCCACCTCAAATATTTTCCTAGTGTTTTGTGTTATTAGGTGTCTGTCCATTATTACACTGATGTTTTTCCTTTTTTCCCTTAATAGTGTATCCCTTAGTCTTGTAGCGGTATTATAGACCGCTTGATCCCTTTCCAGGTTAGGCTCTACTGAAGCAAAGAATGCATATCTATCGCTGTTTACTTTTTGTATCTCTTCCCCCTCTATTATAATAGCTTTCTTTTTTGTCATGTATGCCAATGAGCCCTCTTTCATCTTTCCTTCTTCCAGCAAGAGCCTCAGCTCATCTTTTTCCTCTATTCTAAATTGGTGATCCTCCCTTGTAGGGTCGAAGATCATAACTACATCCTCCTTTCCATCCAGCTCGGTCGGGTTTCCCCATCCTGTTTTCGTGTGTATGTAGCAGTCTTTTTGGAAGTCTTTCTCAACCACGTTCCTTATATCTTGCCACTCCTTTCCGCTTTCCTGGATTTCCATTTTCAAATCTTCATTATTTTCTATCGCCACAGCCTGTCTATCCATATCTACTTGTATTCCTATTTCTGTCATTTGTTTCATGTCTACTTGTGTTCCTATTTCTGCCGTCTGTTTCGTTGCCTCCTTCTGTGTTTCGTTTTTCTCCTCTTCTTCTGTTGCCGTTCTGACGATTGTGAGCTCATTTTTCATATTAATTAGCCGTTTGACCATTGCATCCAGTGACTCCGTTTTCTCCCTAATCTCTCTCTTTGTATTTGTGTTGGCCTTTACTAGTGTCCTCAGCTCTGATACCTCGCTTGTGACCTTTTTGAAGAGTCGATCGAACATCTTCTGTTCTCTCGTTTCCTCACTCACTTTCCTTTTCTTTGTTTCCTCGGGAGTACCCTCCGGCCTTACTCTCTTCCCTTGCTGCCCTTTGAAGGTAAATTCCTCCTCCTCTCCGCTCAGTACTATCGTCTCCACAATGTTTACTTCTTCTGTTTCCTCCTTGTCTCTCCTTCCTGTTGGCGTGCCATAAGGCGTACCGAATGGCGTACCGCTTGTATCTTCACCTGCCACTTTTATAGCTGGTGGTGTACGTCTCACCTTTCCGCTCCTCTTGAACACTGTCTCCCACTCACTTCCATCCTTTTTGCTGCTCCCAGCCGTATTTTGTTTTCCATTGTTAAACTCCATCTAATTCCCACGAGAAGGGCCGAAATACAGTCCGCCGGGGCAGTGCGCCCGTACCCCGGTAAGGCTACGTACTCCGGGAGGTCGCCAGGTATCCCGGAGGCTCCGTTCGAGACCAACTTCGCATGGCCATTCACCCATCGGCACGGGTCGCATGACACCTTGGGTTGCGGGTTTTCTGTCAGGGTTTCCTTCCCTTAGCCAATCCGTTCCCGTTATTTTAAGGCGCCGGAAGCTCGCCTTTCGCCCTTTTCCGTTGGCCGCGTGTTGAGTACTTCGAGTACTCCACGCGTTTCCAGGGTCCGCCACGAGGAGGAGGAAATAGGACTTGCCGGTAAGTCTTTTCAAGGCTATTCTCAACAGTCCTTTTCAGGACTATTTCAACAGCCTTTTCAAGACTATGGGCCGCATATGGGCGCCATGGGCGTTTCTCAAAGTTTTAATGCATCCCGAACATTGGCAGTCCGAAACACCTCTGAGACCCTGGTACCAGCCATTTGGACCCCGAAGGAGCCCTTGTAGACGGAGAGGATCCTGAAGGAGCCCTTGTAGACGGAGAGGATCCTGAAGGAGCTCGTGTAGACAGACGGACCTGAAGGAGCCCGTGTAGACGGAGAGGATCCTGAAGGAGCCCGCTTAGACGTAGAGGATCCTGAAGGAGCCCGTGTAGACGGAGAGGATCCTGAAGGAGCTCGTGTAGACAGACGGACCTGAAGGAGCCCGTGTAGACGGAGAGGATCCTGAAGGAGCCCGCTTAGACAGACGGACCTAAAGGAGCCCTTGTAGACGGAGATGATCCTGAAGGAGCTTGTGTAGACAGAAGGACCTGAAGGAGCCCGCGTAGACAGACGGACCTGAAGGAGCCCTTGTAGACGGAGAGGATCCTGAAGGAGCCCGCTTAGACAGACGGACCTAAAGGAGCCCTTGTAGACGGAGATGATCCTGAAGGAGCTTGTGTAGACGGAGAGGATCCTGAAGGAGCCCGCGTAGTCAGACGGACCTGAAGGAGCCCTTGTAGACGGAGAGGATCCTGAAGGAGCTCGTGTAGACGGAGAGGATCCTGAAGGAGCTCGTGTAGACGGAGAGGATCCTGAAGGAGCCCTTGTAGACGGAGAGGATCCTGAAGGAGCCCGCGTAGACAGTCGGACCTGCAGGAGCCCTTGTAGACGGAGAGGATCCTGAAGGAGCTCGTGTAGACGGAGAGGATCCTGAAGGAGCCCGCGTAGACAGTCGGACCTGAAGGAGCCCTTGTAGACGGAGAGGATCCTGAAGGAGCCTGCATAGACAGTCGGACCTGCAGGAGCCCTTGTAGACGGAGAGGATCCTGAAGGAGCTCGTGTAGACAGACAGACCTGAAGGAGCCGTGTAGACAGACGGACCTGAAGGAGCCCTTGTAGACGGAGAGGATCCTGAAGGAGCTTGTGTAGACGGAGAGGATCCTGAAGGAGCCCGCGTAGACAGTCGGACCTGCAGGAGCCCTTGTAGACGGAGAGGATCCTGAAGGAGCTTGTGTAGACGGAGAGGATCCTGAAGGAGCCCGCGTAGACAGACGGACCTGAAGGAGCCCTTGTAGACGGAGAGGATCCTGAAGGAGCTCGTGTAGACGGAGAGGATCCTGAAGGAGCCCTTGTAGACGGAGAGGATCCTGAAGGAGCCCTTGTAGACGGAGAGGATCCTGAAGGAGCCCTTGTAGACGGAGAGGATCCTGAAGGAGCTCGTGTAGACAGACGGACCTGAAGGAGCCGTGTTGACAGACGGACCTGAAGGAGCCCTTGTAGACGGAGAGGATCCTGAAGGAGCTTGTGTAGACGGAGAGGATCCTGAAGGAGCCCGCGTAGACAGTCGGACCTGCAGGAGCCCTTGTAGACGGAGAGGATCCTGAAGGAGCTTGTGTAGACGGAGAGGATCCTGAAGGAGCCCGCGTAGACAGTCGGACCTGCAGGAGCCCTTGTAGACGGAGAGGATCCTGAAGGAGCTTGTGTAGACGGAGAGGATCCTGAAGGAGCCCGCGTAGACAGACGGACCTGAAGGAGCCCTTGTAGACGGAGAGGATCCTGAAGGAGCTCGTGTAGACGGAGAGGATCCTGAAGGAGCCCTTGTAGACGGAGAGGATCCTGAAGGAGCCCTTGTAGACGGAGAGGATCCTGAAGGAGCCCTTGTAGACGGAGAGGATCCTGAAGGAGCTCGTGTAGACAGACGGACCTGAAGGAGCCGTGTTGACAGACGGACCTGAAGGAGCCCGCGTAGACGTAGAGGATCCTGAAGGAGCCCGTGTAGACGGAGAGGATCCTGAAGGAGCTCGTGTAGACAGACGGACCTGAAGGAGCCCGTGTAGACGGAGAGGATCCTGAAGGAGCCCGCTTAGACAGACGGACCTAAAGGAGCCCTTGTAGACGGAGATGATCCTGAAGGAGCTTGTGTAGACGGAGAGGATCCTGAAGGAGCCCGCGTAGACAGATGGACCTGAAGGAGCCCTTGTAGACGGAGAGGATCCTGAAGGAGCTCGTGTAGACAGAAGGACCTGAAGGAGCCCGCGTAGACAGACGGACCTGAAGGAGCCCTTGTGGACGGAGAGGATCCTGAAGGAGCCCGCTTAGACAGACGGACCTAAAGGAGCCCTTGTAGACGGAGATGATCCTGAAGGAGCTTGTGTAGACGGAGAGGATCCTGAAGGAGCCCGCGTAGACAGTCGGACCTGCAGGAGCCCTTGTAGACGGAGAGGATCCTGAAGGAGCTCGTGTAGACGGAGAAGATCCTGAAGGAGCTCGTGTAGACAGAAGGACCTGAAGGAGCCCGTGTACACGAAAAGGGTCCTGATGGAGCCGGTGTAGTCAGACGGACCTGAAGGAGCCCGTGTAGACGGAGAGGATCCTGAAGGAGCTCGTGTAGACGGAGAGGATCCTGAAGGAGCCCGCGTAGACGGAGAGGATCCTGAAGGAGCCCTTGTAGACGGAGAGGATCCTGAAGGAGCTCGTGTAGACGGAGAGGATCCTGAAGGAGCTCGTGTAGACGGAGAGGATCCTGAAGGAGCCCGCGTAGACGGAGAGGATCCTGAAGGAGCTCGTGTAGACGGAGAGGATCCTGAAGGAGCTCGTGTAGACGGAGAGGATCCTGAAGGAGCCCTTGTAGACGGAGAGGATCCTGAAGGAGCCCGCGTAGACAGTCGGACCTGCAGGAGCCCTTGTAGACGGAGAGGATCCTGAAGGAGCTCGTGTAGACGGAGAGGATCCTGAAGGAGCTCGTGTAGACGGAGAGGATCCTGAAGGAGCCCTTGTAGACGGAGAGGATCCTGAAGGAGCTCGTGTAGACAGAAGGACCTGAAGGAGCCCGCGTAGACAGACGGACCTGAAGGAGCCCGCGTAGACAGACGGACCTGAAGGAGCCCTTGTAGACGGAGAGGATCCTGAAGGAGCTCGTGTAGACGGAGAGGATCCTGAAGGAGCCCTTGTAGACGGAGAGGATCCTGAAGGAGCCCTTGTAGACGGAGAGGATCCTGAAGGAGCCCTTGTAGACGGAGAGGATCCTGAAGGAGCTCGTGTAGACAGACGGACCTGAAGGAGCCGTGTTGACAGACGGACCTGAAGGAGCCCGCGTAGACGTAGAGGATCCTGAAGGAGCCCGTGTAGACGGAGAGGATCCTGAAGGAGCTCGTGTAGACAGACGGACCTGAAGGAGCCGTGTTGACAGACGGACCTGAAGGAGCCCGCGTAGACGTAGAGGATCCTGAAGGAGCCCGTGTAGACGGAGAGTATCCTGAAGGAGCTCGTGTAGACAGACGGACCTGGGGTCCAAATGGCTGGTACCAGGGTCTCAGAGGTGTTTCGGACTGCCAATGTTCGGGATGCATTAAAACTTTGAGAAACGCCCATGGCGCCCATATGCGGCCCATAGTCTTGAAAAGGCTGTTGAAATAGTCCTGAAAAGGACTGTTGAGAATAGCCTTGAAAAGACTTACCGGCAAGTCCTATTTCCTCCTCCTCGTGGCGGACCCTGGAAACGCGTGGAGTACTCGAAGTACTCAACACGCGGCCAACGGAAAAGGGCGAAAGGCGAGCTTCCGGCGCCTTAAAATAACGGGAACGGATTGGCTAAGGGAAGGAAACCCTGACAGAAAACCCGCAACCCAAGGTGTCATGCGACCCGTGCCGATGGGTGAATGGCCATGCGAAGTTGGTCTCGAACGGAGCCTCCGGGATACCTGGCGACCTCCCGGAGTACGTAGCCTTACCGGGGTACGGGCGCACTGCCCCGGCGGACTGTATTTCGGCCCTTCTCGTGGGAATTAGATGGAGTTTAACAATGGAAAACAAAATACGGCTGGGAGCAGCAAAAAGGATGGAAGTGAGTGGGAGACAGTGTTCAAGAGGAGCGGAAAGGTGAGACGTACACCACCAGCTATAAAAGTGGCAGGTGAAGATACAAGCGGTACGCCATTCGGTACGCCTTATGGCACGCCAACAGGAAGGAGAGACAAGGAGGAAACAGAAGAAGTAAACATTGTGGAGACGATAGTACTGAGCGGAGAGGAGGAGGAATTTACCTTCAAAGGGCAGCAAGGGAAGAGAGTAAGGCCGGAGGGTACTCCCGAGGAAACAAAGAAAAGGAAAGTGAGTGAGGAAACGAGAGAACAGAAGATGTTCGATCGACTCTTCAAAAAGGTCACAAGCGAGGTATCAGAGCTGAGGACACTAGTAAAGGCCAACACAAATACAAAGAGAGAGATTAGGGAGAAAACGGAGTCACTGGATGCAATGGTCAAACGGCTAATTAATATGAAAAATGAGCTCACAATCGTCAGAACGGCAACAGAAGAAGAGGAGAAAAACGAAACACAGAAGGAGGCAACGAAACAGACGGCAGAAATAGGAACACAAGTAGACATGAAACAAATGACAGAAATAGGAATACAAGTAGATATGGATAGACAGGCTGTGGCGATAGAAAATAATGAAG
The DNA here is from genome assembly GCA_917563865.1 of Phyllotreta cruciferae. Taxonomy (NCBI): domain Eukaryota; kingdom Metazoa; phylum Arthropoda; class Insecta; order Coleoptera; family Chrysomelidae; genus Phyllotreta; species Phyllotreta cruciferae. The sequence goes on from OU830613.1 coordinate 7,066,105, forward strand.
ATTTGAAAATGGAAATCCAGGAAAGCGGAAAGGAGTGGCAAGATATAAGGAACGTGGTTGAGAAAGACTTCCAAAAAGACTGCTACATACACACGAAAACAGGATGGGGAAACCCGACCGAGCTGGATGGAAAGGAGGATGTAGTTATGATCTTCGACCCTACAAGGGAGGATCACCAATTTAGAATAGAGGAAAAAGATGAGCTGAGGCTCTTGCTGGAAGAAGGAAAGATGAAAGAGGGCTCATTGGCATACATGACAAAAAAGAAAGCTATTATAATAGAGGGGGAAGAGATACAAAAAGTAAACAGCGATAGATATGCATTCTTTGCTTCAGTAGAGCCTAACCTGGAAAGGGATCAAGCGGTCTATAATACCGCTACAAGACTAAGGGATACACTATTAAGGGAAAAAAGGAAAAACATCAGTGTAATAATGGACAGACACCTAATAACACAAAACACTAGGAAAATATTTGAGGTGGGCTTCTTGGACACAGAAATACAGGCTACGGTGTACGAAATGGGAATGAGTACGGTCAACGAAGCGGGCTGGAATGTAGTCCAAACAAAACAGAAGAGGGAATATAATACACAAGCACTCCTCATAGAGTCAAAGGGTAAAACATATGCGGATTTGGTAAAGGACATTAAGGGCAAAGTACAGTCGAAAGATGTCGTGAATCAAGTCAGGGATATTAAGAAGACCCGAAATGGAGACGTACTCATAACGTTAAATAAAGGAGCCGATGTGGAAAATGTTAGAGAAGAACTCAGGACGAAACTGACAGATCAGAGGGTTGTGGAATTGGGAGGAAGGAAGAAGAATACGGTATATATAAGCGATATTGATGCAGTAACAACATTAGAACAGGTCGCGGAAGTAATAAGGAAGACAGTAGGGGAAGGGGGCTTCGAAGTGGTTTCACTAAAAGAATTAAACGGAGGAAGGCAACTGGCCACCATTGCAATGGACCAGGAGAAGGTTAAAACAATAGTAGAGCTAGGAAGTGTAAAAATCGGGTGGTCCAGCTGTAGAGTGAGGGAGAAGGTTACATTTGAAAAATGCTTCAGATGCTGGAAGTTTGGACATGAGGCATCCACATGCAAAGGCATCGACAGGGCAAAGGGAAACAGATGCAGGAAATGCGGCCTCGAAAACCACAACTCCCGTGACTGTAAAAACGAAATTAGTTATTGCTGGACGTGCGAACAAAGCGGACATAGAAACGGAACAGGACAATGTCCAATATATAAAAGGGCTCTCAGACAAGAGATTAGAAGGGCAAACTCACATAGATTTAATTAGGGGTAGCAGTCCTTAAGAGGAGGAAGAAGTCTAGTCATCTGCACGTAGATATATATATATATATATATATATACATAAGAACACATATTTTAGATTTTATTTTATCCAGTAATTTTATTTATATTTATACCTATATACTTATTTTACACTCGATAGTTACATTATTTACACTATTTACACTATTTACACCATTTACACGAAATGAAAATCTTACAATGTAATCTGGGAAGATCCAGACATGCACACGACGTTCTGGAGGAAATAGCTGGAAGAAGAGCGATAGACCTACTCATAGTCTCTGAACCAAATAAAAAGCTAATGGAGGGTGCACAATGGATAAGCGATCAAAAGAAGGACGTAGCGATAAAAATCAGGAATCAAAGCATTGGCATTGTCAATATCAGAAGATCATCCAGCTATATTGTAATTGAATTGGACAATTTGTATTTGATCTGCTGCTACATATCCCCGAACGTGGACATGGAGAAGTACGAAAGGACAGTGAATAACATCATGCTCGAAGTAAAACGAATAAAAAACAGCAGAGTACTGATAGCAGGTGATATTAACGCGAAATCGCCAGACTGGGAATCCCCCATCATGGATAGGAGAGGCCAAATATGGACCGAGTGGATAGCTACGTTTGAACTTGAAGTTTTGAACACCGGCGAGGCGACATTTATCAGAGGTGCATCAGAGTCGCATATAGACGTAACACTTTGCTCTAAAAAAGCTAAAAAGTACATACAAAACTGGAAAACGCTAGACGAGGAAGTGTTCACGCTGCACAAACATATTTCATACGAAATTGGAAGCACACGGGAGACATCAAGAAGAAACCATGGTGGAAAGGAGATGTACAATATGACGAAATTTAATAAAATGATGGCCGATACGGACCTGAAAGCGAACACCCCAGATCAGATGACTCGAACAATCAAAAGCTGTCTCAAGAAGTGTAGCATAGGAAATAGAAACCGATTCAGGCCATTACCCTACTGGTGGACAGCAGAAATCAAGGAAACAAAGCAAGAATGCGTAGCAATGAGAAGGGATATCACAAGAAAAAAGAGACTAGACCAAAACACCATAAACAAGGAAGCAATACTAAAGGAAAAAAGAAAGGAATTGAAGAAACTAATCAATAGCAGCAAAAGGCGGTGCTGGAAACAACTAAGGGAAGATCTGAATAATGACATATGGGGACAAGCATACGCCATTGTCATGAAGGTACTCAAACCCTCTCAAAGCTACAGTATCCACGCAAACAAAAAAGAGGAGATCGCAAAAAAATTGTTTCCAACAAAACAGGACCAGTGGGTGAGCAAGAGAGAGGACCTGGAAATACCGGATTTTACTCTGAGGGAGCTAGAAGAGGTCAAGGGGAAGATAAAGAAAAGGAAAGCTGCGGGTCCAGACGGCATCATACCGGAGGCGGTAATATGCGCTATCGACCGACAAGCATCCACAATTCTAAGCATCCTGAACAAACTGCTGCGGGCTCAAGAATTCCCGGATATATGGAAAGTCTCTAGGTTGGTACTCATCTTAAAAGCCGGTAGATCAATGGAAGACGATGGGGCATATCGTCCAATTTGCCTAATAAACGTGCTTGGCAAAGTATACGAGGCGCTACTCAAGAACAGGCTAGAAGAAGCACTTGAAACAGGAGGGCTTTCGGATAGACAGTTCGGCTTCAGGAAAGGCAAATCGACGATCCAAGCAGTACAGTGGGTCCTGGAGAATGTTCAGAAATCTGAGCAACGATGGGTAGCACTGGTAACGTTGGACATAAAAAATGCTTTCAACTCAGCGACCTGGAGCATTATAATAAAGAAGATGAGGGAGAAAAGGATACCAGAATACTTAGTGACGATAATAGGAAACTACTTTGGAAACAGGAAAATCGAAATCGCGTACAATAAGAGCATAGAGGTATGCGCAGGAGTGCCCCAGGGGTCAGTGCTTGGTCCAACGTTATGGAATATTTTATATGACGACATTCTGAACATCCAACTGGAAGATCACTGCCAAAACATCGCTTTCGCGGATGATCTAGCGATACTAATACAAGCGCAAACAAAGGAGGAATTGGTAAGAAAGGGAGACTTATGTATTGAGGCCATAGAAGAGTGGATAGAGTCGAATCAGCTAGAGCTTGCCGCACAGAAATCAGAAGCAGTTATTCTGAGGGGAACCAAGCAAAGGAGAGTTAGGGAAAGAATTAAATTCAGGGTGGGAAATGCGGAGATAACACCGAAAACCGCCATAAAATATCTTGGAATCCATTTGGATCATCAAGGGCTCTTCGGGGAACACGTGAGGCAGGTATGCGCGAAGGCAAGCAACAGAATGGCAATACTGGAAAAAATCATGCCAAATATCGGAGGACCCAGTAGCAGGAAAAGGGAAATTATAGGGAGCGTGGTTAATTCGATAATTCTGTACGGGGCACAGATATGGAATAAGGCTATCACCGTGGACAGATACAGGAACGTATTGATAAGAACGCAGAGGAAAGTGCTCCTTAGGATCGGTAGTGCTTATAGGACAGTGTCCTCAGAAGCCATTGCTGTGATTACAGGAAACGTTCCGATAGACGAACTGATAATAGAAAGGGCAGAGGTGGGAGAAAGAGAAGACAACGTAGAAGTACATAAACTAGAGGCAAGAGACAGAACAATTAAAAGGTGGCAGAGAAAATGGCAAGCCCTAACTGAAAAGGCAAGGTGGACGAGGACACTGATCCCCGAAATTGAACCATGGTATCGGTGCAAATACAGAGAGACGGACTACTACGTCACCCAGTTTCTATCCGGGCACGGATCCTTTAAAAATTATTTAAAAAGGATTAGTAAAGTCGAGGACGATAAATGCGAGGTATGCCAGATAAGAGAAGACGCAGAACACGTGTTATTCCGATGCAACAGATTTGTGAAGGAAAGAGAGGAAACCTTCAAAGATATAGGGAGAACACTTGAAGCACAGAACATAATAGAAGAAATGATAGGGGACGAAGCGAAGTTCAAACGCATTAGCCTGTGGATTAGGATAGTAATGGAAAGGAAAGAGAAAATGGACAGGGAGTGATGGAGCATGAAGATACAGAGTGATAGCGTAAACGGATGAGAGGAGTAAGGATGAAGAATGATGAAGGAGGAGTAAGGATGAAGTGAAAGTGAAGAAGGACCCACTTTGCATTGGCGACGAAAGTCAGAAATGACGGTACCGGCATGCAAAGCAGCGGGGAAGTAGAGGAGTTTTTAGTGGGTAGTGAAGTCTCGAGCCCCACACTACCATCGCCGAACAACTGCGATGGTGTGCGTAAAAGCATTTTCTCCTCTTAAAAAAAAAAAAAAAGGAGTTTTTAGTGGGTAGTGAAGTCTCGAGCCCCACACTACCATCGCCGAACAACTGCGATGGTGTGCGTAAAAGCATTTTCTCCTCTTAAAAAAAAAAAAAAAAAAAAAAGACAGACGGACCTGAAGGAGCCCGTGTAGACGGAGAGGATCCTGAAGGAGCCCGCTTAGACAGACGGACCTAAAGGAGCCCTTGTAGACGGAGATGATCCTGAAGGAGCTTGTGTAGACGGAGAGGATCCTGAAGGAGCCCGCGTAGACAGATGGACCTGAAGGAGCCCTTGTAGACGGAGAGGATCCTGAAGGAGCTCGTGTAGACAGAAGGACCTGAAGGAGCCCGCGTAGACAGACGGACCTGAAGGAGCCCTTGTGGACGGAGAGGATCCTGAAGGAGCCCGCTTAGACAGACGGACCTAAAGGAGCCCTTGTAGACGGAGATGATCCTGAAGGAGCTTGTGTAGACGGAGAGGATCCTGAAGGAGCCCGCGTAGACAGATGGACCTGAAGGAGCCCTTGTAGACGGAGAGGATCCTGAAGGAGCTCGTGTAGACAGAAGGACCTGAAGGAGCCCGCGTAGACAGACGGACCTGAAGGAGCCCTTGTGGACGGAGAGGATCCTGAAGGAGCCCGCTTAGACAGACGGACCTAAAGGAGCCCTTGTAGACGGAGATGATCCTGAAGGAGCTTGTGTAGACGGAGAGGATCCTGAAGGAGCCCGCGTAGACAGACGGACCTGAAGGAGCCCTTGTAGACGGAGAGGATCCTGAAGGAGCTCGTGTAGAGAGAAGGGCCTGAAGGAACCCGCGTAGACAGACGGACCTGCAGGAGCCCTTGTAGACGGAGAGGATCCTGAAGGAGATCGTGTAGACGGAGAGGATCCTGAAGGAGCCCGCGTAGACAGTCGGACCTGCAGGAGCCCTTGTAGACGGAGAGGATCCTGAAGGAGCTCGTGTAGACGGAGAGGATCCTGAAGGAGCCCGCGTAGACAGTCGGACCTGCAGGAGCCCTTGTAGACGGAGAGGATCCTGAAGGAGCTCGTGTAGACAGAAGGACCTGAAGGAGCCCGCGTAGACAGACGGACCTGAAGGAGCCCGCGTAGACAGACGGACCTGCAGGAGCCCTTGTAGACGGAGAGGATCCTGAAGGAGCTCGTGTAGACGGAGAGGATCCTGAAGGAGCTCGTGTAGACGGAGAGGATCCTGAAGGAGCCCTTGTAGACGGAGAGGATCCTGAAGGAGCCCCCGTAGACAGTCGGACCTGCAGGAGCCCTTGTAGACGGAGAGGATCCTGAAGGAGCTCGTGTAGACGGAGAGGATCCTGAAGGAGCCCGCGTAGACAGTCGGACCTGAAGGAGCCCTTGTAGACGGAGAGGATCCTGAAGGAGCCCGCATAGACAGTCGGACCTGCAGGAGCCCTTGTAGACGGAGAGGATCCTGAAGGAGCTCGTGTAGACGGAGAGGATCCTGAAGGAGCTCGTGTAGACAGAAGGACCTGAAGGAGCCCGTGTATACGAAAAGGGTCCTGATGGAGCCGGTGTAGACAGACGGACCTGAAGGAGCCCGTGTAGACGGAGAGGATCCTGAAGGAGCTCGTGTAGACGGAGAGGATCCTGAAGGAGCCCGCGTAGACGGAGAGGATCCTGTAGGAGCCCGCGTAGACAGACGGACCTGAAGGAGCCCTTGTAGACGGAGAGGATCCTGAAGGAGCCCGCGTAGACAGTCGGACCTGCAGGAGCCCTTGTAGACGGAGAGGATCCTGAAGGAGCTCGTGTAGACAGACGGACCTGAAGGAGCCGTGTTGACAGACGGACCTGAAGGAGCCCGCGTAGACGTAGAGGATCCTGAAGGAGCCCGTGTAGACGGAGAGGATCCTGAAGGAGCTCGTGTAGACAGACGGACCTGAAGGAGCCGTGTTGACAGACGGACCTGAAGGAGCCCGCGTAGACGTAGAGGATCCTGAAGGAGCCCGTGTAGACGGAGAGGATCCTGAAGGAGCTCGTGTAGACAGACGGACCTGAAGGAGCCCGTGTAGACGGAGAGGATCCTGAAGGAGCCCGCTTAGACAGACGGACCTAAAGGAGCCCTTGTAGACGGAGATGATCCTGAAGGAGCTTGTGTAGACGGAGAGGATCCTGAAGGAGCCCGCGTAGACAGATGGACCTGAAGGAGCCCTTGTAGACGGAGAGGATCCTGAAGGAGCTCGTGTAGACAGAAGGACCTGAAGGAGCCCGCGTAGACAGACGGACCTGAAGGAGCCCTTGTGGACGGAGAGGATCCTGAAGGAGCCCGCTTAGACAGACGGACCTAAAGGAGCCCTTGTAGACGGAGATGATCCTGAAGGAGCTTGTGTAGACGGAGAGGATCCTGAAGGAGCCCGCGTAGACAGACGGACCTGAAGGAGCCCTTGTAGACGGAGAGGATCCTGAAGGAGCTCGTGTAGAGAGAAGGGCCTGAAGGAACCCGCGTAGACAGACGGACCTGCAGGAGCCCTTGTAGACGGAGAGGATCCTGAAGGAGATCGTGTAGACGGAGAGGATCCTGAAGGAGCCCGCGTAGACAGTCGGACCTGCAGGAGCCCTTGTAGACGGAGAGGATCCTGAAGGAGCTCGTGTAGACGGAGAGGATCCTGAAGGAGCCCGCGTAGACAGTCGGACCTGCAGGAGCCCTTGTAGACGGAGAGGATCCTGAAGGAGCTCGTGTAGACAGAAGGACCTGAAGGAGCCCGCGTAGACAGACGGACCTGAAGGAGCCCGCGTAGACAGACGGACCTGCAGGAGCCCTTGTAGACGGAGAGGATCCTGAAGGAGCTCGTGTAGACGGAGAGGATCCTGAAGGAGCTCGTGTAGACGGAGAGGATCCTGAAGGAGCCCTTGTAGACGGAGAGGATCCTGAAGGAGCCCCCGTAGACAGTCGGACCTGCAGGAGCCCTTGTAGACGGAGAGGATCCTGAAGGAGCTCGTGTAGACGGAGAGGATCCTGAAGGAGCCCGCGTAGACAGTCGGACCTGAAGGAGCCCTTGTAGACGGAGAGGATCCTGAAGGAGCCCGCATAGACAGTCGGACCTGCAGGAGCCCTTGTAGACGGAGAGGATCCTGAAGGAGCTCGTGTAGACGGAGAGGATCCTGAAGGAGCTCGTGTAGACAGAAGGACCTGAAGGAGCCCGTTTATACGAAAAGGGTCCTGATGGAGCCGGTGTAGACAGACGGACCTGAAGGAGCCCGTGTAGACGGAGAGGATCCTGAAGGAGCTCGTGTAGACGGAGAGGATCCTGAAGGAGCTCGTGTAGACGGAGAGGATCCTGAAGGAGCCCGCGTAGACGGAGAGGATCCTGTAGGAGCCCGCGTAGACAGACGGACCTGAAGGAGCCCTTGTAGACGGAGAGGATCCTGAAGGAGCCCGCGTAGACAGTCGGACCTGCAGGAGCCCTTGTAGACGGAGAGGATCCTGAAGGAGCTCGTGTAGACGGAGAGGATCCTGAAGGAGCTCGTGTAGACGGAGAGGATCCTGAAGGAGCTCGTGTAGACGGAGAGGATCCTGAAGGAGCCCGCGTAGACAGTCGGACCTGCAGGAGCCCTTGTAGACGGAGAGGATCCTGAAGGAGCCCGCGTAGACAGTCGGACCTGAAGGAGCCCTTGTAGACGGAGAGGATCCTGAAGGAGCCCGCGTAGACAGTCGGACCTGCAGGAGCCCTTGTAGACGGAGAGGATCCTGAAGGAGCTCGTGTAGACGGAGAGGATCCTGAAGGAGCTCGTGTAGACGGAGAGGATCCTGAAGGAGCCCGCGTAGACAGTCGGACCTGCAGGAGCCCTTGTAGACGGAGAGGATCCTGAAGGAGCCCGCGTAGACAGTCGGACCTGAAGGAGCCCTTGTAGACGGAGAGGATCCTGAAGGAGCCCGCGTAGACAGTCGGACCTGCAGGAGCCCTTGTAGACGGAGAGGATCCTGAAGGAGCTCGTGTAGACGGAGAGGATCCTGAAGGAGCTCGTGTAGACGGAGAGGATCCTGAAGGAGCCCGCGTAGACAGTCGGACCTGCAGGAGCCCTTGTAGACGGAGAGGATCCTGAAGGAGCTCGTGTAGACGGAGAGGATCCTGAAGGAGCTCGTGTAGACAGTCGGACCTGCAGGAGCCCTTGTAGACGGAGAGGATCCTGAAGGAGCTCGTGTAGACGGAGAGGATCCTGAAGGAGCCCGCGTAGACAGTCGGACCTGCAGGAGCCCTTGTAGACGGAGAGGATCCTGAAGGAGCCCGCGTAGACAGTCGGACCTGAAGGAGCCCTTGTAGACGGAGAGGATCCTGAAGGAGCCCGCGTAGACAGTCGGACATGCAGGAGCCCTTGTAGACGGAGAGGATCCTGAAGGAGCTCGTGTAGACGGAGAGGATCCTGAAGGAGCTCGTGTAGACGGAGAGGATCCTGAAGGAGCCCGCGTAGACAGTCGGACCTGCAGGAGCCCTTGTAGACGGAGAGGATCCTGAAGGAGCTCGTGTAGACGGAGAGGATCCTGAAGGAGCTCGTGTAGACGGAGAGGATCCTGAAGGAGCCCGCGTAGACAGTCGGACCTGCAGGAGCCCTTGTAGACGGAGAGGATCCTGAAGGAGCTCGTGTAGACGGAGAGGATCCTGAAGGAGCCCATGTAGACGGAGGGGATTCTGAAGGAGCCCATGTAGACGGAGAGGATCCTGAAGGAGCCCGCGTAGACAGACGGACCTGAAGGAGCCCTTGTAGACGGAGAGGATCCTGAAGGAGCCCATGTAGACGGAGAGGATCCTGAAGGAGCTCGCGTAGACAGACGGACCTGAAGGATAACTACAGTACAAGAATTAAAAGACAGAATTACGGAAGCGGCTCAAATTTTTTCGAACAAACTATTAATATTCCAAAAAAATCGTTTTTCAATGTTAAAACGTTGAAGAATGTGTGTGCAAGAAAACGGTGGTCATATCGAACATCTAATGTGAATATTATTACCTCGTGTTGTAGTTATTTGTGGTTTATACGCTTCCTCATTCTTTTAATAGAAACATATTTTTAATTTTTTTATCGAAACAATACAATTTAGTCCGTTGTTTTGTAATTGAAATTATCAAATTTTGTAAGTTCCAAAGCCACCTAAGCATTTTATTGCTTAAAATTTATTACCTGTATTTGTTTGCATTAAAATTGTTCTTACAGAAACTCGCAATAACTCGAAAAATATTTATTTTTCGAAAAAAAATTAAGAGTAAAAAAATGTTCAAAATGAATTCATTAAGCTAGTGGACATAAAGAAATAACTTAAATCTAAAGTACAAAAAAAATAGGGGGGATTAAAAGTGCATGAACCCCTTAAATATTTAATGGGTGGTCCGATTTTATTAATTTTTCGTTGATAAAATGCTCTTGCTATAAAAATAATACGTGCCAAATTTCATGAAGATTCATTGAATACTTTTGGAGTTATCGAAAAAAATCGATTTTCAATTTGCACTTTAAACAGGCTCTAACTTGTTTTGTATGGCACTTTGGATATAGGTAAATATGAACCAATCGACATAATTTGGACCCCAGAATATCTGGTTTAATTTATGACCCACCTTTTTGTTACACCCTGTATTTACGCTCCCGGATCTCGAACGTTCAATTGTCGAACACTGGATGAAAAAGCTAATGAACATTTTATACTATTAATAATATACAATAATTATGTATACTATGTACTATATTATATAATATAAATTTATTTTACTTTCCTCTTTTAGCTGAAGATAATAATGAAATATTAAGGCAATTATATTTCTTAAGGGGTGTGAATACCGACTTACTCAATGAAGTAAGAAACCTGAAAAGTCAACAAAATATGCGGTGTCGGTATATTCACAACTAAAATTACCGTGCGACACTGAAGAAGAAATTAACCGCTTGAAAATTTTTTTAAAAACTCCGGAAGATTTTCAGAAGATGGTGTGTATTTATTTATTCTTTAACTTTGAAACTAACTTCACATATCTATTTTCACAAATAGAAAAAATATCTAATGTATTTTTGTTTATAGGTAAATGAGCTGTGTAAGTGTGGTGGATGTCACATTGTTGACTTTACCCAAAGGTGTATGAGTCTTCTAATAACCAATAAGTTGGCAATGAAATATAGTTGGCTTGGGAGGCGAAGCAAAAAAGGATTTTGCCACTTCAACATTGCTGCGGTTGTTGTGGGTTAGTAGTTTAGACTTTTTTCAATTTTTGTAGGCTATTTTTCAGCTCATCCAGAAATTTTCGTACTGGACATTTCTAATTACACCCTAAAGCCCTAAAGTCTTCATTCTTTATCAAAAGTACCTAATTGTAGTTTCTGATTTGATATTCTTCCTTTTTATAGAAGGAGCTGTAAGAAGCAATAAATGCAGTGAGAAGAAGGTTGCGGAGCAAGAAATTGCACGATGTCTTAGGAGAGCCGGAGATCGTCAAAAAACATTTGCCAGGCAGGAAGATCCTGACCAAACAATTTAAATTTTGTGTATTTTTTTATATGATGTTTTAATTTTTTATATTATGTTTTAATTTTTTATAGTATGTTTTATGTTTTATATTGTTTTGATTTTGTGTATGTTGGCTTTAGAAAAAAAAATAAACAGCAATAAATAGCTGTTTTCGCGGAGCAAATCCTGAACGTATTCGGAGGGAATGCGCATGCGCACGTCAAATTTGAGTGTTCGCGGAGCGAAAAAATTATCTTCAGGATAAAAAATCCCGTGTTCGCGGAGGACATAGTTTATAGTAGGGGAGCCCAAGAGGGGATTTTGTGCGTTACTCGAGCGCGTCAGAAAATTATACAGGGAGGAACCTTGCACCCTGTAATGTACCCCTACCATATATGAATCCTTAATACAGGGGGGTGCGTTGAGGACGGCCGTCAGATTAGTAAAAAAAATTGGATCCTCAGAAAAACTCGAGCGCGTCAGATTAAAAAAAGGTAAGTTAAGTACATCCAGAAAAGGGTATATTTCAATAATCTGACAATTTGAGCGTAACTTAAGAAAATGGGCGAGTTACAAAGTTGAAAAAAAAACGTCACTTCGAAATACTCGAGCGCGATTGATTTTTTTTATTTTGAAGGAAATTCTATTATTATTATAAAAAACATATAATCTGACGGTTTTCATGTGGCGATGTAGCTAAAACCATAGATAAAACATGAGCATACATATGCTAAGAACTGTGTATTCTACTTCGCGCATCTCGTTCCTTCTCACTCTTTGCTTATCCTGACGTGTGTGTTACTTTGGTTTTTTCCATAAGGCTTTGGTATCCATAAGTTTCATAACCGACTTCGTTTGTTGGAAACCATCTTCCTGAAGCATACGAAGATATTGTCATAACACCTGACATTTTAGGAGATACTTTGGATTCAGGTACGTTTCCTTTTGAATACTTGAAACATATCATAAAATAAATGAAAGATTGTGAAGTATATCATAACCATTCTTGCTTACAGAAACACGAGATGACGAGGAAGTTGAACAAGTGGAAACCAACTTCGAAGACGAATACAGTGATGATGAAAATTAAATTATTTTTCTTTAATTTATTATTTATTAATTTATTATCTTTTTTTAATTAAAAACTGTAACATTAACAATTTTTTATATTGTCAGGTTACCAATACCGCTCTATATAATTGTCAGATTATCATTTAGGGCGACTAAGACATCGAGTCGAACCCTCTGTATAAAAATCAGACGCGCTCGAGTATTTCAGTATAAACTTACATTTTTTTTTACATTTTCAAAAATCAATCATGAGTTTTGGTCATATTCAAATCGACAGTCATTGAAATAGGACACTGTTTTGAGGTCACTTAACATTCCCTTTCAATATCTGACACGCTCGAATAACTTTTTTATTTTGTTTTTTTTATCCCTTTTTCTCAGCCCCCCCACTATTTAATCGTCAGATTAATATCTATCGGTTATCAGAAAGACAAAGCGAGTATACAAATATGAATATCTGACGCGCTCGAGTATTTCCATGTGACTGTTTTTTTTACATTTTGAAAAAGTTTTACACGCTCTTCCCCCCACTAAAATGGAGAACTTAACATAAACTTTTTTTCGTTTTAGAACCTAATCTTCACAATCCCATAGGTCCCCATGCCCCTCTAGTAACTGCAAATTTAGCATCCTGGGCTCCCCTACTATTAAGTTCCGAACATGTTCGTAACGCATTCGATACGTCCCGGGATATTAGAAGGGATATTTTATTCGGAATTTATTCTAACCTAAAAATGTTGTGTTTCTATGTTACTAACTTCACAAGTTCTTATCCTTTTTATTCTATTTTTGTATTTAAATGTCTATTAGTTTTCACAATTCATCAGTGTTTCTTGTTTGAACAAGCAGTATTAATCAAATCAGACACTTTTTGTAAGAAAACTTAATTTTAAACTACTATTTAGATGGTGAACTTCAGTTCAAGCGGCGAAGATTTAGAAGAGATTTTGGGACTTTTAAATGTTCCGAAAAATGCAAATTTTTTTGAAGAAGTTTTGCCCAATTTTGTAACCAACAATTTAGGCACCATTTCAGATCAAGTAGAGACTCAGCTGTGGCTCCTTGAGCCATATTTTTCGAATTAAAAAAAAGTAATAAAAATTTTAACAAAAACACTTTAACAATGCCCTCAACAAATACTTTAGTCACAAACGTATTCTAAGACAAAATCACGTAAGATAACGTTATGATATTCTTCGTTTTTTTTTTCGTCAAATCAAATAATCGTTCGCGGTGTCCTAAAATTCTGAACGCATCCTGAATTTTATTGCGCATACGTCAAGTTCAGGATTATACTGTATATACTGTATTATACGGTATATGTTCGGGATGTATTCAGGATGTGTTCAGGATTTGCTCCGCGAAAACAGCTAATACATACATACTTGTTTTCTTTATATTATATTCATGCGTAAGTAATACGTCGTTAGTACGTACCGACAGGACATAAATTACGTTCACAGTACGTACACAGTATTCTGAACGTACTTTGTACATTAAAAAAAATGAAAAATTGACAAGCAACCTTAACAATGCCATTAACAATAATTTATGAAACTATGTCAAATCTTAACCAATTTTTAAATACCATGCACCAGAGTGTTCGCAACGGAAAGAGCTTTCAAATGATGTATTGGAAGTAGGGTAGTTCCATTTGAAATATTAAAGTTACAGTTTTCGATTTTATTTAATAACTTTGTCAAATCTTAACCGATTTTCAAATAAGAAACGCCAAAATATTCGCAAAGAAAAGAGCTTTCCAAAGATGATTGGAAGTAGGGTAGTTCCATTTGAAATTCTAAAGTTAGGGTGGCTGGGGGTTAGGGGGATGAACATATCAAGTTGGCTTGACTGTCAAAAATGCTCCCCCTAAAAACAAAAATCGGGTCTCAGAGAATTTTGAAAAAAATTTCGGTTCTCTAGTTACAGGGTGGGGGTGGGGGGTTAAAATTTTCGTTGGAAGACCCTGTATAGTAAATTTCATAAACATTGATACAAAACAAAAATAAATAAAAAGGATGTAAACTAAAAAACGCGTCAATTTATAATTACGGGGGGACACATTTTAGAGGTATCTGTCGCCCTACAGTTTCAACCCCTAAGCGGGGGTTAATATAACTTATAAAAGTTTAAATAGAAAGGGATATCATGTGATAGCTCATTTTAAAGCTCTCTTTTTTCCAATCTTTTGACACATTATTTTTTAAAATCAGATTATTTTTCATAGAGTTATGACCTAAAAACCGTAAACCATTAAAAATTATGAATTGTAATTGAAAAGTGCATGAGTATAAATACCAATATAAACAATTGAGGAAAAACGTAAAATGTTTTTTGCGAAAGATATCTTTGACTGTATTTAACAATTTTATTTTAGTATTGGTTTCGTTGCGCACTTACCATCAAATTTCGACAATGGTTCTTTACAAGAAAGAATTGAAATAATCTTTATTTATGAAATGAAATGAATGAGTTTTGAAATGAAAGCCCTGTATATATACCATAGACCAACCCTATAGATGCATAACTCAATGGTATAATTTTGGAGCTAAACAGTGACATCTAACAAATTCGAAGAAACTAAACACAACGTTGCCACATTGATAGACCATATGATTACTTTTTTATTTGATTTGTTTCTGTAATTACAGAGTGTAAATAAATGATTGAGAAAGAATTTAATAGGTTATGTCGAAAAATGAGGCCTTTTATATAAAAAAATGTTTGACTACGAATCACCCTTTATATAAATTCTTTCGCAACCATTTATTTAAACCATGTATTTCAAATAATTATAGGAATAGGTCGCCCAAAGATTTTTAGAAAACTAGGACGACGTAGGTATAAAATAAAAAATATTTCATTAAAATTTATCACATTTTTTTAACAAAAATGCACTACCAATACTTAAAATCTCTATTAATTAACTATATAAATATTACGCAAAGTACTTATATTACGACAAACAAAATAAAATTAACTATAAATGCCAAATAATGACAATAATAATGAGTAATGACTAATGACACAGACGTTTTGCGATGAGAATGTGTTGCCATGTCTCTTTTCTTGGCTGTGAAAGCAACTGCGGCGCCATCTAACAAATTCGAAGAAACTAAAAATAATTTCCAAAATCGCCTATACGAGAAAAACATCTATAGATTTGGTCTATGATGTATACATAGGAATGATAGGAGGATAGGATACATGTAGGAAAGACCGTGTCCCCTGATGGCAAGCCTGAGAAGGACAGTTCCAGAGGACAAAAGAACGAATACCAATAAAAGGGTCCCCAGGTGTTTTTATTGGGTAACTGCACTGGCAGAGTCCCACACTACCCAACCGACCATCTGTTGGGTTTGCGTAAAGCATTTTCCCCTGGGAAAAAAAGTTACCATAGCAATGTAGAACTGTCATGTCTAAGGCGCTCAGTAAACATGACTTTAACTTTAAAATGGAGCGCGTATTTTTTTTTTAATTATGCGCCCATGTGATTCACCTAGTTTTTGAATCGAAACTAGATTAATCTAGTTTATCAATAAATTTAATGATTTATTTATAATGATTTTTCACTCTTTGTAAATTTCTATAAAATCCATCATATTTTTGGAGATAACTCTTTTTTGGCATTCATGCAATTTTTCAAATCCACATTTACAGGAAGTTATTATCGACAAAAAAATTTTCATAACACCTTTTAACAGATTAAGGGGCCTATTCTGTAATTCGTCCGCTAAAATTTAGAGGCCTCTTAAAAATAAGTTTTTAACGGACCTCTAAAAATTTATAGTTGAAATGCTATTCTGTAAGTATACATTTTAGAGGACTGTTAAAAAATGTTTATTTTAAAGGGTTCCTTTAAAATTTTAAATAGAGTATCTGGCAACAGTTCTTAAGAAGCTATTTGACATTTAATAAGTAAGTTAGAGACAAAATTTAATAAAAAAAAGAAGAGAAAAGTAATGACGATAAAAGATAGAGGAAGAGGAACGTTTGTAACTTAAACCGGTATGACATTTTGATATTTGAAATTAATTATTTTAATTATTAAGAATGTCACGGGCGCCGAGAACCACCAAAAAGCAAAAGGAGTACCTAATAAGTTATTTAGAGGAGAATAGGGTGCTACTTGGAGGGAAAGTAAACCCAATGGAATTACAAAAAATAAATAATGTTTGGAAGGATCTAACTGCGAAATTAAATTTATTGGGTCCGCCAAAAACAATCAAGCAGTGGAAAGACGTAAGTGCATGATGTGAACTCTATAATATAAATTCCATTTTAACTCATTAATTACAAATATTTTTCAGACAATTAGTGAAATGAAAACTAATGTTAGGAGACGAGCCAGGGACGTGAGGTATGGTCACAGAGGCACCGGAGGTGGGGCTCCGGTTAAGCCTTTAACGGAGCTGGAAGAAAGAATTTTGGCTTTAATATCCAACCTTACGGTAGAACCCTAGAGTGCTACCCTAGAGGAAGCTGGTGGAGTCATCAATGACGAAGAAGGTCCCTCGACAGGTCCATTACCCACACAGATTTCTCCCCAAGAAATTATTTTAGTCCCTAACTCTAATGTTGTGAGTACCTACTTATTTCACTATATATATATATATATATATATATATATATATAAAACCACAGGGATTAACGATGATTGGAGATAGAAAATAAAGTTTGAGAAAAAAAGTGTCTGTGGTATGGAGAGGTAGACGGGGGTACGTAGAAAAATTCGGCGATTCCGAAAACCTAGCAGAAGTCTGGCGAAAAAATCATTTACGTTCGCAATTCGAATTCTAAAGCAAAAATTTCGACAGATTATTATTATAATTATTAGGTTGAAACCGTTTTTGTTCACAGTTCCTATTTCTTATTTTTTGTTCGTTTCTGCATTTTTCGAGGGGCGTATATCATTTGCGCGCAGCGGTCAGTTTTGTCCTAATCCGGCAACTCACTTGCGCGCAAGGTTGCAGCAGGTAGATAGTCCCTTGCGCGCAGCGGTTAAATTCAGGTAGTTAAGTACGTTAGCCGAACATCTAAATTATTCCATACTAACTTATGTATTTAATAATGGAATCGAATCTGAAAAATGCCAATTTGGAAATAATACCTACACAGTGAAGTATGAAAATAAATCTACTATATAGGTTGTCGTTATAAGATTGGGACATAGCTTAAAAACAAACTTCTGAGACGAAAATAAGTGATTTAACCTAACTTACCTATATACAGAAGTGCTTAGTAAAGAAGACAGGTACAACGTTGGTACAACGTGTTAAAGTTAAAAATAAAAAAGAGGTTTTTGATTGAGCCGTAACAGTACAATACAGAAAATTTGTACATAATTTTTGTGTATTTTTTTTAAACCTCCTTCAATCCCTAATTGTTCCGCCCAAGTTATTTAACTAATATTTGAATTGAAACTAGAGTTAACGGTTTATTTATAATGATTTTTACTCTTTTGGCGTTCATATGATTTTCGAAATTCCTTATTTTCAACAAAAATGTATTTATTAGTCACATAAAACTTGTAGAAAACAATAAGACATATTACTTTAAACGTTAATGTTAAAAATTTAAAAAGCTTGAATAAACTTTCAACGTCCAGTTGTATATAAATTGATTGAATTCTCTATATGAAATGAACTCATTATAATCTCATTAGAATAAGGGTCGTCGGATTAAGGGATTACTTCAATTTGCGCACAAGTGAAGGGTACAGATTATTGCCATCAGGTAAGAAAACTTGACCGTGCGCGCAAGTGATGAATCACCTTTTCGAGTTCGTGTGGATTAGGCCTATTGAGGATACCACAATAAAAAACGCGCCATGCATGTATTCTACCTCTTTTGGTGGTGTGCAAAGGAATACTTTATTTCTATATATAAATATTGCCCTTTCCCAATGAAACACCCTGTATATAAAACCACAGGGGTTAACGATAATTGGAGATAAAAAATAAAGTTTGAGAAAAAAAGTTTCTGGGGTACGTAGAAAAATTCGGCGATTCCGAAAACCTAGCAAGTCTGGCGAAAAAATCATTTACGTTCGCAATTCGAATTCTAAAGCAAAAATTATGAAAATAATTCCGTGTCCGACGATATCCGAAGATTCGCGTTCCTTTCGATCAAACAAAACTGCATCATAGTGCAAGAAAATTTCGTTAATCGCAACATTTCGTCGTTTTTAACGGTCGAGAATTAAAGAGAATCCAAAAATATACGAGCACGTATAGTTTCAGATCGATCCGTTTAGTATTCACCGAGAAATTATGAAATTTATTTTGAAAAAATTACACCGATGGCAGTGGCAAAGAACGAATTTTTGATTTTCGGAAGTTGCCATTCACTTATCCAAGGGTACGAGGATGTGACGTTCGATGTACGGGGTGTTTTTTTGTCAAGAAAAGTGCTATATAAAACTGTAATTCGATGGAATATAAAGTTGGAAAAAAAAGTTTCTGGGGCATAGAGACAGAAGTCTAGCAGAAGTCTGGCGAAAAAATCATTTTCGTTCGCATTTCGAATTTAAAAGTGAAAATTTTGACGCTTTACGAAATAATTCCGTGTCTAAATTTACGCGTTCGTTTCGTCTGAACGGAACTATACCGGAGTGCAAGAAAATTTCGTTATTTCAAACATTTAGTCGGTTTTAACGATCGAGAATTGAAGAAAGTTTCATTAATTATACGTACGTATAGTTTTCCGAACGATCCGTTTAGTAATTTTCGAGAAATGATGAAATTATTTTTGAAAAAATTACACCGATGACAGAGGCGAAGAATAATTTGTCGCTTGTCGGAAGTTGTCATTTACGTATCCAAGGGTACGAGGACATTACATCCGATATACGAGGTGTTTTCACGTTAAGAGATGGAACCATATACAGGGTGTTTTTTTCCTAAGATTTTTCCTAAGATTTTATTTAAACATCCCGAGCGAGCGGAGCGAGCGAGGATCCGGCTAAGGAACCGTCATATGGCGAAGAAGGCCGAAAGGCCTTCGAGCAATCGAGCGAGACCTTTGATGCAAGCTCCCAGGTGCGTAGAAGGCCGCAGTCCCTCGAGCAATCGAGCCCTTAAAAACACCCTGTATAAGGACATGATGTACAGGGTGTTCTTATTTTAAGAAAAATGAAAAAACTAATATACAGTTTGTTTTTAATTTATGGAAAAAATAAAAATGATATACAGGGTGTTTTAATTTTGAAAGACTCAAGTCAATGTCATCCATCTGTGCGGGTATTATATAGATGGCAACGGGTCAGTGTCTCAAGAAAGGACGCGTTAGATCATAGTTTAAAACTCGCGGAAAGGTTGGAAAGGGCGCTAACGCGCCATTTCTTGGGACACTGACCCGTTGCCAGGTATATATTACCCACAGTTGGATGACATTGACATATCTTTTAAAATTAAAACACCCTGTATAATATTTTTATTTTTTCCAAAAATTAAAAACACTACATATATAATTTTTTTTTCTATTTTCTTAATAAAAACACCCTGAACATCATGTCGTTATACGCCCTGTATATCGGTTTTTTTCTTAGGAAAAAAACCCCCTTATATGGTTCTATCTCTTAACGTGAAAACACCTCGTACATCGGATGTAATGTCCTCGTACCCTTGGATACGTAAATGACAACTTCCGACAAGCGAAAAAATGTTCTTCGCCGCTGTCATCGGTGTAATTTTTTCAACATTAATTTCATAATTTCTCGGAAATTACTAAACGGATCGATCGGAAAACTATACGTACTTATAAATTATAAAATTTTCATCAATTCCCTATCATTTAAAGCGACGAAGTGTTTCAAATAACGAAATTTTCTTGTACTCCGGTATAGTTCCGTTCGGACGAAACGAACGCGTAAATTTAGACACGAAATTTTTTCGTAAAGCTTCAAAATTTTCACTTTTAAATTCGAAATGCGAATGAAAATGATTTTTTCGCCAGACTTCTGCTAGATTTTCGGAATCGCCGAATTTTTCTACGTACCCCCATCTACCTCTCTATACCCCAGAAACTTTTATTTTTCAACTTTATATTCCATCGAATCACAGTTTTATATAGCACTTTTCTTGACAAAAAAACATCCCGTACATCGAGCGTCACATCCTCGTACCCTTGGATAAGTGAATGGCAACTTCCGAAAATCAAAAATTCGTTCTTTGCCACTGTCATCGGTGTAATTTTTTCAAAATAAATTTCATAAGTTCTCGGTGAATACTAAACGGATCGATCTGAAACTATACGTGCTCATATATTTTTGCATTCTCTTTAATTCTCGACCGTTAAAAACGACGAAATGTTGCGATTAACGAAATTTTCTTGCACTATGATGCAGTTTTGTTTAGACGAAACGAACGCGAATCTTCCGATATCGTCGGACACGGAATTATTTTCATAATCTGTCGAAATTTTTGCTTTCGAATTCGAATTGCGAACGAAAATGATTTTTTTCGCCAGACTTCTGCTAGATTTTCGGAATCGCCGAATTATTCTACGTATCCCCGTCTACCTCTCCATACCCCAGAAGCTTTTTTTTCAAACTTTATTTTCTTTCTCCAATCATCGTTAACCCCTGGGGTTTTATATATATAGTGACTCGCGGAAAGGTTGGAAAGGGCGCCAACGCGCCCTTTCTTTTGACACTGACCCGTTGCCAGCTATATAAAACAAGTATATTGTATTATTCGGTCTCGCTCGCTGTACGAGCTGGACTGGACAGTTGGATGACATTGGCTTGAGTCTTTTAAAATTAAAACACCCTGTATACCATTTTTATTTTTTCCATAATTTAAAAACACCCTGTATAATAGTTTTTTCATTTTTCTTAAAATAAAAACACCCTGTACATAATTTCGTCATACAGGGTGTTTTCAAGATCTCGCCCGCTCCGCGGGCTCGATTGCTCGAGGGACTGCGGCCTTCTACGCACCTGGGAGCTTGCATCAAAGGTCTCGCTCGCTGCGCGAGCTCGACTGCTCTAAGGCCTGCGGCCTTCTGCGCATCAGACAGTTGGCTAGCAGGATCCTCGCTCGCTTCGCTCGCTCGGTGACATTGACGAGTCTTTTAAAATTAAAACACCCTGTATATCAGTTTTTTAATTTTTCCCAATTTTTTCGTAAGAAAAAAACACCCTATACAACATGTCGATATACAGGGTGTTTTTGCATTAGGCAAGGACAGCTGATCGAAAGCTCGAAGGCCTAGCGGCCTTCTACGCACTAGAAAGTTCGCTAAAAGGGTCTCGCTCGCTGCGCGTGATCGAATGCTCGAAGGCCTGGGGCCTTCTACGCGTTAAAATAGTTGGGTAGACGGATCCTCGCTCGCTCCGCTCGCTCGGGATGTTTAAATTAAATCGCCCTGTATATCGGTTTTTTTCTTAGGAAAAAAACACCCTGTATATGGTTCTATCTCTTAACGTGAAAACACCTCGTATATCGGATGTAATGCCTTCGTGCCCTTGGGTACGTAAATGACAACTTCCGACAAGCGACAAATTGTTCTTCGCCGCTGTCATCGGTGTAATTTTTTCAAAATTAATTTCATCATTTCTCGGAAATTACTAAACGGATCGTTCGAAAAACTATGCGTAGGTATAATTTATGAAATTTTCTTCAATTCTCTATCATTAAAAGTGATGAAATGTTTCAAATAACGAAATTTTCTTGCACTCCGGTATAGTTCCGTTCGGACGAAACGAACGCGTAATTTTAGACACGGAATTATTTCGTAAAGCGTCAAAATTTTCACTTTTAAATTCGAAATGCGAACGAAAATGATTTTTTCGCCAGACTTCTGCTAGATTTTTGGAATCGCCGAATTTTTCTACGTTCCCCCATCTGTCTCTCTATGCCCCAGAAACTTTTTTTTTTCAACTTTATATTCCATCGAATTACAGTTTTATATAGCACTTTTATTGACAAAAAAACACCCCGTACATCAAACGTCACATCCTCGTACCCTTGGATATGTGGCAACTTCCGAAAATCAAAAATTCGTTCTTTGCCACTGTCATCGGTGTAATTTTTTCAAAATAAATTTCATAATTTCTCGGTGAATACTAAACGGATCGATCTGAAACTATACGTGCTCGTATATTTTTGCATTCTCTTTAATTCTCGACCATTAAAAGCGACGAAATGTTGCGATTAACGAAATTTTCTTGCACTATGATGCAGTTTTGTTTGATCGAAACGAACGCGAATCTTCGGATATCGTCGGACACGGAATTATTTTCATAATTTTTGCTTTAGAATTCGAATTGCGAACGTAAATGATTTTTTCGCCAGACTTCTGCTAGGATTTCGGAATCCCCGAATTTTTCTACGTACCCCAGAAACTTTTTTTTCTCAAACTTTATTTTCTATCTCCAATCATCGTTAACCCCTGTGGTTTTATATACAGGGTGTTTCATTGGGAAAGGGCAATATTTATATATAGAAATAAAGTATTCCTTTGCACACCACCAAAAGAGGTAGAATACATGCATGGCGCGTTTTTTATTGTGGTATCCTCAATAGGCCTAATCCACACGAACTCGAAAAATGCAGAAACGAACAAAAAATAAGAAATAGGAACTGTGAACAAAAATGGTTTCAACCTAATAATCATAACTATCACTAAAAATTAATAACAAAAGAATATCAGAAACATGACACAAACAAATATGATATCTCAATATCATAGCCTACGTTGATATTTCATTACCCTCGAATGGGTGTATTTTAGAATTGAGATTTAGTGTCAAGTCTACTATAACAATAATAATTAACTATTATTATTTTTACCATTTTTCGAGTTCGTGTGGATTAGGCCTATTGAGGATACCACAATAAAAAACGCGCCATGCATGTATTCTACCTCTTTTGGTGGTGTGCAAAGGAATACTTTATTATCTTTTATAATGAAGATAATAAATGTAACACAGTTAAGTCTTTCCAATTTTTTTTCCATTTTTTATTTTACAATTTTCTTTTGTAATAATGTATAAAAATTGAATAATTAATGACCAATTATTATTAAGTGAATTTGAATTATTATAATTTTAAGTACGGATCTGTAATGGCAATATTTATAGATTTATGCGAATGTTAATTCAAAATCAATAGGTTTATTTCAGGAATTTCCATGAAAAAATTTGATGTTAATGAAGAAAAAATAATTAAAACCTCTTCAATTAAATTTTGAATGGACTAAAATTCTCATAATTTACACTTTGAAGTTAAAATTTTATTAGTAAAATGGCATGCGGAAAAATAAAAAGTTGGTCAATGTATTCAGTTTTTCATGCTCTTTTCAAATTTGTAATTCAATTTTTAAAAATTTAATGTATAGGGTGTTGTTTTAGGGTTGGTCAAATTTTAATAATTTTTGTTAAGCCAGACCTGCATTTTCAAATTTGTTAATGTGTCTATAAATTGTCATAAAGGTGTAGATTATCTACACCAAATATCAAATAATTATACTGAATGATTCAAAAGTTATGAGCCATGAAAGAAATGGGCTAAATTCAAAAAACACCCTGTAACTCGGTTATAAGGGCCGCAAGATCCATACTATATGGGTTTTTTTATAATCCCCTAGGTGACCTCTATATATGGTTAAAATATTGCCCTTTCCCAATGAAACACCCTGTATATAGTGACTCGGTGTTTCAATATACATCTAAATCTCGACTTTAGTACTCCATTTACTTTCTCAACAATATTCCTAGCTCTTACGAAATGGTAATTATAATCAGCCTCTGGAGTGTCTTCTTCTGGATCTTCAAATGGAGTTAAGAGGAAAGGTTGAAGAGGATATCCTGAGTCGCCGATAAAGAAAAAATTAGAACCCTGCAGGTACAAGTTTTCCATAGTAACCCGTACATTTGAAGCCTGCCAAATTGCCGAATCGTGAGTAGATCCAGGAAATCTAGCATTCATACTTAAAATATTGTATTCGCTGTCTACTATGATCTGACAGTTTATACTGTAATATCCTTTCCTGCTGTAGTAAGGAAGCACAGGATATGCTTCTGGGAGAGATATAATTGCAATGTGTGTACAATCTATGGCTCCCAAACATCTCGGAAAGTTATACTTTTCTAAAAAAACATCTATTACCTTACTTCTTTTGTTTTCAGTGTTTGGAAATACTATCCAGTTAGGTAATAGATGATATAAAAATAACATTAGTAACTTCATTAATACATCTGCTCATGCTCGGTTGACTAAGAGCAAAATTGTGACCCTGTCCAGAACTTAATTGGTATCCCCCCGAACCATAAAAGTGGAGAGTGGCAAGAATTTTTAAATGTATTGGTACGGCAGTAATTCTTTGTCCTTCTTGTAGGTGTGGTCCTATCATATCAATTAACATTATTGACACTTCTTTCGAAAAGTGAAAAAGACTTTTAAATAAATTGGTTGGTATTTGAAAGGGATCACTTAAGTTCCTAATACTTCTTTGGTGTAATCTAAATTCAGCCCTAAAATAATATATAAACATGGTTAATTTGAGCTATCTGAAATATTACATAATATTTCTCTTACTTTTCTTCGTTTTCAATTAATTCCTCGATCAAAACTTCACCAACAACATCTATAAACGCCATTTTGCTACTGGTTATTATTTAAAGACACATTTTAACATCCCTTTAAAAACAATAGTTTTAACAGGCCATTTTAAAGGAATCCTTTAAAATTTTAACGGAAATGTAGTTAGCAAATACCGATTTTATTTTAGCGCCGGTTAAATTAAAATTTTAACGGCCTCTAAATTTTAGCGGAAGAGTTACAGAATAGGCCCCATAGAATAGCATTTCAACTATAATTTTTAGAGGTCCGTTAAAAACTTATTTTTAAGAAGCCTCTAAATTTTAGCGGAAGAGTTTCAGAATAGGCCGCTACAAACGTAAGTTTAGAAATCGAGGTATATTTTGGGGACTGTAAACATTGAACGCTTAATCCGAAACCGGCACGTTTTCAACGAACGGACTATAATTAATTATTAAAAAAATCATTTGTGCAACACAAATCATATAGAAATGTTACAGGCACGTGAACGAGTGTTTTTAAAAAGTTTATTTTCACAATATTTCAGAAAATACGAAATTTGGAACTTCTTATTGGGAATATAAGGGTGAAAGAGGACTGTTGTTTATAGGAATTTTGAAATAATTTTCAGGATTTAAGTTTATCATTTCTTCTAATTTGTCCAAATCAATGTGTAGAATATGTCGATGATAATGAGAAATTTCTCTGGAAGTTCCAATGTCTTCGGCATAATAATCGTTATTCGGAATCTTCTGAATCTGAATTTTGTCGTGACGTCCCAGGGATAGGGTTATCCTGTAAATATTTTTTATTGGTAATTTTACGAATTCTTTTTACGTGTTTTAAATGCGTACTGGTTTTATTTCCTTTGGAAGTTTCACCGATAATTTTTGTTTTTTCTTGTGTTTTAGGGTGCATTGTGGTAAATGGATTAGATAATTTAGCTTTATGTTTCTTTTTGGTAACGCGAAATGTTTGCTCGGTATCGATTTCGGGGATAGGTTCAGCATTTTGGTTATGTTTGTCTAATAGTCCTTGTCGTTTTTCTTTTTGTTTTTTAAAAACGGTAATAATTCGTCTTTGTGTCTCTGATTGTAGGTCTGATAAAGGGGAAGATCGAAGTCAAAATGTATCTCTTTAATGTAAGGTCCATAAAGAATCGAAAATGGTGAATAATTTGTAGTACTATGAATTGATTGACTGTAAATTAAAATAGCATGAGTGAAAACTGTGACTATCGTCAAGTGAGTCGTGTGGATTTTGTTCTCGTAAGGTTCGTAGTTTTTCGAGTAAAGTCGAATGGAAGCGTTCAACAGGAGAATTAGAGGAAGAACTATTGACAGTAGTAAAATGGATTTCAATTTTATGGAGATTCAAAAATTCTTTAATTACGGACGAGTTAAATTCTGTACCATTATCGCAGACGATTTTTCGGGTAGTTATTATGAGAAAAATAATGTCTGAGTTTGCTTAAAACAGAAAAAGACGTCTTGTCTGGCATTTTGTGGCAACACTGAGCATATTTGGAAAATGAATCTACTATTTTTAAATAAAAATTTTTGTTACAGTGAAACAGGTCGATGTGAAGAATGTCAAAGGGTTTTTGTCCTAAAAGAGGTCCAAGTTGGGGTACGTTATAGGGGCGTCTTTCGTATTTATTATTTAGGCAAATTTCGCATTGATTAATGTAGTCAGAAATAGTCGTTTGCATTGAGGACCAATAAAATTTTCTTCTTAAATGTTTATAGGTTTCGAATATACCGTTATATTTTCCGAATGATATTTTTTAACACATTCTATTTGTTTTTCCTTCTGTTCAATGTCTGTCAATAATTTGTTACAAAAAATAACTTTCACGGTCGAGTCTATGTTGTCTATAAAGAAATTACAAATGTAGGGTCTAAAATCATGTGGCATTTTAATTGCAAATTTTTGATTTGGTCTTAGTAAGTCTTTAAGGGCTTGTTTAATGTCGGATTGCCAGTTGTCTGTTACATGAATCGTATACCTATGCTTTTTAAAAATTTCTTTGTACTCTATGTCGAGTTTTGACGAATCGGGGATAATTATTATTTGATTTTTAGACAAATTAATTGGTTCTTCCGAAATAGGGATGCCTGTAATAGGGTTTTCTACTGCTGTATGTCGTGTATTGTTATCGTCATCATTATTACTGTTGTCGGAATTTAATGTCAGAAATTCGTGTAAATTAAAATAGGAAGCATCGGAATCAGGGGGTTCAGCGCAGTTAGAGTTAGAACTATTTGTATCGATAGCATTAATTTGAACGCGAGAAAGGGCGTCAGCCACTTGATTTTCTTTACCTTTTCTGTATTTTACTATAAAATTGTAGTCTTCGCTACAATAATTGCTAATAATTCCTTTTCGATTGTCGAATAATTTTGCTCAGCGGAAATTAGTGTTCGAGAATAATAAGCGATGGGATGATTTTCTTGTGATAAAACGGATCCAATTGCTATTTTTGAGGCGTTAGTAGTAAGGGTGAAAGTTTTTGTAAAATCGGGGTATTGAAGAACTGGGGAATTACTTAATACTTCTTACATTTTTCGAAGCATTCAATGTATTGAGGATTATTTGGATCAATAATTGCTCCTTTTCGGGTGCATCTAGAAAAAGGGGAAGTAATTTTTGCAAAATTTGGAATAAAACGGCGGTAATATCCGATAAGTCCTAGAGAAGATTTAATTTCTTTTATGGTTTTTGGAAGGGGAAATTTTTGAATAGCTTCTATTTTTGAAGGGTTAGGTTTAATTCCTTGAGGAGTAACAATATGACCGAGGAATGCTACTTCTTTAGTAAGAAATTCGGATTTATTTAATTGAACTTTGAGATTCGTTTCTCGGAATAGTTCAAAGATTTTTGCGATATGAACGAGATGTTCATGTAAAGATTTCGAAAAAATAATAACATCATCCATGTAGACAAAGCAAAATTTATATACGAAGGGTCTTAGAATATTATCCATTAATTTTTCAAAAGTAGCGGGGGCATTTTTAAGACCAAACGGCTTTCTAACGAATTCGAAATGGCCATGGGGCACATTGAAAGCAGTTTTTTCAATAGAATTAGGATGAACTTCGATTTGATGGAATCCTTGGGCAAGATCAAGAGTTGTAAAATAAGTAGCTTTTCCTAAATTATCTAAAATTTCGTCAATTTTTGGTAGCGGATATTTATCTTCTATTGTGTTTTCATTCAATTTCCGGTAGTCAATTACCATTCGAAATTTTTTTTCTCCGGAAGCGTCTAACTTTTTTGGTACTATCCAAATCGGAGCAGAATAGGGAGATATCGAGGGTCTAATTATTTTATTATCTAACAATTTATTTATTTGTTTAGTGATCTCTTCTTGCATTGCCTTGGGGTGACGAAAACTTCTAACATAAAAAGGGTTCTCATCTTTAGTTCTAATTTCGTGTTTAATAGCTAACGTAAATGATAAATCGGATTTTTTATCGTAGAAAATGTCTTTGTATTTTTTGCAAAGTTCTAAAATTTTGTTTCTTTCCTCTGGATTTAAATGCGAGTTCGAATTATCGAGGGATCAAAGTTTGTGGAGCCGCTTGTGATTTCGTAATCGTCAAGACGTTCAACTTTTATAGGGTCAAATTGCGCCGGACTAGGTAAGACGATATTGTCTACGTAGCCATTTGTTACCGTGTTGATTGATTGCGGAATTTTTATGTTATTAATTTCGATTTCCGGTAATACAATGTCACCTTTGGGTACATCGACTGGAATTTTATTATACAGAGTGGAAAATGGAATTTCAATGTTAAATTTTCTTAAAGTCAACTTTTTCGAATGATAATCAATTAATGCGTTCTAAATCAAAATTTCCGAGCAAAATATCGAAATCTTTGCTCCAATCGGCAATTCGAGCATCGATCGGTTCATCGATATTGTAACCGTTTTTCGGTGTGTCGATTACAATTGGCGCAAATCGGTTATAGAAATAATTACGGGAATGCCTCGGGCGCCAGATTTTTGAAATGGTTTACTCCACTTACCTTCAGAAGCGGCGTTGAAGAACCTGGGTAGCTACAGATGGAGATACGGTGCTTCCAGGGGTCGGCGAAAATAATTGACCCGTATACAGAGTTGATACTAAGGGTAGACTTTACTTACCCTTAGTAACGTTATGAAAGCAACCGGTAGCTAGTGTCTAATTTATTTTATCGGACAGGGAACGGAAATAACTCCGAGTACGAGTATAAGTTATTAAATTAAATTTATTCTTGTCTAAATAAAATAAATAAAGCAAATTCGAAATACATAAGTACAGGCGGCGTAAAATAAATACAAGCGGTGCGGAAATAAATACCAGCGGTGCAAAGCAACAGTACCGAAGAACAACCAAAACCAGGTACAATAATGTTAAAGAAGAAAAGCGGAAAATGTAAGCGGGAAATAAATGAATAGACAAAATCTTGTACACATACAAGCAGTAGCGTATATTACAAGTAATTTTATTTCGGTAAGTGAATAATTTAAATTCTGTGGTTTTTCACGATCGGAAAATGTTGTCGGGGAATTTTCTTGGAGGAAAATCTATATCAAACCACGAGGAGTAGCTCTACTCGCAGGTGGAATTGATTTTTACCGCGGAAAATTATAGAGAGCTGGGAAATAATATGTTGGGGAGTTTCCTTGGAGGAAAATCGGATCAAACCACGAGGAGTAGCTCTACTCGCAGGTGGAATTGATTTTTTACGCGAAAAATTCTAGAGAGCGGAAAATAATCTGTCGGGGAGTTTTCTATGAGGAAAATCGGTATCAAACCACGAGGAGTAGCTCTACTTGCAGGTGGAATTGATTTTTTTTACGCGGAAAATTGTAGGGAGCGGGAAAATCAAATATTTAATCGTCACCCGATCACGAGAAGTAACTCTACTTGCAAGTGAAAGGGTTTGTTTCGCGGAAAATTTGATCAGTGACAGTGTAACTCGATACCAGCTCACGAGAAGTAGCTCTACTTGCAAGTGAGGCTGATTTTTCCACGGAAAAATGAATAGAAAATATTGTAATTAAAATCAGAATTTCGGTCAAATTACAAAATGCGGCCACAGAATTAAATACTCACTTCATAATAAGTTTGAAAGATTCGGAAACGGTTCGGAAGCTTGTTTATTTACCCAAACAAGTGGAACAGCGGAACTGCCGTTTTCGGCAAAATTTGCGACTTTTATTTAATTATTAAAGGGACAAAAAATAACCCTTTAAGTGGGAACAACGGTAGTAGTGGTTTGCCCAATAAACAAGCGTCGAACGATTTCGTAGGTGGGATCAATCGAATAGTGTTTATACGGAAATTTCCACAACAGCGTACGGCGACAAATTAAGATCACAAAAAACTGTTGATATCGAGGTTATCGGTATTTCGGAAAGATATTCGCTTTGCAAAATTAAATTTTAACACCGATAAATTCGTTTCACATTCGATTGAAAAATCTACCGTTACATTTATATTTAAATTCCCCAAAAAAATAATGAAAAAAATATGCTTCATTACAATACCGTATTCCCTAAATAATGTAGTTTTAATATTGAAATAGTATTTTTGAGTTAATTTCATAGAAGTAAGTAAAAATGGTTTTTCGTATTTATGTAGCGGATTAAAAAATGTTGAAGCTTTTGGGGTAATAATACTATCTGATCCTCCGGGATCAATTAGTACTTTTAAACCTGAATGCGGCATAATGAAATAGGGTAATTGGGGATAAATTTTTATGTTATTTAAATTTACAAGGGAGGTGGTTCGTTCATCGGACCTGACTGAAAATCCTCACTTGTTTCATAGTTGACGTCACAATTGTCGGCGACAAATTCTGGCTTTTCGCGAGAATCAATGTTAAAATGGTGAGTTCTTCTCGTGGAGACACTCATGGGTTCGTTTCTAGAATTAATGGTTTGTACACCACTCATAGGGGATGAATCATTTTGAACGTTGGCAGTATTCCTTTGGAAAGGAGAACGATTAAATTGTTGGGAATTATTTCTGAAATTGTTATTAGGCGGTCTGTTATAGTTATTGGATTGATTATTGGGAAATCTGTTTCCTGAAGCGTTATTAATTTGAGAATAATTTTGAGGGGCATTTTGTTGAAAGCGATTTTGCTGAAATTGATTTTGTTGAAAATTATTGCGCGGTGGAGAATTATTGGGTGGAGTTCAACTGGTCCCCGCGGTCAAATTTACCCAAATATAATCCTTTTTCGACTCGAAAGCAATCAGTCGATTGGTCCCCAATACCGGATTAAAGGTTTCTATTACCATTTCTATACGTATACATTTACAATTTAATGACAATTTAATGATCGATTGAATAAAATTTAAGACTTCGATATGGAAAACCCCATCCCTTACGCAAAGTAAATATCTTGAACCCGAATAAAGAAATATAAATTACTAAAATTTACTATGTTATTTCATTTAGTTTGCTTCGTTTAGTTGGTTTCGTTTAGTTCGTTCGTTAGATTTCGTTCAGTACCTATATAAAGACATTTTTGTGTTTGTGCTACAATGGAATCAATGTTAAGTCAAAGAGGAAAAAAGTTACTAATAGTAAATAAGTATACTTTTGGAAAAAGCAAGGAAATAAAGCTGGGAATTTCATATAAGTGTACCCGTCGTGGGTGTAAAGCAAGTATTACAGTGGACAAATCCGAATCTGTGTTGTTGAAGGCCAATGGAGAACATGATCATCCACCATCCGACAATGTAGAAATAAAAAAACTCCAAAACGGATTGAAAAGAAAGGCGACAGAAGATATTTGCATTAAACCTAGCAAATTAATTAATAATGGAATTAGAGGAGAAGGAACAAACTTCAGTGTGACTACTACAGATGTTGACAACTTCAGAAAAAGCATCTACAGGGCCAGAAGAAGTATATTGCCACCTTTACCAAGAAGTTTAGATGAAACACATTGCGCATTAACAAAAATCAGTTGTGTTACTAACAAGGGCGAACATGCTGTCGATAATGGCCATTATATACCATTAGCATATTTTCTGTTACCGGATAAAAAGGCAAGTACTTATAAAACTGCATTTAAAATATTAAAGGAATATTGTTTTAATAATTTTAATTTAAATTGGAATCTAAATAAAGTTGTTTGCGATTTTGAAAAAGCCATACACTGTGGCATAAGAGAAATTTGGCCTAATATTGCAATTATTAGATGCCGATTTCATTTAACCCAATCATGGTTCCGAAGAATTCAAACGTTGGGTTTGGTTTCCGAATATAATAACGAAAATTCTGAAATCGGCAAGTGGCTTCATTACACATTCGGCATTTTATTTTTAGACAGTAATGAGGTTGCAGATTGTTTTTGTCAGGATTTAATTCCTATAATGCCAACCGACGAACGTTTAATTTCATATACACTTTATATGATTAATACATATACAAACAACTCCTCCGACTTTCCTCCTTCAATGTGGGCATCTTGCAGTAGTTCCACGGAACGCACAACAAATGCTTGTGAATCTTTTCATAAGCATTTCAATTCGTCATTTTATTCGGCTCATCCCAATATATACAAATTTATTGATGTCATTCTGAACATACAATTAAATACATACATTAAAATAAATAGTATACATTTACCTATAAAAATCAAAAATTGTAATTATAGGAAGCGCCACGAATATTTATCAAATTTGATAACCAAATATAAAAGTAATAATATAGAGCGAATAATGTTTATAAAAGCTGTATCTTTTCATTATAATAATAGGGACTGAAAAAATGTTATTTAGTATTATATTAATATTTGTGTGTAAATTGTGTGTTTTTGTGTGTTGAGTTTTTTGTGTGTCGTCTTTTTAAATTTTTGTGTTTTTTGTTACATTTTTTATTCGTTTAACTATATTAAATATTTTATTGATGTATATAGTTGTTTTCTTTTAATACATTTTGTACCAATTCTATAAATTTTTAAATACTATTAGATACTTATTTCATGTTTTCGACACTAAAAACTGCATTTTGTCCAAATTGTCTCAGCTATATGTAAGTACACTAGAAGATGTTAGCCAAATGGTAGTAATGCAGGCAATGTAAAATCTTATCTAATCGGATTAGGAATATTTTGACCGCGGGGACCAGTTAGCCCATTAAATTTTGAAACTGGGGCCCAATCGACCTGTAGGATTATGGAACCCCGCTGACAAAAATGACCGTGGGGACCAATTGACCAACACCGGAATTATTACTTCTGAAATTGTTTCTTTGAATGGGGTTGTTTGGTTTTTTGGTTGGATTGAATTTTTTATTTTGTTGACCCTTTTGAAAATTCATGTACATTTGCTGATTTTTGTGGTTATCGTAAGTAACGCACTTTTGTAAGGCTTCGTCTAACGAATTGATTTCAAAATGCGATAAATATTCGGCGTAAGGTTCATTTATACCAGTACGAAAAGTTTTTAAAGCGAGATTTCGAAAATAAGGGGTTTTAAAATTAATTGTCGCTTCATTGTCGTTTAATGTAATATGTTGAAGTAAATCGTTTAAATTATTCGTCACTCGTGGATGATATTGGTCGTAGGTTTCATTGAATTTTTGAGCAGTTGTCGATAATTGTGTCAATAAAATGTCTTCTGAACGACGATCACCGTACTTGGCTAGTAGGGCTGGTCTTATGTCAGTCCAGATTGTTTTGTTAGCATAATTTAAAAAATCTCTAGGCTCTCCTTTGATACGAGAGACAATATTAGCATTTAAAATAAATTGTTACGTAGCAGTTAAATTTTGAACAGCTAAAAACACTATTAAATTGTCAACCGATCTGATGAACGTCGAAACATTATCATCTTCTTTAGCAAATTCTGGTAAAGTAGCACAAAGGCTTGCAATATCGCTATTAGTCATAGGCATTTCGGTACAGTCAATGTTTCGAGACTCCTCAAAAAATGTTTCTTCACTATTGATTTGAGAAGTGCGAGAACTATTTGTCTTGGAAACGTCTGATGATTCTAATGAAAGCTACGAAAGGTTTGTAAGTGGCGAGTGAAGTAAACTTTCTTGACAAATCTCGTCTACAGTGCTCATAAAAGATAGAAAAGAGGATCGGTATAGTCCGTTCGTTGAAATCGTGCCGGTTTCGGATTAAGCGTTCAATGTTTACAGTCCCTAAAAAATACCTGTTTTCGGGGAAAACGCCAACTGCTCAAAATTATTTTATTTTATCAAAATTAATCTGCTGTAAAACACTGTGAATGAAATTTTACGGTTGAGGTGGGATTTTGTTTTTTACACTATAAATTACAAAGTTTACCAAAAATTTTGTTTGCTTACGATTTTTTGATTATTTAAACAAAAATCTAAAAAAAATAATATTTGAGCATATAACTTTGTTATAAAACAGATTTTTTTATGTATACTTTGAACTTTACCCGAAAAGGTATAGAAGAACATCTTTCCAAGATACCTGTGTGTATTTAAGGTCGTATACAGGGTCAATCATGGTAGCCATGCATTAAAACTTTTAGGAGTTCCTGAATAGTTACGAATCGGAAAAATTAGGAGCAAGTTAAAGTCGATGTTGTGAGTTTTTCTAAAATTTTTTCAACCATGTGAGACTTCCGGTTATACCGGAAGTAGAAGTGAACTTCGTTATTTTAAAAGGAAAGTACCATTTTTGACTTCATTTTTGGATTCTGTGGCCCTTTTTAACTAGACTTTGATAATAACACCATATGCCAAAAATGCACCATTTTTAAATTATTTAATTTTTTCCGATAGGTATATTTTTAAAACGGTCTAGTCTAGTGTATTTTCTATGATATCTCTATTAATAATGCACATTCAAGTTTGAAATTTGGTATCGATAATGTCCACACATAGTACCAAATGGTATTAGACTGTGTTTTCATGGTTCATTTAATTAAAGGGTGTTTAAAATTGGGCAACTTACATAAAATGACAATAACTTTATTATTTCAAATGGATCACCCTGTATTTTATGGCATTGAGCTGTGGGTATAGTTAAAAATTGGCGAAAATTGGGCGAAAATTGGACGCGACGAAAATTTGACGCGTTGACAATTGGACGCAATTTTTTATTAAACACCGAAATAAGATGATAGAATAAGAGAGAGTTAGCAAGTAGTTGTAATAGTGGTAATTTACTTTCAACTCTACATTAAACGGACTTAGGGCATTCAAATTTTTCAGACTTCGGAATTCAATTTTCCGAGACCATTCATAAAAATTATTTCATACTGTGATTTATTTTAGATTTAATTCTATCTATTACTCTTAGTAAATTTAAATCTGTAATATTTGTTTAGAATGTTTAGAATTATTATTTCTGTGAATTAAATAACGTTATTAAAAGATAAACTAATTATTTTCTAGGAATAATTGAATATCTATTAAAGTTCATCAGTGTGTACCTTTATACAGGGTATTTCACAATGAGCTTAAACTATCTGTATATTGAAAACTAATTGCCCGGTTGCATCTTTTAAAAATAATAGCAGGCAATTAAAGGTAATAGCAGGTAGGAGAATACCTGAAAAATACTCAGTATATTTTTAGGAAGAGATTATCCATAATTTGAGTTTCCAAGCGAATTTCTCAATACAGATTAATATTGATCGATTTTTATTGACCTGCATTTACTATTTATTCGGGTGGTATCTTTAACAAAATGTAATAACCTGATGACTATTAAAGAGTGAACATGGTTCTTCAGTTCGTGACAAGTGAAAGAGGTAACCGAATGCTAGTGCATAACAGATTCATTTTAAAAAAAGAAAAAATCATTGGAGAGAAGACAATTTGGAAATGTGCAGAATACAATACAAACATATGCCCAGGAAGGGTAAGGAAAATTATATCTTTTTTCAACAAAATATATTAATACCGCTCTCATATCCTAAAACAATTTTATAACTTGTGTAATGTATAACTTATTAAATGAAGTACATTAACTCGTTTTCAGACAAGTATAATGTAAAATATCGTATATTACACGTCCGGAAATAGGTTTTACGTTCTCGCATGATTTCTCGTACAGTTCTTACAATTTCGAATTTATTTTCAAAGTGAAATATACAGGGTGTAACAAAAAGGTGGGCCATAAATTATACCCCTTGTTCGGGGAAAATATGAACACAGTGTAAGAATAGTATGTTCAAAATCTTATGACGGTTTGTCCAATATTTTTCGAGTTATTTGAATTTTTGAATTTCTTTTTAATTAGTAACTTCAACAGGCTATAACTTGTTTTGTATGCATTTTTGTATATGGGTAAATGGGATCCAATCGATCTTATTTTCACACCCGAATAAGGGGTATAATTTATGGCCCACCTTTTTGTTACATGATATTAATAGAAGTTGTCTCTGTATTGATGTTCTATGTTATTTAATTGCAGGTACATACACTTAAAGGAGAAGTAGTTAGAACCACAGAACATTTGCATGTCGCTGACGCTGGAAAAGTTGAGGCAAAGAAAGCTGTTGCAGCCCTGAAGGAAAGAGCAAGACAAACTGAGCCATCAACACAAGAAATAGTAGCTAACGCAACTGCCAATTTGCCCGCTGCCGTTTCAACGCAGATGCCGTCCGTAAGATGTCTGAAGAGAACCATTCAACGTGTTCGAAAAGTGGCAGAGAACGTCCCACCAAATCCACAGAACTTCAAAATTTGACAGAACTTCAGATTCCCCATGATTACACCATAATTGACGAGGAACCTTTCCTTCAATTTGACAGTGGACCTGGAGTCAATCGAATTCTGTTATTCGCCACTGGACAGAACCCGGCTTACCTACAAAGATGCGAGCATTGGTATGCGGATGGAATGTTTTCTTCTGCACCTGCATTGTTTAGCCAGCTATACACAATACACGGAGTACAGTACAGCAATGTTGTACCCAGTATTTACGCTCTTCTACTCAATAAAAGTCAGGAAACTTACGTACGACTTTTAGAAGCTTTGAAGACCCTTAGAGCGAATCTTAGACCTACATCAATAATGGTGGATTTTGAGAGGGCTGCTATGAACGCTTTCTCCCAAGAATTTCCGCATTCCAGACTTCGTGGATGTTTCTTTCAGTTCAGTCAATGTGTCTGGAGACGCATACAACAAGCAGGACTGCAAGTTCGATATTCTGAAGATGCCACATTTGCTATGCAATTACGATTGTTAGCAGCCTTAGCATTTGTTCCACTCAACGATGTATTTGATGCGTTCGACCAACTGCTGGAGAGTGATTTCTATGTTGAAATGAAAATCTATTGTTGCCAATAATTAACTATTTCGAAGATACGTGGATTGGTCGAATTGATAGGCGGCGAAACCGAAGAGCACCAATCTATCCTATTGATTTGTGGAACGTTTACACCTCCGTAGATGATGACTTGCCTCGCACTAACAATGCTATTGAAGGATGGCACAATAGTTTTTCGTCCGTACTTCATGCTGTACATCCATCGATTTGGAAATTTATAAACGCCCTCTAAAAACAAAATAACCTGAACAGGTTAAAGATAGAACAATTAATTGCTGGGCATGAACCGTCCAAGAAAAGGATCTACCGCGACACGGCACAACGTATAAAAGTTGTGATTGGTGAATATGCAAATAGACCTATTTTAGAATATTTACGAGGAATTGCCCACAATTTTCAATTACAGACTTAATTTATTACATATGATGTGTGTACATTTTTTATAATACAAACCTTATTACAATTTTTAACAAAGCCTAGATTCTCTTATTGTACTTATTAATATGAAGAACACTGTTCAAAACGGTACGCGTCCAATTGTCGGGCGTCCAATTGTTGCGGCGTCCAATTGTCGGGCGTCCAATTGTCGGTCGTCCAATTGAACGCGACCAATTGACGGTACACCCAACGAACGGACTATACTTACAGGAAGATCACTAGTAACGATGATTTCAGCATACCAAATCTTCTCTTCAATGGCTCGTTGAATTCTCGTTGAACAACTGAAGTTGACCAGGAAACGTTGATGTTTCTGTATGAAAATCCTGTTCGCAGCGCCAGAAATGTTACACGCACGTGAACGAGTGTTTTTAAAAAGTTTATTTTCACAATATTTCACAAAATACAAAATTTGGAACTTCTAAGCAATTTTGAAAACGTTATAACAAAGATTGCAAAACAAAAGAACCCGGTTAAAAGGTGTACAGTTAATTTATAGAAAAATAGTGCTGATGTAATAAAATAGTCGATCGGCGATTACATTTCTATATCTTATATCTCATTTCCGAATTTGAGAAATGGCTGTATCGCGGCATTTTCACTACTACTTTAGATGGAATTTGGTCAAGAAAAAATTAACGCAGCGGTCATTAAATTAAACAATTAATTATTTGACAACTGTCATTGTCATTTTAGTTTTCAAGCCTGCTATGTTGAAATATGGTAAAGTAAATTAAATAGATACCTTGGCTAAAATAATTTAAATGCAAAAATCTCGATATGGGCTGAATTTATGCTATTAAAACAAGTATACCTTTTCTTTTCAAAATTATATGGTGTATCATATGAACTTGAAAAAAAAAATTAAAAAAGGGCAGGATTAAAAAAATATGGATACTTTTCTTCATCCAGTAAAGTGTATGTGGCGCCCTCTTTATCTAATCTCAAAATTGATGACATGCTCATGATTTACTAACTTAAAAATATAACCATTCTAAATTTCATGTCAATATGTTAAATAATTAAGGAATTATTGCAAAAAACGAAAAATTAAATTTAACTTTAACACCCTGTATCTTGGGAGTAGATAACATTTGACCCATAGTTATTTAGTAAAATATTCATATTTTGAGGTCCTGAATCTATGGTTAAAATATTGATTATTCTTTACGGGACACCCTGTATACAAAATAAATTTTTATGTGCGGTTTTTTCGGTGTGCGCTATTATGCCTGTGAGCTTGTTTCCATGTGCGCTTGTTTCCGTGTTCGCATTTTTCTATGTGCCGATATTTCTTGTGCGTTTGTGTGACTGTGCGCATTTTTCATCGCGTTTTTTTCCTGTATGCTTTTTTCCCCTAGAGCTAAACAGTTGAAAATCGAGAAAAACGGCTTACATGGTCCTATCCTATCCTAGTCCTTTTCAAGTACTATCTAATGACATAATATAAAAGGTATACAGGGTGATCAAAAAAATATAAAATTTTTATCAATTTTTTTCTGTACCATTAGATAGAACTTGAAAAGTTAGGATAGGACCATGTAAGCCGATATGTTTCTCGATATTCAACTGTTTAGCATTCAGAGCCTCCGAAATTCAAAATTTTGTGATTTTTGAGTCCTTTATTATGTGACCAAAATACCAAGTGTGGCCCCTTTTTGGAATCAGCTCATCGAGTAGAATCCAAAAATGTAATAATATATGGGGTGGTCCATTTAAAAAAACATAACTTTGATATGTAACTTTTTTTGGGACATCCTGTATACTTGAAACTAATTTTAAAATATACCTTAATTAGACATACACAAATGAACGATACCCTCATCTATTATCGATGACGAGAAGTAAAATTATTAGAATAGAAAAATGATTTCTTGGTTCTGGAAGTATCCATATTAAGAAAAATATATCAAAACTTGTCACAGAAAATGAAAAAACTAAATAAATGTTTTAGCATACTTTGAAGCCCAGCATCCTAGACATTAAATTCCAAAAGCTTCTCGAGATTTGGGTATTTCTTTCTGGTCGGTGCAAAGAATTCTGAATACTCACAAAATGTAGATATCCATATTAGATCCATGTATAGAAATACATGTCCATTGTTTTCGAGATGGTCATGAAATCAGAATACTTGAATTAGAATAGTGCATAAAAGGCATCGCGTAGACATCTAGATAACTAAAGAAGAAAATTTATCATAGCTTAATTTATAAAAGTTCAATTATTTCAAAAAGCGACTGGATTTCGGTATAGGGAATACCCATGTGGATCGAATCGAAAGGGCCTAAAAACCCCACATCAGCTCATTGCCCTAAAATACAGGGTGATCCATTTGAAATAACAAAGTTATGGTCATTGGATTTAAGGCTGGATAAGTTACCCAAGTTAGTAAGACAATATTAAACACCCTGTAAATGAATCATGAAAACAGAGTCTAATATTATTTAGTATTATGTCTGGACATTATCGATACCAAATTTCAAACTTGAATGTGAAATACAATGAAATACAATAGGCCGTTTTTAAAAAATATATCGAAAAAAATTAAATAATTTAAAAATGGTGCGTTTTTGGCATATGGTGTTATTATCAAAGCCTAATTAAAAAGGGCCATAGAATCCAAAAATGAAGTCAAAAATGGTACTTTCCATTTAAAATAATGAAATTGATTTCTACTTCCGGTATTTTTTTTCAAAATTAAAAGCACAATTTTTCAATAGGTAAACTTTTTTACATATATTTTTAGCTACACATTGCATATATTTTTTTTAAATCCATTCACTGTATGAGAAGTCCTAGGTTTTCACGTTTTTAATGCACTGGGAAACTAGATTGCTTCTTCAAAATCAGCCGTCCTGTATTCTGGATTGAAGTTGAGCCCGAAATTTCTACATGCCTGCTTAACTAAAGTAAATGCTCTTGTGTCAGTTTTTACACTTTTATCAGGAAGCAAGCAATGTATGTAAATCCCGTTGTGTACAACATGTGTCGTAAATAATTGGCAAAAAAATTTGGCACAATAAGAAAATGTTCCATCCACAAATACATTGAGGCTATTTCCGCATAACACTTTTAGATTGGCGAGACACGAAAAACTCACAATATTGCACTCCCTTACGTTGAATAGTAAAAAATCTTCTCCTTGATTTGTTGTAATTTCAATGGAATCCAGAGCATCATGAGTATCCAAAATGTTAGACGGCAGAATTGGTAACACTTTTCGGCGACTCCGGTATATATTTTTGCGAATACACCCCAATTTGCGATATGTTAATTCATTACCATACTTTGGAGATCTTACGATTTCTTGCCTGATCAATTTCAGTGGCCTCTCTGTTAAATCGTCGGTTGCTTTTCTTTTGATACTGTTGTTAATAGCTTGAGCAGCAAGGTTTCTTGGAGCATCATGGTTGTGCGTTCCATCTTCACTAAATAATAGCGTCTTCTCCGAATTTGTTACAATCTTCGCTTTACAACTTCTTGTCACACATCTCCAGATTTCCACATTATCTTTAGAAGTGTATCCGTAAGCAAACTTATAATTATTACGAATAATTAAGTCACTATCACGCTGGCATTTAATAACATCCATTATTTCGAAAAAGCGAAAATATGAAAAAAAAATGACGTGGACGAATATACACTTTACAAACAATCAGCAAAGCAGAGTAATAACTAATAGAAGGAAAAGAAAATCGGTACATATTTATATGTCCTCAGTCAAACTGTAATCGATCAAAAATCGATCAAGTACTTATCCCTTCTGTTATTTTTAATGAAATTCGGTATTCTACATTCCGCATCATACCATTATAATCATGTTCATTATAAAAATATATTTCTTAAAATTCTGTAAGCCCTTGCCTGGAAATGTAAATACTGTTTACTACATTACCAAACTACGTGCCGGCGGTGGTAAATTGGGCGCAGAAATATATTAATTACCTGAAAGCTTAAAAGGGTATTTTAATCCTATAAGTAAATTGGGCGCAAGACTATTACAGGTAGAAAAAGGGATTATTTGAGTTTATTGCAAACTTTAGGGTGCGTACAGACGAGACACTAAAATGTCGACACTTTGATCTATATTTCATCTATCTAGCGAATGTCGGTGTATGTACAGAAGTTAGACCAGTGTTGCTTCGACCAATATTCGCTAATATTCGCTCTTTAGATCAAAGTGTCGACATTTTAGTGTCTCGTCTGTACGCAGCTTTAGATATATAATTTTAATTTCTTGTATCTATCTTGTACAATACGATAGGGAATTCATTGAAATTCGGTAAACATTTCCTGTGCATCCACATTGGGTAAAACCCAACATACTCCAATGGTAGTACGCCTGCTTTATTTTGTAGTATCGTCAGTATTTGCTATTCTTCACTATCTACATTTTGATTGAGAGTCTCTTTCTATAGAGTACACCGGCAAAAGTTTGCCACTCTGTATAAGACTGTTACTGTATAATATAAAAAAATATGACTGATTAATACTACATTCATATTCAAACAAAGATTTTCAAACAGTTTTTTACTTTGGTAGCACATACCTACTATTTTAAAATGGTAGCCCATGAATATTTAATTAATTTCCTCTATTATATGTATATTGAAATGGAATATGTGCATGAAAATACTTTGTTGTAAATGAAAATTCTCAATCGTCAAAAGAACGAGTTATAGGTATTGATGGTTATTTTCTGGGAACTCTTTGCGCCCAATTTACCTGTACGATTAAACGGACCTTTCGTTCTCCGCGCCCAATTTACCTGTAGGTTTAAAATTTATAAAACCTTTTGCGCCCAATTTACGTCCGCCCCTACGTGCTTGATGAAATTTATTAGGTCATTAGTCATTAGTCGATAATCTCTTAAGTAGTATCAGGTAGAATATTGCAATTTGCCCGGTTGTCCTATCATTAGAGAGGTAGGTATTTTGGGGACTACCGAGTTGTACCAGGACTACCTGAGTTAATGCCTTTCCCGTCTTGATCCGGATTATATTGACCACCGAGTTGTACCACCACCTAATGACGTAATTAAGCATAAACGTAATAAAATTTTGGGACTACATTCTTGACAATAATTATATCCGAAGAAGCCAAATTTCCACCAAAAATTTGGGCATGTTAAGTCTGTTAGTAGAAGGAAATATGAGTAGGTACTTAACTTCATTAATGAATCAAATTAAAGAAAACAAAATTACGAAATTTGATTTTGTTAGATTTTTGAGTTATTGCTATTTACCGCAGTAGACCATTATACCTTTTTATATTTTACATTTTTTATAAATTAAACATTTTATGTAAGCATTAGACCAATGTAAATTTGTATGAAATTTATTTGTATGTCTCTATTACATGCAGAGTCGAACCCGTGTTCAACCCGAGATCGACTCTCATGTAAACACGGATTGAGTTTACTCGCCGAAGAAAAAGATACCTCAACTCGATCTCGGCTTGATCTTTCGACTCTCATGTAAATATACCATATAATTTAGAATAATTATTTTGCATTGTATAAAATTTGTAATAAAATTGTAAAGGTTATTAAAGTGTAGGACTTTATTTTTAAATCGTTAATCCTCTCAGGAAATTCGGTGGTACAACTCGACCGTAGGATTATACCTACCTGATATCTCGTGGTACAACTCGGCGATCCCGGGTATTTTCACTATTATCAGATAATAAATTTTTTGCCCAGTAGACCTGCATACCTAATTTTCGAAATTAATCAATTAAAAATTCATTCATACAATTTGCTTAATGTCGTAAAGAAATATACTTTAATGACAGTTCCAACTATGAAAAAATTCTAAATTTTATTGAAGAGAAAATTGATGAAAAACTTACAAATATTATTCCACATCCTAATAGAATCAAACGCGGTCTTATTGATGTTCCCGGATCAATTTTTAAGGCAATCTCTGGAAATTTAGATGCGGCTGATGATACGATAAATTAATAAAACAACTACTAGAAGAAAATCAAGAAAGATTAGCAGACAATATTAAATCCGGTAATAGTCTATCAATTCGTTTAATTAACAAATTTAATGAAACAGTCACTAAAATATCACATAATGAAAAATTACTCAATTCAAAATTAAACCAAATTGAAAAAAATGTTCAAGGCCAAATATATCGTGAAAATTCAGCTGTCATCAAAGATGCAATTAATCAAATTATTGGTTTGTATAATATGATTTGTTCTATTATTCAAGATATAGAAAATGCTATAATGTTTGCGAGATTAAACAAAATGAGCTAAAATATCATGAACACTAAGGACTTCTTTAAAGAATTAAAAATTTTAGAAACTAGAATAGGTTCGTATAATTTGCCCTTAGAAATAAGTCTTTCAAATGTTTTGCTTATAGAAAAATTAGTTAAGGTAGAATGTTATACAGTGTTTCTACTTAAGTTGGAACCATATGGAAAACTTTTTTATTAGTGGTTTTATGAAAAAAAGTCATTCTTGATAAAAAGTTCTGCATAGCCCAAAAGTTAAAATGCAACCATCAGATATCAATTTTTTAAAGCAGTATACGAGGTTTGTCAAAACTGTCAAAAGTACAAACTTAAAATTTCAACATTTTCGTAGAGGTAAAATATTTTTATAAATAAACAATAATGAATATTCGAAAGTTATTTTTAATTCTTAACATTTTTTTTATTGTAATTTCCGATGTTGTCAAAAAAAAGGTACTTTACTCTTGAGCAAAAATCACATTTTTTGACAAACTGA
Organism: Phyllotreta cruciferae; assembly: GCA_917563865.1. Lineage (NCBI taxonomy): Eukaryota > Metazoa > Arthropoda > Insecta > Coleoptera > Chrysomelidae > Phyllotreta > Phyllotreta cruciferae. The sequence continues at coordinate 7,110,290 of OU830613.1, forward strand.
AAAATTTTGATATCTGATGATTGTATTTTAAGTTTTGGACCAAGCAGAACTTTTTATCAAGAATGCCTTTTTTTAATAAAACCACTAATAAAAAAGTTTTCCATATGGTTCCAACTTAAATAGGCACACTGTATGTTTAACAATAAAATAACTTTCATTTTGCAAATTCCATTAACTTATAATTTCAAACTAAATTTGTATCATTTGTATTCAGTACCGATTTATCAAAAGAGTCAGTTCAGGGTATTAGTTCCAAAAAATAATTTTTGATTATTTTCACACCATGCTAATTTTTTTTGAAGATTGCATTCAGTGAAAACGGAAGTGAAGATTCAATAATAATGTTAAATGAATATTAATTAGATTGCAGATTTAAATATAATATTTGGAGTTCAATAACAAACCAAATAATTTTGTGCATAAAACAACGATAATTAGAGACATTTATAATAATAGGTGTGCCGAAAATATCCCCGTAATCCAATTTTTTTACCGTTTTCTTATCGTTTTTTAACAATTTTTTTTTTACGTATATTTTAGGATAGGAAAGAGATATCGAGATGCGGTTTTCAAAGGCTTGTTGGGCAATTCCCTGACTATCATTTGCTAAATAAAAAGTTGTATTGTTGCATTTAATTTTTTTTGAGAAAATCGATGTTATTTGAGGCAATGTCGGAAAACGCCCTCTTGTGGCCAAGTAAGCAATCGAAATAATATTTTATAATGTGTGAGTGATAAACTAAGGAAAGCCCTTTTCAACGATTTCATGTTTATGAAAATCCGTTCAGGGGTTTTGAAGTTAATTACGTTTATTTGTAAACATATTCAACCTTCCTTCTGATGGAGGAAGTGGTCTTTATTTTTAAAGTTAGAGTCAAAAATATACAGGGTGTTTCCGAACTTGGGAGACAATTTTCTAGGGGTGATAGTTCGCATAATTTGAAACCGATTCGCAGATTTCGTTTTTCTAAAAAATAAAAAAATCTATTATAAACAAAATAGAGCCATTATAAAAAAAATCAAAGAGCGAATACAACCCTGGCCGCGATAGTCAGCTGATCGGTTTCAAAAACCGATGCAAGGACGAGCAAATTTCACCGTCCGCGCGCCTCATTTCGAAAAACGTAGCCTATTGCTTTCTAGTGAGTATTGTATTGTAGGGTTATTAACCTCACGGTCAAATAGATTTTTTTATATTGTTTTTTTAGTGATTTATTTGATATTATTAGGTGTTCTTCTAAGTTTAGTTTGTTCTTCGTGTTCTTCTCAGTTTAGTTAGTTCTTAGTGTTCTTCACAGTTTAACAAGTTGGTGTGTACTTACAATAAGACGGTGATAAGTTTGAGTAATTACTATGAATTTCAAGCCGTTTTTCTACAACAAAATAGGTGAGCTAATATTTCTTTTGAGTTGAATGTTTTTTCTTTTATTATTTGGAAAACCCGGGTTAATTTTATAATTTATCCATGATTCTAAAAATTCAGAGACCATATGCATTAAATAAAGGCCCAAATAAATAAATTTGAATGAGATATTAATTAATCAATCATTATTTTGTTGTGATTTTGTCGATTCTAATTTTACGGTGAGTTCGATCGTACCGCGCGAGTCGAGAGCGACTGCCATTGCTATGCAGGACGGTATCTCTTAGATTTTTTTTACATTTTTAATTAATTTTGGATAAATATTTTTCTTGACGGTTTTGATTAAATAATCACATAATTCGCTAAGATGACCCGTTGTCACTTCATCATTAAAAATTGTAACCCAAGTTCGGAAACACCATGTATAATAAAAAAGAATTGCATTTATCTCAACTCTCAAAATAAAATGTATTTTTGATACCTCTACTATGGAAATTTTTGAAAAAAACGGCTTTTAAAAATCAAGATGGCGAATACTCGTACTGATGGCCTTTTCAGAGACATCAAAATTATTTCCAGTATTTTCTCTTGGCCAATTTAGTTATAATATTTTTTACCGCAAGTCTTTACGACTATTACTTTTCGAGATATGGCCGGCGACCTTTCTTATTTGGACACCCGGTACATGCCAGAAACATTATAAGTTGAAAATTGTTAATTTCGTGGGTTAGTCCGTTATTGCACTGAAGGCCTCACTTCACTCTTTCATATCTTCTTTGGCCTTCCCCTTCTTTCTGTTCCTCCTATTTCCAACTTATGTCCACCCAATGCCCACATATGCCCACCCTGTAAAGTAATACGTATATTTCCTAGTTATAGAATTCTACTAGTTATGCAGTTAAATACTCGTTTTATATCTTTAATAAAATGCAAGTTAATTTATTTTAAGCAACTGATATTCAAGGCAGCAGATAATTAATCGCATTTTCAAGGTCGCTAAAAACGCCCGTGTTTTAAACGCAAACCTTCCGCGATTAAACTTGAATTAATGTGCGGATATCTGACATCTTGTTAAGGAAAAGTAAAAAACAACCGGTTTCTCCTTCTTAAGATATACCTAGTATAGTTTACCTTAAATAAATATGTTCCGTTCGATAATTGTGTTTTCGTTAGTTATTAATCTTGGTACGTAAATTATGTTGTTTTTAGTTAGTTGTGTAACAGTGGTGGTTTTTTGTGTACTATACCTATATCGTTCCGCTAACAAATATAATCACCGAAACTTTTATGCCACGCTAGAAGATGTTTTGATATCGTTTGAAAATATATTGACGACTTTTGAATTAATTGTAAGGACCGATATTCCTTATCACGAATCGGTTTTGAAGTTTTGGCTACTTTGATATTAAAAATACCTACCCGTATACTTGAAAATGGTAATAATATTTAAATAATTCATTCAACAATACAATATTTAAATTCAATCCAAAGTGCAATTTAACCAGTGTTGTTAAGTAGTTAACTACAAGTAGTTAAAAGTAGTTCAACTACTTTTGATGTGTTTAAATAACCAACTAACTACTTACTTTTCTAAGCCCAGGTAATTAAATATACGAGTAGATTTAATTGCATTTTTATAGTAGATACTCGCTGAATGATCGGAAGGGGGCGGAGCCCCCTTTCAACCCCTCTTTACCAGCGGCTTCGCCGTAGACAGTTCGCCAGCCGGACCCTTGCTCGCTCCGCTAATTGAATCATCCTAAGGATCTTAATTACCTTAATTAAGGGACAGTGAGGCAATCGGATCCTCGCTCGCTTCGCTCGCTCGGTAACATTGTCTTGAGCCTTTAAAATTAAAACACCCTGTATATCATCTTTATTTTTTTCCTTAAATTAAAAACACCCTGTATATTAGTTTTTTCATTTTTCTTAAAATAAAAACAACCTGTACATCATGTCGTTATACAGGGTGTTTGTAGGGTCTCGCCCGCTCCGCGGGATCGGGAGCTCGAAGGCCTTGCGGCCTTCTACGCACAGGGAGATTCGCTAAAAAGGTCTCGTTCGCTGCGCGAGCTCGACTGATCGAAGGCCTGCGGCCTTCTGCGCTTCACGCGGTTGGCTAGCCGGATTCTTAGAAAAAAAACACCCTGTATATGGTTCTATCTCTTAACGTGAAAACACCTCGTACATCGGATGTAATGTCCTCGTACCCTTGGATACGTAAATGACAACTTCCGACAAGCGAAAAAATGTTCTTCGCCGCTGTCATCGGTGAAATTTTTTCAAAATTAATTTCATCATTTCTCGGAAATTACTAAACGGATCGATCGGAAAATTATACGTATGTATAAATTATGAAATTTTCTTCAATTCCCTATCATTTAAAACGACTAAATGTTTAAAATAACGAAATTTTCTTGCACTCCGGTATAGTTCCGTTCGGACGAAACGAACGCTTAAATTTAGACACGGAATTATTTCGTAAAGCGTCAAAATTTTCACTTTTAAGTTTGAAATGCGAACGAAAAAGAATTTTTCGCTAGACTTCTGCTAGATTTTCGGAATCGCCGAATTCGCTAAAATTATACGGGCTCGCTCGACTGGACAGTTGGGTGACATTGACTTGAGCCTTTTAAAATTAAAACAAACTGTATATCATTTTTATTTTTCTTAAAATAAAAACACCCTGTACATCATGTCGTTATACAAGGTGTTTGCAGGGTCTCGCCCGCTCCGCGGGCAAGAAAGCTTGAAGGCCTGGCGGCCTTCTACGCACGGGGACGTTCGCTAAAATGGTCTCGCTCGCTGCGCGAGCTCGACTCGATCAGACAGTTGGCTAGCCGGATGGATTCTCGCTTGCTTCGCTCGCTCGGTGACATTGACAAAGAATATATGAATAACAAAGAAGATAGAAAATTTTAAAATTTCGAATATTTCCCAATACGTACCTGCTTCATTAAATATGAAATTTATTTATTTTTCGGCATTTATTTGACAGATGACTGCCATAAATACATTTCTTATTTTCTATCTTCTTTGTTATTCATAATATTCAAAAAGTTTATTTGAAAAAGTTGCTTAGAATTAAGAGATTCATACACAGTTGAAAAAGAAGTATCAACTTATGATACACCCTGTAAATAACTACATCATTTAAATACATTTAAATTAAATTTAAATACATTTTCAAATCATTTACAAAGCTTATAAAGGGTGTTTTCGAACTTGGGGTACAAATTTCCAGAGTGGTAGTTCACATAATTTGAGACCGATTCGCAGATTTCATTTTTCTAAAAAAATGTAATAAACTAAATAGGGCCATTATAAAAAAAAAACAAAGAGAAAATTTTCTTTAAAAAATGTTTGTTTCTAATTAATTTTTGATTAAATTTTTTCTTTGCGGTTTTGATTAAATTTTCGCTTAATTCGCTAAAATAATTCTCTAAAACCCCAAGTTCGGTAACACCCTGTATAAATCCCTTTGCCCTTATTGGAAACGAGATCGTATTAAATTAGAGTTAAACGCCTCAATTCGAGAAATTAATGTACGTAGTTAAATATTTTTAACTACAATTCTGATGTATTTAAATATGTAGTTAAATACTTTCGAATAAATTGTATCTAAGCCCGTATTTAATTACATTTTTTAAACAGTTGTAATTGTAGTTAACTACACCATAAAAAGTTGTTTTAACTACACTGAATTTAACCAAATTTATAGCAAATGTTTATTTCCTCTCGCAGGATGCTCTTTAATTTGCTGGACCTGCGATACAATACAAAATCCAGGGAGCTGCAAAGACCCTTTCAACATCAGCCAAGTTTACGAAGAAATGTCTAGCCGCATGCAAAAATACGATTTCGGTTTCCCGAAACCCTTGCAATGCCCCATGGACGGACCAAGGGATGAGAAAGTGGTGTGCTTAAAATTTATCTATAAAAGTACGTATAAAAGCACCAAATCCGCAGTAATTGATACTAACTGTTTATTGTAATTAAAGCTCTAGATGCGAATAAAATTGTGATGGAAAGAAAATGCCAACGGGTTCAGAAGGATATGTCTGAGGGAGAGTGTCCCGAGAAGTTGTTAAACGATGCGAGTAGAGCTGTTGAGTTTTGCCAGACTTGCGAAGTTGATAAATGCAACAGCGGTAATAATACTCAATTTATTTCTGCTGTTTTAGTAATGACACTAATTTTATCCGTATTGGGGAATTTATATGTTACCTAAATGAATCCTACATACTCATAGAGCAAGAGTAAAGAAATTTAAATAATTATGACTAAAGAGCGGAATATATGCAAAATGCATATACAAGGTGACTCGCGGTGGATGGCCTATTAGACATTTTGAGAGAACGGAGAGTATTGGATCGTTGTGAAAATTTGGTTATTTAGGTTATTGATCCTGCTCTATGGATTTAAAATATTTTGCCACTTCTACCGACACCCATTGTATTTTTGCATTCTATTCGACGAGCTGATTCTAAAAAGGGGTCATACTTGATATCTTGGTCTCATAATAAAGACTATACAGCCACTCAAAAATTACAAAATTTTTACTTTAGGCGGCTCTGAAAGCCAAACAGTTAAAAATCGAGAAAAACGGCTTACATGTTCCTATCCTAACTTTTCAAGTACTATTTAGTGACATGATAAAAAATGTATCGAAGTTTTTATCAAAAATTTTTTTGTAACCATTAGATAGTACTTGAAAAATAAGGATAAGACCGTGCAAGCTGTTTTTCTCGATTTTTAACTGTTTGGCTTTCAGAGCCGCCTAAATTCAAAATTTTGTAATTTTTGAGTGGATGTATAGTCTTTATTATGAGACCAAGATATCAAGTATGTACTCTTTTTGTAATCAGCTCATCGAGTAGAATCTAAAATTTACAAAAATATACAGGGTGTCCCATTTAAAAAATCTAAATTGATGCTACTTTTTAGTAGAAGTGGCAATGCCGCTGAAATATTCTGAAATATATGAGCGTTGAAAATATTCAGTCAATAGAGAAGGATCAATAATGTAAATAACCAAATTTTCACAACGATCCTACTCCTCGTTCTCTCAAAACGTCTAATAGGCAAATAGGCCATCCACCGTGGGTCACCCTGTACATACAGGGTGTTTCCGAACTTGGGGTACAATTTTTAATGATGAAGTGACAACAGGTCATCTTAGCGAATTATGTGATTATTTAATCAAAACCGCCAAGAAAAATATTTATCAAAAATTAATTAAAAATGTAAAAAAAATCTAAGAAATACCGTCCTGCATAGCAATGGCAGTCGCTCTCGACTCGCGCGGTATGATCGAACTCACCGTAAAATTAGAATCGACAAAATCACAACAAAATAATGATTGATAAATTAATATCTCATTCAAATTTATTTATTTTGACCTTTATTTAATCCATATGGTCTCTGAATTTTTAGAATCATGGATAAATTATAAAATTAACCCGGGTTTTCCAAATAATAAAAGAAAAAACATTCAACTCAAAAGAAATATTAGATCACCTATTTTGTTGTAGAAAAATGGCTTGAATTTCATAGTAATTATTCAAACTTATCACCGTCTTATTGTAAGTACACACCGACTTGTTAAACTGTGAAGAACACTAAGAACTAACTAAACTGAGAAGAACACGAAGAACAAACTAAACTTAGAAGAACCCCTAATAATATCAAATAAATCACCAAAAAAACAGTATAAAAAATCTATTTGACCGTGAGGTTAACAACCCTACAATACAATACTCACTAGAAAGCAATAGGCTACGTTTTTCGAAATGAGGCGCGCGGAGGGTGAAATTTGCTCGTCCTAGCATCGGTTTTTGAAACCGATCAGCTGACTATCGCGGCCAGGGTTGTATTCGCTCTTTGATTTTTTTTATAATGGCTCTATTTTTTAGAAAAACGAAATCTGCGAATCGGTTTCAAATTATGCGAACTATCATCCCTAGAAAATTGTCTCCCAAGTTCGGAAACACCCTGTATGTATATGCAATATTTGTATACAATCTGACGTTTTTGCATATTTTGAAAAAAAATGCATATTTAGCATATATGTTAATATTTATGCGCTTTCTATACTTTTTACATTCAATTTGATAAATTTAAATCCTTTTACCTACAATTTAAAAATATAAAATTTGGTCTTTCTAAAAGTTCTTCATAAATTCGACTACTGTTGGAGGTTATACACGAGTAGTATTATTTCTTATTTTAAATCGGCGCAATTTATTTGAACTTTAAACAGTGAAGCTGTGTCTTGTGTCTAGTGCTTGTTATTTTGAGTCAAATTGAAAATAATTACGAATCATTTTATTAAATATATTTTTCGTGTCTCAATTTATTCTTTATTTTCCCACTGTTTTTTTGAAAATACCGGAAGTAGAAATCAATTTCATTATTTTAAATGGAACGTACCATTTTTGACTTCATTTTTGGATTCTGTGGCCCTTTTTAACTAGGATTTGATAATAACACCATATGCCAAAAATGCACCATTTTTAATTTATTTAATTTTTTAAGATATATTTTTTAAAAACGGTCTAGTGTACTTTCAATGAGATCTCTATTAATAATGCACATTCAAGTTTGAAATTTGGTATCGATAATGTCCAGACATAGTACCAAATGGTATTAGACTGTGTTTTCATGATTCATTTCAGGGTGTTTAAAATTGTCTTACTAACTTAGGTAACTTATCCAGCCTTAAATCCAATGGCCATAACGTTGTTATTTCAAATGGATCACCCTGTATTTTAGGGCAATGAGCTATTGGGTTTTTAGGCCCTTTCGATCCACATGGGTATTCCCTATACAGAAATCCAGTCGCTTTTTGAAATAATCGAACTTTTATAAATTAAGCTATGATAAATTTTCTTCTTTAGTTATCTAGATGTCTATTCGATGCCTTTAATGCACTATGCTAATTCAAGTCTTGTGATTTCATGACCATCTCGAATACAATGGACATGTATTTCTGAATATGGATATCTACATTTTGTGAGTTTTCCGGATTCTTTGCACTGACGAGAAAGAAATACCCAAATCTCGAGAAGCTTTTGGAATTATGTCTAGGATGGGCTTCAAAGTATGCTAAAACATTTATTTAGTTTTTTTTATTATATCAGAAATACATGTCCATTGTTTTCGAGATGGCCATGAAATCAGAAGTCTTGAATTAGCATAGTGCGATATTTTTTCAGTTTCTCCGGAGTCCTTGGATCATCCGAGAGAGTCAAAATTAGAAGTTTAGAAAATAATCCTGGCGTAATTCCTATAAACCTCGGACAAGCAAAATTGTGTCAAAATTATCATAAACTCATTCATTATTATAATTTACAAGCACTAATTTTGGGCCTAAAAAAGCCACATCAGCTCATTGCCCTAAAATACAGGGTGATCCATTTGAAATAACAAAGTTATGGCCATTGGATTTAGGGCTAGATAAGTTGCCCAAGTTAGTAAGACAATTTTAAACACCCTGTAAATGAATCATGAAAACACAATCTAATACTATTTAGTACTATGTCTGGACAGTATCGATACCAAATTTCAAACTTGAATGTGCATTATTCATAGAGATATCATAGAAAATACACTAGACTAGACCGTTTTAAAAAATGTACCTATCGGAAAAATTTTAATTATTTAAAAATGGTGCATTTTTGGCATATGGTGTTATTATCAAAGCCTAGTTAAAAAGGCCCACAGAATCCATAAATGAAGTCAAAAATGGCACTTTCCATTTAAAATAACGAAGTTGACTTCTACTTCCGGCATGACCGGAAGTCACACATGGTTGAAAATATTTTAGAAAAACTCACAACATCGATTTTAACTTGCTCCTAAATTTTCCGATTCGTAACTATTCAGAAACTCCCAAAAGTTTTAATGCATGGCTACAGTGAATGACCCTGTATACGACCCTAATTACACACAGGTATATTGGAAAGATGTACTTCTCGCCGTAGGTCTACTGTGCGAAATGGGAATCTAGGAAAGAAGCGCACAGGAAAAAAGCGCACAGGAAATAAGCGTATAGAAAATAGCGCACAGTCGTATAAGCGTACGAGAAATTACCGCACACGGTAAAATGCATAGACGGTAAAAAGCGCACAGACTGAAATGCGCACAGTGTAAAGTACGCACAAGGCATTTTGCGCACAGAAGAGAAAAATTATATCATATTGTCAATATACCACTAAGCTCGACAATACTTTTTGTTTTAATCCTTTACTGAAATTTTAAAATTATACCTATAATAGGACAAAACGGGGTAATGTGGTCAATTTAAAAAAAATGGAAAAACGAAAAATGAATGTTAATAGAGTTTTCCATTTATAAAAAAATAACTAATTGAGTAATTGAAGTATACAGCAGAAAATCAAAACCATTCAATCTAGATCAAATATCTGTTCTGTTAGATACTTGTAGTTTTTTATTCTCATTCGAAAGACTAATATTTTCAACGATAATTACCTACATGCGATAGTAGGTATCTCTATTTGTATTATCATATATCATATACGAATCACTTGAATTAATCGACATTTTTTAATTAAAAAATATACAATACACATATACGAACAATAATACAATAATAATATATGTACACACTTACATTTACATATAATAAGATGATTAAATTTGTAACTAATTTTAAGCTTATTGCAAATTGGCTATTCTCCGTAAGTAAGCCAATTTATCCTCAGTTTCATTGTATTTTTCTACAGAGCTAGCAACAATAGCATAAAGTTGCCTGTATTTTCGCTGTGTAGGCTCCAATCTATTTGCTTGGGCATTTACTAAAGTGAGCTTGTGATAAGCCAAATCTCTTCTTAGTCCATCGAAAAGCGTCCATATACTTGGATGACTACAATGGAATAAGGAATTTAGGGCATTGTGGAATCCCTCGCAACAATTTGTTGTTCTTGGCGATTCGTCAAGTGCAGCGTCATAATGGTTCCAAGTTCGTGGAGGAAACTGAGGACTTCTTCCTGCGGCTCCCTCTATGTAGGTCGAAAAAAAATAAGTGAGGATATCATTATATTTTTCTTCATCGGGAAAGCTCTCTGCTAATCGGTCGAATATATTTCTTACGTCTTCTAGCGGAACGAAAGTTAATGCAGCAAGGGACTTTAGCATTAACTTTATGTTTATATTAGATTCGAATTCAACTTTTAAGCCAACTGTATTGATTTTCCTTACAAGGCTTTGGCACAAATGAAAATAACAGCCTTTTACTTCAGCTTCTGGAAAAGAGGTTCTTGCAGCATTCATGCAAGCTTTTTCGAAATCTAGAAGTATTTTCTGTGGCGCCATATTTGGATTTAATTGCTTCAAAATTCGAAACATCTCCATATATGTGGCTTCATTCTTTTTTTGTAATAAAACGTAGACACATGGTGGGTACGAATTCCCTACTTTAGCATGCCAAGTATAAAGTTGGTAAAACATCTTGGGCGCTTTATCAAATGTTCCATCGCCAAATATAGTGCCTTGGTTTAATTTGCCTAATAGTTGATGATCTCCCAAAATTAAAATTCTATTTGCATCTTCCATACCTGAATCATATAACACTAGTTCCAAATATTTATCAGGAATTGCAAAATCGATTGTAGATGGATTCGGTAAATGCTTCTGTTGTCGATGGTTTCTAAGTGTTCTAGCTACAGATGATGGTTTCGGAATATAAGCCAGGACATCATCGCTTACTTCGGATAAAACTTCACCAATGACATTTCTGGAAGTAGCATTCACAGCTGTCATAGCTTCGCGCATTCGGCTTCTGGCAATGTTTGCTTTTGCTTTTTGTGGACAGGAATCATGGCAATGACTAGATGGCTCTTGAATAACTACTCCGTCGTTCGTTTTCATTAAAGAATGACACTTTGTTGACCTATTCTCACGACATCTCCAAGTATCAACTCCATTTTTATTTCGAAAATGAAGATATTCAAATCCATTATAAAGGATTACTTTCTTTCCTTTTTGGCTTTTTGAAAACTCCATTTTACTTATTCACAGATAAACTTCACAATGTTAGCTGAACAAATTCACAATGTTAACTGAACTTTGGCAAGACGTAATCTATTAGTACTGTGGCGAATTAGTACTGTGTTCGCCCTACATCGTCGTACCCAGAAGGAGCTGGTCAAAAAAAGGCGAACACATGTGGCTTCGCCTTATACATGTTGTACCCAAAAAGCAGGTCGATTCGAGGGTATAAATGATAAAAACCCAGAATCTTGACCAGCCAAGAAAAGATCCTTAACACTGGTAACAATCGCCCCGCGTAATAAAGTACTAATTGCAAGTAACTACCGAGTTTATTATATACCGTATACCCGACAGCCCCTGATTTCCTAAAGTACAAACAGACGAATGTAAAAGGTACATTTTCTGGTAACTGTGACTTTATTGTAGCATAAGGAACTTTAACAAAAAATAATAGATTCGCCTACTTTATAAGAAAATGAAAAACAGTTTATATATATATTATATATAAACTATATTATATATAAATATTATATATAATATATATATATATATAAAATAAATTTTTATGTGCGCTTTATTCGGTGTGCGCTAATATGCCCGTGAGCTTGTTTCCATGTGCGCTTTTTTCCGTGTTCGCATTTTTCTATGTGCCGATATTTCTTGTGCGTTTGTGTGACTGTGCGCATTTTTCATTGCGTTTTTTCCCTGTGCACTTTTTTCCTTTTCGCTTTTTTCCCGTCACCGCGAAATGGTCACTTAATTTTTAATACGGCAGATCAACTGGGTAAAGGCTGTTTCCTATCCCTCATAGGGTAGGGTCATCTGGGCAAAGAGATTATCTACCTTCTAATTGTTTACCTATCTGAATTTATTCGAATTTAAAGATAACTTACATCTGTGTTTAACACTATTTTTTCTAAGAATACATAATACTGAATAATCAGAATAATTTAAGTACCTATTTTTTTAGTTAAATTTTGATTTTCATTTCTATTCTCTTGATTCAATGTAAACTAGAAAACTGGCATTTCAAATTAGAGAAAAGTTCGATCCTTTGAATAACTTGTATATACTAAATAATCATATCTAATAATTCTTGTCTTTTTGATAAATTGGTGTGCAGGATATTAGGTACCTACTACTTTCATTTTCATACATAAATAACGCAATAAAAATCAGATTTAAAGCACAAATACTGTAACCGTTTTTCGGTGTGTCGATTACAATTGGCGCAAAATCGGTTATAGAAATAATTACGGGAATGCCTCGGGCGCCAGATTTTTGAAATGGTTTACTCCACTTACCTTCAGAAGCGGCGTTGAAGGACCTGGGTAGCTACAGATGGAGATACGGTACTTCCAGGGGTCGGCGAAAATAATTGACCCGTATACAGAGTTGATACTAAGGGTAGACTTTACTTACCCTTAGTAACGTTATGAAAGCAACCGGTAGCTAATGTCTAATTTATTTTATCGGACAGGGAACGGAAATAACTTCGAGTACGAGTATAAGTTATTAAATTAAATTTATTCTGGTCTAAATAAACTAAATAAAGCAAATTCGAAATACATAAATACAGGCGGCGTGAAATAATTACAAGCGGTGCAGAAATAAATACTTAGCGGTGCAAAGCAACAGTACCGAAGAACAACCAAAACCAGGTACAATAATGTTAAAGAAGAAAAGCGGAAAATGTAAGCGGGAAATAAATGAATAGACAAAAGCTTGTACACATACAAGCAGTAGCGTATATTACAAATATTTTTATTTCGGTAAGTAAATAATTTAAATTCTGTGGTTTTTCACGATCGGAAAATGTTGTCGGGGAATTTTCTTGGAGGAAAATCGATATCAAACCACGAGGAGTAGCTCTACTCGCAGGTGGAATTGATTTTTACCGCGAAAAATTATAGAGAGCGGGGAAGTAATATCTTGGGTAGTTTCCTTGGAGGAAAATCGGATCAAACCACGAGGAGTAGCTCTACTCGCAGGTGGAATTGATTTTTTACGCGAAAAATTCTAGAGGGCGAAAAATAATCTTTCGGGGAGTTTTCTATGAGGAAAATCGGTATCAAACCACGAGGAGTAGCTCTACTCGCAGGTGGAATTGATTTTTACCGCGGAAAATTATAGAGAGCGGGGAAATAATATGTTGGGTAGTTTTCCTTGGAGGAAAATCGGATCAAACCACGAGGAGTAGCTCTACTCGCAGGTGGAATTGATTTTTACCGCGGAAAATTATAGAGAGCGGGGAAATAATATGTTGGGTAGTTTTCCTTGGAGGAAAATCGGATCAAACCACGAGGAGTAGCTCTACTCGCAGGTGGAATTGATTTTTACCGCGGAAAATTATAGAGAGCGGGGAAATAATATGTTGGGTAGTTTTCCTTGGAGGAAAATCGGATCAAACCACGAGGAGTAGCTCTACTCGCAGGTGGAATTGATTCTTTTACGCGGAAAATTCTAGGGAGCGGGAAATCGAATATTTAATCGTCACCCGATCACGAGAAGTAACTCTACTTGCAAGTGAAAGGGTTTGTTTCGCGGAAAATTTGATCAATGACAGTGTGACTCGATACCAGCTCACGAGAAGTAGCTCTACTTGCAAGTGAGGCTGATTTTTCCACGGAAAAATGAATAGAAAATCTTGTAATTAAAATCAGAGTTTCGGTTAAATTACAAAATGCGGCCACAGAATTAAATACTCACTTCATAATAATTTCGAAGGGTTCGGAAACGGTTCGGAAGCTTGTTTATTTTTCCAAAACAAGTGGAACAGCGGAACTGCCGTTTTCGGCAAAATTTGCGACTTTTATTTAATTATTAAAGGGACAAAAAAATAACCCTTTAAGTGGGAACAACGGTAGTAGTGGTTTGCCCAATAAACAAGCGTCGAACGATTTCGTAGGTGGGATCAATCGAATAGTGTTTATACGGAAATTTCCACAACAGCGGACGGCGACAAATTAAGATCACAAAAAACTGTTGATATCGAGCTTATCGGTATTTCGGATAGATATTCGCTTTGCAAAATTAAATTTTAACACCGATAAATTCGTTTTACATTCGATTTAAAAATCTACCGTTACATTTATATTTAAATTCCCAAAAATAATAAAAAAATATGCTTCATTACATCCCCCCCCTTTCTTCGGAGAAAATAAATAAATGATCATTTATTTATTTTCTTTGACAATTGTCAATGCTACATGAAATATATTACCTAAAAAAAAAATCGGAAAATCAGAAAATCGGAAAATCGGAAAATTTGAAAATTTCTAGACGTCCAGGCTAACTCCACTTGGGTTCACTCATCGGTGGTATTGGGGACAGGGGCAGTCCCGGGATAGGGTACCTTCCTGGCCGCATCGGGAGCAGAACAGCCGGGATCGGTTCGAACATAAGAAGCGGCTGTGGCCTGTTTCTCCGCATCGCCAACAGGAGTCGCGTCTTACAGGGATGTAGCGCGATGAACGGTTTCGGAGGGTCCCACGACGGAAACGGTTGACGGAGATCGGGGTCAGCGAGGTCAGGTACTCGTTTCTGGCAAACGGGTCTTCGAACCAATGGGTGGTTCCTGGCACCGGGAGGGAGAAATCCATCATCTGGACTTGCGTGGAGCGGTTGATCATGGTCCGGGTGATTTGGGTCGTTTCTGCGGCGGGGTTGGTGGTGGATGCTGCGGTTATATCGGGCGTCTGGGTGGTCGGTGGCGCGAAGTCTTTGGCTTCGTATGAGGTTGCACGATCGACAGTCGGCTTTGATGGTCGGGTCGCCTGAACGGTTGGTCCGGTGGGCGGAATTAGGATTCGGGGCGGTTCGACGAGGAGAAGGTCCTCGAGATCCGGTGACATCTCCAGGACCTCAAAAGAGTCGTCGGAATCCATGCTAAAAGGAAATGAAGGGTTAAGTGGGTAACCAGAGTTAGGATTCGAATCGGGATCACCCGTAAATAAACCAGGATTTAATGAAGGGACTGAGAAAATTGTCATTCGGGCGCAACAAAATGCTCTCGGAAAACGGGGAAAAATTAATGTGGACAATTAGGAACTTGTCGGGGGAAGCCATATTTTCAGGCGGGGTCGTCCAGGGGCTTTCATCGTGAGACGATAGGGTTTATCGGAGGGAAACCCTACCGGTCGAAACTGCTGAAGCCGATTTCGGAAGTGCGATGGCCATTCGGTTTGAGGCGTGTCAAACGCCAATTTGACACATCGGTGCCATTCGGCGGATGCGTTCGTCAGGGTACGGTTCCGGTCAGTGTCTTCTGACAGATTTGGGTAGTCCGCTAAGGCTTCTTTAGCGTCCTCCCAAAGGCGGGTGGCCCAGTCGCGAGGTGGAGCGGGACGGATTACCTCATTTTGGAGGATCTGGATCTTCGGAGTCGGTTGGTGGAGGTTAGTGGTTGATGTGTGGGCCACCGGAGAAGTTGGGTCGGCAGAAATCCCCGGGGTTCGCCTCAGAGACTTTAAGATGGTGGCGGGTCTTATCCGGAGAGCGGGTTTAGGGCGAGGAGTGGGTTTAGGACAAGGAGTGGTTGAGTCGGCGAGTTCTCGGCGCGGCCGGACGGGTTGTTGGGTGAGGGTTTCAGCAAACGCTTTCACCAGACCCGTCCGGGCTGCTTCAACCGCAAGTTGTCGGCGGCGGTCGGCGGTGGGGGCCCTTAGGTCGGTTGGCGGCTGCATCGGTTTGGTTCTCGGTCTAAAAGGCGGATAGATTCTTAATTCGCGGCTTTCAAATCTTTTATGTGGACTCGAGTGAGTCGGGTACCGTCTGTACCTTTGAGGTTGTAGACTACGGGAGAAATTACTTTCGTAACGGTGTAGGGGCCGGAGTATTTCGGACAAAGTTTCGCGGCGATATTATTGGGACCGGAAGATAGGGAAAACTCGCGTTTATAGACTTGGTCGCCGATAGTGCATCTCCAATCTCTACGGCGGAGATTGTAGTAATGGCTTTGGTTGGAAAAAGCTCGGGACAGACATACCTTGACAAGTTCATAGGACTCCTTGAGTTTCTGTAGACGGTCGTTATGGGCGTTTAAGTCGATATGGTCCGGGGGGTGGTCGGGATCCGGGTTTGGTTGTTCTTCACGGTACAGTGCATTTGGTACATCCAGTTCTCGCCCAAAGTTCAGGAAAGCGGGTGAAAATCCCGTAGAATCATGGGTAGAAGTATTTATCGCGAACTTTAATTCGGGTAAGTACAAGTCCCAATCGCGGTGGTCGTTCTCGCAAAATTGAGCAATCATAGTTTTAATTGTTCGGTTTGCTCTTTCGACCGGGTTAGCTTGAGGGGTATAAGGTGGGGTTAGGCGGTGTTTTATCCCAAGTGTTTGGAGAGTATTGCGAAATGTCGAACTGGTGAATTGGGTTCCGTTATCGGACAAGACGGTTCGCGGAGCTCCAAAATTTGAGAACACCTCTTCTCGGAGCGCGGTGCTAACGCTGGATGCGGTGGCGGTACGGATTGCGCGGCATTGAACCCATTTCGTGAAACGATCTTGGAACATGATGATGTAGCAATGTCCTCGTTTACTTCTCGGTAACGGCCCAATCAGATCGGTGCTGACAACTTCCCACGGTGCTCGGTTTGTTGACGGTTGCATCTTACCAGGGGTTAACTGTTGGGAAGGCTTATACTGGTTGCATTTTTGGCATTGTCGCACGTACTTTGTAATGTCGCGGAACATCCCAGGCCAATAATATCTTTTCGCGATGCGGGCGATGGTTTTCGCGATACCCAAATGACCTGCGGTGGGGACGTCATGGTTTTCACGCAACACTTGTTCACGATTCGGTTTGGGGATGCAAAGTTTCCACGGGTCGATCATCTCAGCTTCCCCGTAGTCATTTATATCCCAAAAATGTCGGTATAACTTGTCGTTCCGGATGCAATAGTCTGGAAAATCCGTCGGTTTTCCCAAAACTTCGGTTTTCTTGTTCTGATACCAAGAACATTCGATCGGTCCGGAAAGAGCGCAAACTTCAGTCTCGTTCGTCGGGTTGGGCAGTGGATTCCTCGACAGGGCATCGGCTACTCGGTTCAAAGCTCCCTTACGGTACTTGATGTCGAAGGAATATTGTTGGAGGAAGATACTCCAGCGGGCTAAACGGCCGGACGGACTGGAAATCGAATGTAGCCATTTGAGGGATTGATGATCGGTTAAAACGGTAAAGTGATATCCCTCCAAATAGGGGCGCATTTTCTCTATTCCCCATACAATGGCGAGACATTCTTTCTCGGTTACCGAATAGTTCTTCTCGCTGGGACTGAGGGTACGGCTTGCGTACGCAATAATCAAGTCAGCTCCTTCCCGATTCTGGGTGAGGGCTACTCCTAACCCATAGTCGGAGGCGTCGGTCTGTAGGGTAAACGGCAGGTTAAAATCGGGACAGCTCAAAATCGGCGCTTCGGTCAGCTTTTGTTTAATTTCTGCGAAAGCTGTTTCTTGTTCGGGACCCCAGTTCCATCGGTATTTCTTCCTCAATAATTTAGTTAGCGGTGCCACAATTAAAGAGAAATTCGGTACAAACCTTCTATACCAGGAGGCTACTCCTAGAAATCTTCGCATTTCTCGGATATTTCTCGGAGGTTCGAATTTTGTAATAGCTTCGACCTTCTCGGGATCGGTGTGAATTCCATCCCCGGTGACGATGTGTCCCAAGTACTTCATCGCCGGTAAGCAGAAGTGACATTTGTCTGGGTTAAGTTGTAGTCTGGCCTGTCGGAGTCTTTTGAAAACTTCTTGCAAGTTTCTGAGGTGCTCATCAAATGTTTCACCCAAGACTATAATATCATCTAGGTATGCAAACGCATACGGATCTAGATCTGGGCCAATTACTCGGTCAACTAACCTTTGAAATGTAGCGGGGGCGGAATGGAGTCCAAACGGCATTACCTTGAATTGGAATAATCCTCTTCCAGGAACAGTAAATGCGGTGATTGGTTTGCTGGTTTCGGAGAGCGGGACTTGCCAGTATCCGCTCTTCAGGTCTAAGCTAGAAATATATTTAGCCTTCCGGAGTTTGTCTAGTATTGCATTGATAAATGGTAATGGGTAAGCATCCTTGTTCGTTGCTTCGTTTACCTTACGGAAATCAATACAGAAGCGGTATTTACCATCCTTCTTGCGGACGATAACTATCGGTGAGCTCCACGGACTAGACGACGGTTCGATCACGTCCTTTTCCAGCATCTCATCAACCTCGTTGTTGATGACTTCCTGCATCTTCGGATTCTGGGGTCGGTATCTTTGTTTGATCGGTTCCGGGTTGATCAAACGTATTTCGTGTTCGGTCAAATGGGTCGGTCCTTTTACGGACTCAAACAACGGTAATTCGGCGTTCAGGAACCTCTCCAAACTCTTGTTTTGCGTATCGGATAACACCTGTGAATTGACGGGGCTCACGGTGTTTAAACAGGACCTTTCCGGTATTCCTATTTCGGAAACAAGGTTTTCTTGAAGTCCATCGCCTTGCCCAGTTGTTGAAATGTCGACGATTTCGGGATCGGGTTGGCCAGCCGGTTCCTTTGAAACAACTTCTTCCGGGTGCTGTGAACTGGTTGCCGGACGGTCGTTCACAGCTGGTGACATACTTGGCTTCTTAGCCTTTGAGCATTTCCTTGGGCGGTTGGCTGTTTTCTTGGGAAGCGGTGTTGGTGGTTGGGTTGTCAAAACACCTATCGGATGGACGGATCGCGGACGGCTTCCTGGAGAAATGATTTTTCCTCCAATCGATATGGTATTAGATGCGAGATCCAGTTGGAATTTTCCTTTCTGTAGAAAGTCCATTCCTATGACCATATCTGTGGTGAGTCGGGGAAAATGATCCATCTCAACCTGAAAGGGTTGATCTTCCACGGTGACGGTGAAGCGAAAAGTTTCGGTGACGGTTACCAAATCACCGTTGGCTAGACGGGCGGTGGCAGTTTCTAGCCTCGGTCGGATTTCCTTATACTGGGGAAATTTATCGGCAATTCTATCGCCAATGTATGATGCAACAGCTCCTGTATCTATCAATGCCAGGAACTTCTCATCATTAATCGAAACGGTTACATAAGGCCGGTTATCGGTGTTCACGCTGAATACGGATAGTTGAGAGGCAGAGGGTGACGGAAACTGAACGGGCCTCTCATCGGTGCAGTTCCTTTTTAGTTTTCCGACAGCTTGCAGGAGCAATCTCTCGAAAGAACTCCGGGCTTGCGGCAGCGGGAACAAAACACCTTCGGTGGATTTCGACAATCCTTGCGGAAGTGTCCGGTCTCTCCACATTTCCAGCAGAGGACAGAGGATTCTTGGACGGGGGGAGTTCGACGCTGGAAACTGGTGGAGCTGTTCTGGTTAGCGGAATTCCCGGGTGAGCGGTTAGAGCTGCTACTGACAAACGGTGGTCTGTCGCCGGTAAATGGTGGCCGATTATTTTTATACCTGGGTGGATCCGGAAGACGGGAGCTCTTCGGCTGTGGAGAAGAAGTGGTTGCGGTGGGTCGGTGTCGTTCCATCTCCTTACGCAGTATTTCGTACTCGCGGGCCTGCTGACAGAAAGTCGCGAGGTCGGAAAAATCGCTGCGTCGTATTTGTTGTCTGTATTCGGGTAACAAATTCCGGTAAAGCCATCTCAGTTCCTGGTCTTGGCCCAGTCCCCCATGTCGCCTCATCAGGGTTTGTAAATCGGTAATGTAAGAAGAGACGGATTCGGTCGGTTTCTGTAACCGGCGGCTGATCTCGGCTTCTAATTCCTCTTCGTAGTTTACGGGGAAGTAGAATTTTCTAAATGCCGTCTCAAACTCTGCCCATACTGTCCACTTACTCCTATTATTGCGGAACCAAAGGGCTGGTTCACCCTTTAGTATTTCGGGCATGGCGGGCAGTAATTGGTCCTGTGATACTCCTCGGGCGGTGCACATTTCTTCTAGTCTTTCTAGAAAAGCCGCGGGATCCTCTTTACCGTCGAAAGTGATCCGCCATTTGTGCACATTTAATGGGACGGTAGTTATGGGTATCGTGGTGGTAGCCATCGGTATCGTGGCTCTGGTCGCCGGTCCGGCTTCATCCAATACCATCGTGACTTGTTCCTCTTTCGGTTCCTGTACGGTGATTCTCGGCCTAAGTGGGCTTTTCTTCCGGAGTGATCTGCTCAAGATCTTACGCAATTCTTCTACGGTATCGGCCGGTGGTAAATTTCGACGTTCAATCTCCTGTATGAGTTCCTCTTTCTTTAACCGGTATACCCAGCGACTGCCAGATTCGGAGCGATCGGAGATATCGTCGCTGTCGGACATAGACGTACGTATCGAATTTCAATGGGTTTTTTTTCAAAATTTTCACGGTCCCTGCTCGGGCGCCAAATTTGTAACCGTTTTTCGGTGTGTCGATTACAATTGGCGCAAAATCGGTTATAGAAATAATTACGGGAATGCCTCGGGCGCCAGATTTTTGAAATGGTTTACTCCACTTACCTTCAGAAGCGGCGTTGAAGGACCTGGGTAGCTACAGATGGAGATACGGTACTTCCAGGGGTCGGCGAAAATAATTGACCCGTATACAGAGTTGATACTAAGGGTAGACTTTACTTACCCTTAGTAACGTTATGAAAGCAACCGGTAGCTAATGTCTAATTTATTTTATCGGACAGGGAACGGAAATAACTTCGAGTACGAGTATAAGTTATTAAATTAAATTTATTCTGGTCTAAATAAACTAAATAAAGCAAATTCGAAATACATAAATACAGGCGGCGTGAAATAATTACAAGCGGTGCAGAAATAAATACTTAGCGGTGCAAAGCAACAGTACCGAAGAACAACCAAAACCAGGTACAATAATGTTAAAGAAGAAAAGCGGAAAATGTAAGCGGGAAATAAATGAATAGACAAAAGCTTGTACACATACAAGCAGTAGCGTATATTACAAATATTTTTATTTCGGTAAGTAAATAATTTAAATTCTGTGGTTTTTCACGATCGGAAAATGTTGTCGGGGAATTTTCTTGGAGGAAAATCGATATCAAACCACGAGGAGTAGCTCTACTCGCAGGTGGAATTGATTTTTACCGCGAAAAATTATAGAGAGCGGGGAAGTAATATCTTGGGTAGTTTCCTTGGAGGAAAATCGGATCAAACCACGAGGAGTAGCTCTACTCGCAGGTGGAATTGATTTTTTACGCGAAAAATTCTAGAGGGCGAAAAATAATCTTTCGGGGAGTTTTCTATGAGGAAAATCGGTATCAAACCACGAGGAGTAGCTCTACTCGCAGGTGGAATTGATTTTTACCGCGGAAAATTATAGAGAGCGGGGAAATAATATGTTGGGTAGTTTTCCTTGGAGGAAAATCGGATCAAACCACGAGGAGTAGCTCTACTCGCAGGTGGAATTGATTTTTACCGCGGAAAATTATAGAGAGCGGGGAAATAATATGTTGGGTAGTTTTCCTTGGAGGAAAATCGGATCAAACCACGAGGAGTAGCTCTACTCGCAGGTGGAATTGATTTTTACCGCGGAAAATTATAGAGAGCGGGGAAATAATATGTTGGGTAGTTTTCCTTGGAGGAAAATCGGATCAAACCACGAGGAGTAGCTCTACTCGCAGGTGGAATTGATTCTTTTACGCGGAAAATTCTAGGGAGCGGGAAATCGAATATTTAATCGTCACCCGATCACGAGAAGTAACTCTACTTGCAAGTGAAAGGGTTTGTTTCGCGGAAAATTTGATCAATGACAGTGTGACTCGATACCAGCTCACGAGAAGTAGCTCTACTTGCAAGTGAGGCTGATTTTTCCACGGAAAAATGAATAGAAAATCTTGTAATTAAAATCAGAGTTTCGGTTAAATTACAAAATGCGGCCACAGAATTAAATACTCACTTCATAATAATTTCGAAGGGTTCGGAAACGGTTCGGAAGCTTGTTTATTTTTCCAAAACAAGTGGAACAGCGGAACTGCCGTTTTCGGCAAAATTTGCGACTTTTATTTAATTATTAAAGGGACAAAAAAATAACCCTTTAAGTGGGAACAACGGTAGTAGTGGTTTGCCCAATAAACAAGCGTCGAACGATTTCGTAGGTGGGATCAATCGAATAGTGTTTATACGGAAATTTCCACAACAGCGGACGGCGACAAATTAAGATCACAAAAAACTGTTGATATCGAGCTTATCGGTATTTCGGATAGATATTCGCTTTGCAAAATTAAATTTTAACACCGATAAATTCGTTTTACATTCGATTTAAAAATCTACCGTTACATTTATATTTAAATTCCCAAAAATAATAAAAAAATATGCTTCATTACAATACATCAGTTTATTATCTAATTAATACATACTATAATATACATAGGTACATACACTACAAAACACGCACTTAAAATACACTGTATTATACAATAAAACATAAAAAACATTTAGAAAAAATATAGGTATGATTACGGACATCGAAGTGTGGACACTAAAATTTAGTGGTGTGATTATGACTTTGAATAATTGTCGTGCGTTTGATTGAAATTTGACAAATAATTTCATCAATAATTTGTAACACCACTCGTAAAAGCCATACAAAGACAAATTTTAGCAAAAAAACCATTACGATCAAATAGTGTCCACATTTCGATGGTACCTACCTATAAAAACAGTAGTAAATTCTACTTTTTATAGAAATGAGATATGTTTTGTACAAAAGTAAATCTCTCCGTTTTTCCGCCTTGGAAAGCAAAAATCAGCTTTTCTACTCGCTCATTTCCTTGCTTCCTCAAATTTTTCTCATTTTTAGAAATACTTCTAATTTTGGCGTACGTGTCGATTTGGAAATTTTTAAGTACTTCTATCATTCCATAAATATTCGGATGCTGATGATAAAAACTTCCATTCAATTTAGCATGGAAACTTTCGCAAGCATTAGTAGTCCGATTTTGTGCGTTGCAGTTTGCCCAAAGCTCAGGAGGAAATCTGCTGTCGGGTGTTACATAATTGTCGACTAAGTAATCACAAAATTTGTCGACGCCGTCTCCTTCTGGCTTCCATGAAATCTTCCACAAAGCAATCGTCTACTTCATTTGCAGGGCGCATCGATAACCCAAATATATTTTGAAGCCACATACCAGTCTCTGTCTTCGAAGTGTACTCCTTGGTTAAACCGAGTGCCTGAATTTTTCTGAACCAAGCTTGGCCGAGATGAAAACGGCAACCCACAATTTTAATAATTGGCAATACGTTTTTCGCCGCAATGTGGATTAGTGGAGCGCCTGGGGCTTTTTAGCTAGGAATACAGACACAGTGAATGAAATTTTACAGTTGAGGTGGGATTTTGTTTTTTATACTATAAATTACAAAGTTTACCAAAAATTTTTGTGTGCTTACGATTTTTTGATTATTTAAACAAAAATCTAAAAAAATATATTTGAGCATATAACTTTGTGAAAAACAATTTTTTTTATGTATACTTTGAACTTTACCCGAAAAGGTATAGAAGAACGGATGCAGGTCTAGTGGGCAAAAAATTTATTATCTGATAATAGTGAAAATACCGGGCGGCCACGATTTCGGCACCAAACTACCTGGCCCTTTAATCCCTTACACGAACTCGGCACTATGCTGTGGATTACGACTAATGACTTTTCCCGGTAATGGATGTTTATAAAAGTTGCTACTTAAATTGTATTCCCTACCCTTTACAATTTGATTGGTTATATCCTAATTGTAGTTTGATTGTTTACGATTGAAATTTTAACCCCTTTTGAAATCTTTCAAAAATGTGTAGTTATATTCTAACAGTTGTGGTGAAAAGTTGCAAATTAATTATAATGGAAAGTCGTGTAATTGTGAGTTCTCGAGGAAAGGAGTTATTACTTGTTGAGTCGGCATCTTTTAAAAAAGCTAAGGTGTTAAAAAGTGGGGAAACATTTTGGCGATGTATACAACAATCGTGCTCAGCTAAAGTTTTCACCATTGGTGCAGAACATTTGATTACCAGGAGTCAATTACAGCATTGTCACGACAAAGACATTAAAAAGTTAAATCGGCAAATAATAAGCAGCGGCGCAAAAAGGAAGGCTACCGAAGAACCAGCTGAGAGGCCTTCAAAAATTATCCATTCCGTGGTGAAGAAAAATTCTAGTTGTCTAGACACTCTCTCTGTAAGGAATATTTCTTACATTCGGAACAACGTGTATCATAACCGACGAAAAAATCAGCCTGCACTGCCAAGTTCTACCGAAGCTACTATGGACGCATTGAAAAACATGAAAATCTACAGCATCAAAGAGGAAAACATGTTATTCATCAATGATGAAAGCAAGAAGATTGTAGTACTTTCCTGTACTACCAACATACGCTACATATTTATGTGCTAGTGAAAAAATATATTTAGACGGAACTTTCAGTTGTTGCACTAAATATTTTTTGCAACTATTTACTATTCACATTCTTTCCAACGGACATTATATTCCTTTAGCGTTTTGTTTGCTCCCGGATAAAAAGCAGGAAACTTAAGAAAATTTATTTCTGTGTTTAAAAAGTAAATGTGAAAGTGAGGGTTTAAATCTAAATCCAAAAATGGTGGTAGCAGATTTCGAAAAGGCTATACAAAACGCCGTTGTTTGTGTATGGAGTGATGCTACATTGATCGGATGCCGCTTCCATCTTTCTCAATCATGGTTCCGAAAAATTCAAAACCTGGGTTTAACTGCTGAATTTAAAGACAAAAACAGTGAAATAGGTAAATGGCTTAAATATGTTTTTGGGTTGACGTTTTTAAATCCAAGTGATGTGGGAGATTGTTTCGCGTTCGATTTCGGGGAAATTCAACCTGCGGACGACAGAGTAACTGCTTTTTCCGACTATCTTGTAGAAAATTATATTGGAGAAGAAGCAACTTTTCCCCCCGAATTATGGGCAGAGCACACTGCGAGTATATGTAGAACTACAAACGCGTGTGAGTCTTTCCACGCTAGATTTAATAGTAATTTTTATAATAGTCACCCAAACATATTCTCGTTTATTGAAATTATTAAACAAAATCAAACGGATACATACATAAAACTACAAAGTTTGAACGAGGATGTAAGAGTACGCGACCCTGCAGTGCGAAGAAGAATAGACCTCGTAAAAAGTAATATAGAGCGTCTTAATTCGCAACAAATATCACGTTTCCACTTTGTTAAATGTGTATCTTACATGTATTGTAATAATTAGAATAATATTATTTGGTAGATATTATGTAGAATACCATTATGTAATTTAAGTGTTCAGTTTAGTAAGTAGTTTGAAAATCTAATTTTAATAAAATGTAATAAGTAATAAATAATGTAATAAGTAATAAGTAATAAATGTTTGTATGTTTGAAAATTTGTTTTTGAATAAAATTTAGAATTGTATAAAACCAAATCGTGCATGAAATGTCTTTGTCTTACTCTACAGGTTGGTCAGGGATTAATTTTAATTGACGGTGCCGAGTTCATATGCACCCTTCGCTAATGGGTTTGACATCAGTGCCGAGTTTATTAATCCGGTGCCGAATTCGTGGACGCCCAAAATACCTACATCTCTAATGATAGGACAACCGGGCAAATTGCAATATTCTACCTGATACTACTTAAGAGATTATCGACTAATGACTAATGACCTAATAAATTTCATCAAGCACGTAGGGGCGGACGTAAATTGAGCGCAAAAGGTTTTATAAATTTTAAACCTACAGGTAAATTGGGCGCGGAGAACGAAAGGTCCGTTTAATCGTACAGGTAAATTGGGCGCAAAGAGTTCCCAGAAAATAACCACCAATACCTATAACTCGTTCTTTTGACGATTGAGAATTTTCATTTACAACAAAGTATTTTCATGCACATATTCCATTTCAATATACATATAATAGAGGAAATTAATTAAATATTCATGGGCTACCATTTTAAAATAATAGGTATGTGCTACCAAAGTAAAAAACTGTTTGAAAATCTTTGTTTGAATATGAATGTAGTATTAATCAGTCATATTTTTTTATATTATACAGTAACAGTCTTATACAGAGTAGCAAACTTTTGCCGGTGTACTCTATAGAAAGAGACTCTCAATCAAAATGTAAGATAGTGAAGAATAGCAAATACTGACGATACTACAAAATAAAGCAGGCGTACTACCATTGAAGTATGTTGGGTTTTACCCAATGTGGATGCACAGGAACTGCTTACCGAATTTCAATGAATTCCCTATCGTATTGTACAAGATAGATACAAGAAATTAAAATTATATATCTAAAGCTGCGTACAGACGAGACACTAAAATGTCGACACTTTGATCTAAAGAGCGAATATTAGCGAATATTGGTCGAAGCAACACTGGTCTAACTTCTGTACATACACCGACATTCGCTGGATAATAGTCTGTAATAGTCTTGCGCCCAATTTACCTGTAGGATTAAAATACCCTTTTAAGCTTTCAGGTAATTAATATATTTCTGCGCCCAATTTACCACCGCCGGCACGTAGTTTGGTAATGTAGTAAACAGTATTTACATTTCCAGGCAAGGGCTTACAGAATTTTAAGAAATATATTTTTATAATGAACATGATTATAATGGTATGATACGGAATGTAGAATACCGAATTACATTAAAAATAACAGAAGGGATAAGTACTTGATCGATTTTTGATCGATTACAGTTTGACTGAGGACATATAAATATGTACCGATTTTCTTTTCCTTCTATTAGTTATTGCTCTGCTTTGCTGATTGTTTGTAAAGTGTATATTCGTCCACGTCAATTTTTTTCATATTTTCGCTTTTTCGAAATAATGGATGTTATTAAATGCCAGCGTGGTAGTGACTTAATTATTCGTAATAATTATAAGTTCGCTTACGGATACACTTCTAAAGATAATGTGGAAATCTGGAGATGTGTGACAAGAAGTTGTAAAGCGAAGATTGTAACAAATTCGGAGAAGACGCTATTATTTAGTGACCATGATGCTCCAAGAAACCTTGCTGCTCAAGCTATTAACAACAGTATCAAAAGAAAAGCAACCGACGATTTAACAGAGAGGCCACTGAAATTGATCAGGCAAGAAATCGTAAGATCTCCAAAGTATGGTAATGAATTAACATATCGCAAATTGGGGTGTATTCGCAAAAATATATACCGGAGTCGCCGAAAAGTGTTACCAATTCTGCCGTCTAACATTTTGGATACTCATGATGCTCTGGATTCCATTGAAATTACAACAAATCAAGGAGAAGATTTTTTACTATTCAACGTAAGGGAGTGCAATATTGTGAGTTTTTCGTGTCTCGGCAATCTAAAAGTGTTATGCGGAAATAGCCTCAATGTATTTGTGGATGGAACATTTTCTTATTGTGCCAAATTTTTTTGCCAATTATTTACGACACATGTTGTACACAACGGGATTTACATACATTGCTTGCTTCCTGATAAAAGTGTAAAAACTGACACAAGAGCATTTACTTTAGTTAAGCAGGCATGTAGAAATTTCGGGCTCAACTTCAATTCAGAATACAGGACGGCTGTTTTTGAAGAAGCAATCTAGTGGATTTCCCAGTGCATTAAAAACATGAAAACCTAGGACTTCTCATACAGTGAATGGATTTAAAAAAAAATATATGCAATGTGTAGCTAAAAATATATGTAAAAAAGTTTACCTATTGAAAAATTGTGCTTTTAATTTTGAAAAAAAAATACCGGAAGTAGAAATCAATTTTATTATTTTAAATGGAAAGTACCATTTTTGACTTCATGTTTGGATTCTATGGCCCTTTTTAATTAGGCTTTGATAATAACACCATATGCCAAAAACGCACCATTTTTAAATTATTTAATTTTTTTCGATATATTTTTTAAAAACGGCCTATTGTATTTCATTGTATTTCACATTCAAGTTTGAAATTTGGTATCGATAATGTCCAGACATAATACTAAATAATATTAGACTCTGTTTTCATGATTCATTTACAGGGTGTTTAAAATTGTCTTACTAACTTGGGTAACTTATCCAGCCTTAAATCCAATGACCATAACTTTGTTATTTCAAATGGATCACCCTGTATTTTAGGGCAATGAGCTGATGTGGCTTTTTTAGGCCCAAAATTAGTGCTTGTAAATTATAATAATGAATGAGTTTATGATAATTTTGACACAATTTTGCTTGTCCGAGGTTTATAGGAATTACGCCAGGATTATTTTCTAAACTTCTAATTTTGACTCTCTCGGATGATCCAAGGACTCCGGAGAAACTGAAAAAATATCGCACTATGCTAATTCAAGTCTTCTGATTTCATGACAATGTCGAAAACAATGGACATGTATTTCTGAATATGAATATCTACATTTTGTGAGTTTTCCGGATTCTTTGCACCGACGAGAAAGAAATACACAAATCTCGAGAAGCTTTTGGAATTTAATGTCTAGGATGCTGGGCTTCAAAGTATGCTAAAACATTTATTTAGTTTTTTCATTTTCTGTGACAAGTTTTGATATATTTTTCTTAATATGGATACTTCCAGAACCAAGAAATCATTTATCTATTCTAATAATTTTACTTCTCGTCATCGATAATAGATGAGGGTATCGTTCATTTGTGTATGTCTAATTAAGGTATATTTTAAAATTAATTTCAAGTATAAAGGATGTCCCAAAAAAAGTTACATATCAAAGTTATGTTTTTTTAAATGGACCACCCCATATATTATTACATTTTTGGATTCTACTCGATGAGCTGATTCCAAAAAGGGGCCACACTTGGTATTTTGGTCACATAATAAAGGACTCAAAAATCACAAAATTTTGAATTTCGGAGGCTCTGAATGCTAAACAGTTGAATATCGAGAAACATATCGGCTTACATGGTCCTATCCTAACTTTTCAAGTTCTATCTAATGGTACAGAAAAAAATTGATAAAAATTTTAAATTTTTTTGATCACCCTGTATACTTTTTATATTATGTCATTAGATAGTACTTGAAAAGGACTAGGATAGGATAGGACCATGTAAGCCGTTTTTCTCGATTTTCAACTGTTTAGCTCTGGGGGAAAAAAGCGTACAGGAAAAAAACGCGATGAAAAATGCGCACAGTCACACAAACGCACAAGAAATATCGGCACATAGAAAAATGCGAACACGGAAACAAGCGCACATGGAAACAAGCTCACAGGCATAATAGCGCACACCGAAAAAACCGCACATAAAAATTTATTTTGTATACAGGGTGTCCCGTAAAGAATAATCAATATTTTAACCATAGATTCAGGACCTCAAAATATGAATATTTTACTAAATAACTATGGGTCAAATGTTATCTACTCCCAAGATACAGGGTGTTAAAGTTAAATTTAATTTTTCGTTTTTTTGCAATAATTCCTTAATTATTTAACATATTGACATGAAATTTAGAATGGTTATATTTTTAAGTTAGTAAATCATGAGCATGTCATCAATTTTGAGATTAGATAAAGAGGGCGCCACATACACTTTACTAGATGAAGAAAAGTATCCATATTTTTTTAATCCTGCCCTTTTTTAATTTTTTTTTCAAGTTCATATGATACACCATATAATTTTGAAAAGAAAAGGTATACTTGTTTTAATAGCATAAATTCAGCCCATATCGAGATTTTTGCATTTAAATTATTTTAGCCAAGGTATCTATTTAATTTACTTTACCATATTTCAACATAGCAGGCTTGAAAACTAAAATGACAATGACAGTTGTCAAATAATTAATTGTTTAATTTAATGACCGCTGCGTTAATTTTTTCTTGACCAAATTCCATCTAAAGTAGTAGTGAAAATGCCGCGATACAGCCATTTCTCAAATTCGGAAATGAGATATAAGATATAGAAATGTAATCGCCGATCGACTATTTTATTACGTCAGCACTATTTTTCTATAAATTAACTGTACACCTTTTAACCGGGTTCTTTTGTTATGCAATCTTTGTTATAACGTTTTCAAAATTGCTTAGAAGTTCCAAATTTTGTATTTTGTGAAATATTGTGAAAATAAACTTTTTAAAAACACTCGTTCACGTGCGTGTAACATTTCTGGCGCTGCGAACAGGATTTTCGTACAGAAACATCAACGTTTCCTGGTCAACTTCAGTTGTTCAACGAGAATTCAACGAACCATTGAAGAGGAGATTTGGTATGCTGAAATCATCGTTACTAGTGATCTTCCTCTGTGACCGATCCTCTTTTCTACCTTTTATGAGCACTGTAGACGAGATTTGTCAAGAAAGTTTACTTCACTCGCTACTTACAAACCTTTCGAAGCTTTCATTAGAATCATCAGACGTTTCCAAGACAAATAGTTCTCGCACTTCTCAAATCAATAGTGAAGAAACATTATTTGAGGAGTCTCGAAACATTAATTGTACCGAAATGCCTATGACTAATAGCGATATTGCAAGCCTTTGTGCTACTTTACCAGAATTTGCTAAAGAAGATGATAATATTTCGACGTTGATTAGATCGGTTGACAATTTAATAGTGTTTTTAGCTGATCAAATTTAACTGCTGCGCAACAATGCTAATATTGTCTCTCGTATCAAAGGAGAGCCTAGAGATTTTTTAAATTATGCTAACAAAACAATCTTGACTGACATAAGACCAGCCTTACTAGCCAAGTACGGTGATCGTCGTTCAGAAGACATTTTATTGACACAACTCGCGGAAAAGTTGGAAAGGGCGCTAACGCGCCCTTTCTTATGACAATGACCCTGTTCCTGGTATATAATACAAGTATATTGTATGTATTATTCGGTCTCGCTCACATTGGACTCACATCCCCTCACGACTGGACAGTTGGGTGACATTCACTTGAGTCTATTAAAATTAAAACACCCTGTATATCAGTTTTTAATTTTTCTTAAAATAAAAACATCCTGTACATCATATCGTTATACAAGGTGTTTGTAGGGTCTCGCCCGCTCCGCTGGCTCGAAGGCTCGAAGGCCTGTCGGCCTTCTGCGCACAAGTAGGTTCGCTAAAGAGGTCTCGCTCGCTACGCGAGCTCGAGAGCTCGAGGGCCTACTCAGACAGTTGGCTAGCCGGATCCTCGCTCGCTTCGCTCGCTCGGTGACATTGACTTGTCTTTTAAAATTAAAACACCCTGTATATCATTTTTATAATTTTCATAAAGTAAAAACGCCCTGTATATCAGTTTTTTAATTTTTCCCAGTTTTTTCATGAGAAAAAAACACCCCGTACATCATGTCGATATACAGAGATCTTTTCTCATTATGTAAGGACAGCTGATCGAAAGCTTGAAGGCCTAGCGGCCTTCTCCGCACAAGGAAGTTCGCTAAAACGGTCTCGCTCGCTGCGCGAGCTCGACAGCTCGAAGGCCTGCGGCATGAAACAGTTGGGTAGCCGGATCCTCGCTCGCTTCGCTCGCTCGGGATGTTTAAATTAAATCGCCCTGTATATCGGTTTTTTTCTTAGGAAAAAAACACCCTGTATATGGTTCTATCTCTTAACGTGAAAGCACCTCGTACATCGGATGTAATGCCTTCGTACCCTTGGATACGTAAATGACAACTTCCGACAAGCGACAAATTGTTCTTCGCCTCTGTCATTGGTGTAATTTTTTCAAAATTAATTTCATCATTTCTCGAAAATTACTAAACGGATCGTTCGGAAAACTATTCGTACGTATAATTTATGAAATTTTCTTCAATTCTCTATCATTAAAAGTGACGAAATGTTTAAAATAACGAAATTTTCTTGCACTCCGGTATAGTTCCGTTCGGACGAAACGAACGCGGAATTTTAGACACGGAATTCTTTCGTAAAGCGTCAAAATTTTCACTTTTAAATTGGAAATGCGAACGAAAAGGAATTTTTCGCCAGACTTCTGCTAGATTTTCGGAATCGCCGAATTTTTCTACGTACCCCACCCTCTATGCCCCAGAAAATTTTTTTTTCAACTTTATATTCTATCGAATTACAGTTTTATATAGCACTTTTTTTGACATAAAAACACCCCGTACATCAAATGTAACATCCTCGTACCCTTGGATAAGTGAATGGCAACTTCCGAAAATCAAAAATTCGTTCTTTGCCGCTGTCATCGGTGTAATTTTTTCAAAATAAATTTCGTAATTTCTCGGAAATTATTAACGGATCGATCGGAGACTATACGTGCGGGTATATTATTGCATTCTCTTCAATTCTCGACCGTTAAAAACGACGAAATGTTTCGATTAACGAAATTTTCTTGCACTAAGATGCAGTTTTGTTTGAACGAAACGAACGCGAATCGTCGGGTAACGTCGGACACGGAATTATTTTCGTAATGTGTCGAAATTTTCGCTTTGAATTTCGAATTACTCACGCAAACGATTTTTTCGCCAGACTACTGCCGGGTTTTCGGAATCGGCGCATCATTTCGTGTCCCCCCGTCAACCTCACCATACCCCAGAAACTTTTTTTTCTCAAACTTTACATTCTCTCGCCAATCAGTCTCCATCCCCTGCGGTTTTATATATATATACTCGCAGAATGGTTGGAAAGGGCGCTAACGCGCCCTTTCTTGCGACACTGACCCGTTGCCAGGTCGTCAATTGTTGCAATTAAATCTTTTGGTGGTCTTGTCACTTAGTCAGGCAATCACTACCACTATATACACTCTACTATACAACCATACACTACTGCTTCACTATCACAAATCACTAATTGTAAGCTGAAAAGTTTATTAGCCGTAACTGTTAATAAAACTTTGATAATAGCGTCCAAATCCAAAAATTTTTCGCTTCAAATCAAATAAGGTTTATTATAAACGCACCCCGAAAAATAAATAATTGTAAGTCTTTCTTTATTAACACCCAAGAACAAAGCAACAAAGTAAAGTAATACATCATCCGATTCCACCTTATCAACCTAAAAACTAGTCCCTCCGTGAATCATAAATTTTCGATACAATTCTTTCGTTTTAAATAAATATTCATCGCAGTGCCGTCCCCATTTCTAACATATTAGCGAATGCTAATAATCCCTCGGCCAAAATCCAAAATGCAAAAATATTAATGCACATTGCACACCCCTCTCTCGACCGCTACAAGCTAACGTTTCAAAGTAAAATGCCCTCGCACGGTTAAAGTTAAAAATATGCGGGTTGTTTTGTTAGTTAGGAAAAACTACGCTTAACAAATTTGTATTCTCGTAATATTTTCGTAAACCTAACAGTTTTCGATATTTGAGCGTGATAATTTTTATTATGACTAATTAAAATTAAACCTTTTCTATTAACTCAAAAACTAATTGTCGAATAAAAATTTGTAAATTACTATTCGATGTAAAAAAATATTCCCTACAAATCACCTAGTCTGAAAAAATTTTGTAAATCTAACGGTTTAGGAGATATTTGATTTTGAATTTTCCGGAAAAAACGATTTTTATTACGGCTTGTTCGCGAGGTTCGGAAAATATACCGTTCGATAGAAAAATCAATTCTAAACAATTTCTGTATCTTGTAAAATTTTCGTAAACCTTCCGTTTCGGAGATATTAATGTATTTATTCATAAAGTAATTCCTTCTCGATCCGTCCCTGTTCTCTACGGA
Organism: Phyllotreta cruciferae; assembly: GCA_917563865.1. Lineage (NCBI taxonomy): Eukaryota > Metazoa > Arthropoda > Insecta > Coleoptera > Chrysomelidae > Phyllotreta > Phyllotreta cruciferae. The sequence goes on from OU830613.1 coordinate 7,144,230, forward strand.
GAGAACGGTTTCGGGAATCCCTTTGCTGCGCGAATTTGAACCATAAATCCGTCGCTCGAGTCTCATGATCGCCACTTTGATTTACCCCTATAACTTTTGAACTGTTCAAGATAAACATATGCAGTTTGTTTTGTTAGTTGGAAAAAACTACGATTAACAAATTTGTATTCTTGTAAAATTATCGTAAACCGAATAGTTTTCGAGATTTGAGCGTGTAAATAATAATTAATTTAATTATAATTAAATTATTTTTGCCATAACTCCGCGAAAGAAATTTTGATTTTCCCGCGGTTTGCGTGAGATAATCGATATTAATTTGACGAATATTTTAGGAGAGATTGAGAAAAATCGATCTCTTCGTTTCCGATAAAATCGCAAAAAAACCTAAAAATACCCTAAAAATCCGGAATTTTTCACCCGGAAGGAAACTTTTCCGGGTTTCGAAATGTCGATTTTCCGATAGATCTCGTCAAAATTCGTAACGATGGCTTTTTTCCCGCGACGATTTTCCTTCGCGTACGGCCGTAAGAAAAAAACACGCCAATCAGCTCGGTTTTACCCAGCAATATCGCAGGTTTTTCGTCGTAACTCAACAACCGTTAAAGTTGGAACCACCCCGTAAACTTTTTATTATGTAAAAAAATATCCTCTACAATTTTCAAAGAATAATTTTTTTTTCGAAATCGCATCTTTTTTCGAGTTATTTCGACTTTTTGTCAATCGCGTTTATTTTAAAAAATCGATATCGTGCTATAAATCGGAAACCGCTCAAAATCGAATCACCCCATCTACATATATTATACAAAATACTATTCTTTACAAATTTCGATTCTTGACAAATTTTCAAAAAACGGCTAGTTTTGGAGTAATTGTAAAATACAAATTTTCCGTTCGCGAAGGAAAGTTTGTTTTTTGTCGTTATAACTCAAAAACGATTCAAAAGAGAACAACCCCTTATATATCCTATTATAGAGAAAAACGTTCTCTACAATTTTCGAAGAATAATTTTTTTTTCGAAATCGCATCTTTTTTCGAGATATTTCAATTTTTTTGCCGAAAATGCGAAAATGAAAATTTATTTTTACTATAACTCCGGTGTATGGATTTTCCTGGATATGCGGTTTGCTTGAGATGATTGGTAATATATTGAAGAATGTTTTGGGAAATTTTAAAGAAAATCGTTGGAAGATTTTCCAAGAAAATCCCGAAAAACCCCAAAAATCCCCAAAAATACCCCAAAAATCCGGTTTTTCACCCGGAAGGAAAAGTTTCCGGGTTTCGAAATATGGATTTTCCGATAGATCTCGTCGAGTTACGTCGGATAGCGTTTTTTCCGCGACGATTTTCCTTCGCATTTGGCCGTAAAAAAAAAAACACGCCAATGAGTCAGTGAATGAATGAATGGATTCTTTCGGTTTCAGTTGTATAGTTAGTAGGATATATATATATATATATATATATATATATATATATAGTGACTCGCGGAATGGTTGGAAAGGGCGCTGACGCGCTCTTTCTTTGGACACTGACCCGTTGCCAGGTATACAATACAAGTACCTATATATTGTATTATTCGGTCTCGCTCTACATTGGACTCACGTCTCCTCGCGACCAACTGAACAGTTGGGTGACGTTGACTTAAAAACTTGACTTTTATTAAAAATAAAACACCATGTATAACATTTTAATTTTTTCGATATATTATAAACATGCCGTATAACAGTTTTTTAATTTTTCTTAAAATAAAAACTCCCTGAACACCATGTCGTTATAACAAGGGGTTTGTATGGTCTTGTCTGCTCCGCGGGCTCGACAGCTCGAAGGCCATTTCTCTACCTACAATACGAGTTGTCCCAAAATAGTCACCTCTCATGGTAATTCCTCCGGTTCGTGAAATGGAGGTCGTCCCTGCAATTTGAAAATATTAGAAGAATAATATTATCCAAACATTAAATTTTAAAGCGATGTATCGTTTAAAATAAAAGCTGGCATTAATTTTACGTACCGGCACATTATTTTCGTTCATTTCGGATCCGTTCATCAAAATTTGATCAGTTGCTTGTCCAAAGAACGAAATCCCCAGATGCCTGTAGGCTACGGCTAGGCTAGCATTCGGGACACAGGCTAGCGTTTCTACTCCTCGGCAGAGCTTCTCTGTCGCCTTGGTGGAAGCTTCCTACCGCAGTACACGAATAATTCAGCAGATCGTCCTCTTCGCTCAAATTGCCGCAAATCACGCTCACCTCTCTGTCATGTCTAAAATACATATAAAACACAAATTTAGTAATATACATACAAGTAAAATACCTTTTAAAATAAATAATATTTTATTTAAAAAGGAATAACTTACCTAATTAAAAATGTAAATCACTAAATCACAAATTCAAATTAGAAAGTCGCTCCAATAATCTTTCGCGCATGTCACCGAAAAATTAATTGACTGAATTATAAATAACTACCGAGTCAACAATGGGCTTCAATTATTTTCATACAGGGTGTTAAAAAAAGGGCCAAAAAATTAACTGGAGAGTACGTACGAACATTACATCTCTTGACTGACGGTCGGATTGACATTTCTATCAAAATTGAAAATTAATCACCCTGTATAACATTTTTATTTTTTTCATAAATTAAAACCAGCCTTTATATCAGTTTTTCATGTTTCTTAAAATAAAAACACCCTGTACATCATGTCGTTATACAGGGTGTATATAAAGTCTCGCCCGCTCCGCGAATGCTTGAAGGCCTGGCGGCCTTCTACGGACGTGACAGTTCGTTAAAAAGGTCTCGCTCGCTACGCGAGCTCGACTGCTCGAAGGCCTGCGGCCTTCTGCGCATCAAACAGTTGGGAAGACGGATCCTCGCTCGCTTCGCTCGCTCGGTGACATTGACTTGTCTTTTAAAATTAAAACACCCTGTACATAATTTTTATTTTTTTCATAAATTAAAAACACCCTGTATATCAGTTTTTTAATTTTTCCCAGTTTTTTCATAAGAAAAAACACCCCGTACATCATGTCGATATACAGAGTATTTTTGCATTATGCAAGGACAGCTGATCGAAAGCTCGAAGGACTAGCGGCCTTCTCCGCACTAGGAACTTCGCTAAAAGGGTCTCGCTCGCTGCGCGTGATCGAATGGTCGAAGGCCTTGCGGCCTTCTTCGCCATACGACGGTTCCTTAGCCGGATCCTCGCTCGCTCCGCTCGCTCGGGATGTTTAAATTAAATCGCCCTGTATATTGTCACGAATTATAATGTGGGTCAATCCTGAGAGTAGAACAAAACAATTACATTATATTTGAAATTGCATAAACAAATATTGTTTATAACAAAACAACGCGCGAAGGCTGCACGCGAAGTACTCGCGCGTTGTCAGCAATAGTAATTCAATATAAGTACTCTCAGGTGCGACCATCGGGTTCTTAGATAGTTGGCTCGGTTCTTTAGTATTTGGGCGAGTCACCCCTTCGGGGTGTCGGACCCTTCGCCCCTTTCTCGCCAGCCAGGCGATGTTGTTGAAGTATGAACTATGTAAAATCGTGCTCACCATAATCCCCCAGGCCAATAAAAGCTTCCTTGTTTAACTCGCCCTACTACCTATTTAGATGGCCAGCGCCTCGAGAACGCATTGTAAAGCTGACAACATTGCTACGGCCTGGGCCAGTTGAAATCGGATGTCGTACTGTTCGTTTCGGGTCCCGTCTGCGTATATCGAAGGTATAAACAAATGGATACCCGATATACGCAGACGCGACCCGAAACGAACAGTACGACATCCGATTTCAACTGGCCCAGGCCATAGCAATGTTGCCAGCTTTACAATGCGCTCTCGAGGCGCTGGCCATCTAAATAGGTGGTAGGGCGAGTTAAACAAGGAAGCTTTTATTGGCCTGGGGGATTATGGTGAGCACGATTCTACCTATAGTAGTGTGAACAAATAAAGATGTGTTATAAGTTTACCTAATTGTTCTAACTAACCCCGTACCTAGGCCCACCAAGCGAGTACCCCAAGAGGAAACGCCTAAACCCTTTTATCGTGACATGGTGGAGGCGCCTAGCTTCTATCTCAAGGGTTAATTCTTCATAATTACCCCGCGGAAGACATCTATTTTTAAAATTTATTGGATTATGGGTAAAATCAATTAAATTGGCAAAGTATCGAAAGAGTGTATCAATCGTATTTATAGTTTTGCATTATACAAGAGTCAGCGATATTTCGCGGTAACTATAGAGAAAAACTAGGTTGCATCGTAAGCATTTTTGGTCCGTTGTAGAACATTGTTTGTTTATTTGGTTTTTACGTAATTATAATTAATCGAGTAACGAGGTCTCAGCAGACCTAAAACGTGACCTATAAACCGTTATTTTAAGGCATAAATGCCTGGACCTACTACTAGGAGTGAGGAGAAAAAAGTCAACGTTACGGTAAAATTAGTCGACAACTTCACCCCCCCCCCCCTTGAGCAGCACACAATTAGATTCCTCCCCTACCATTCCAACGTTCGTTGACGACTCCGCGATCACCACCTCGCACCCCTGCGCCAACTCAACAGTACTTGGAAGAAACCATATTCGAACAAAAGGAAGACCGAACTATACAGGTTATCCACGATCCACCAAAGGACCCCCCCTGCTCAGTAAACCAGGGCCTTCCGAACTGCCCGACGGAGTTATGACGGATATAACGATAAGAGAGGCAAGGCAGTCGGAGCAAAAGGCAGCCCGACCGCAATTCATATCGCCACCGACGTTCAACCCTAGCACGGGAGACGTTCATTCATTCTAATCGACCTGCGAGAGAACGGCAATAGCGAATGGATGGAGTAACGCCCTAAAGATATTATACCTGGGAACATTTCTTGAGGGAGCAGCCAACATATGGTATTCCCAGTATATGGATAAGGCCGAGAACGAGACCAAGACATGGCCTGGAATAAAGAGGGATATGGAGACGGAGTTCGACGAGGGAGACGCAAGGCGCCGATTAGAGATGCGGCTGCTTAACCGCAAGCAGAAGAAGGGCGAATCCATAAAGCCATATTTTTACGATTTGAAAGCACTTTATTATGAATTTGACCCGGATATGAATGTCGAAGACTTTACCAAATTTTTCGAAAATGGCTTGGATCCGGGACTGTACAGGCTGTTGAGAGGGAACACCCTGTCGATGGACAAATTTAAAGAGGCTGTGATGGGATTGCAGGACATATCTACTAAATAACAAGGCGTCCCTCAGCTGTTTGGCTGAAGACGAGGTGGACAGAAAAGACCTAACCCTCCTCACAGAGGACAATCAGCGATTGGGAAACCAATCGGGAGCTCCACGTAATAGGGCTGAACCAGCCATAAACCCTCGAAGGGACACGAACGTTCGTGAGCGACCGGAGTTGGAAACGTCTGCATCCCTACCTCCGTACCTCCTACCGCCGCCGTGGTACTATTCTCCCCAGGGCCTGCCGCCCTTCATGGGATACACGCCGCAGTACAATTGGCATCAAAGTGGTCCGCCACACGGAAATAATCGGCGTGGTAGAAACGGTAGGGACAGGCGTAGGAAACCACATTCCTGAATGGATTCCTAGGAATGGACAAGCTTCACGCGATATACCTAATACGAGGACGGCGGACGGACGACCTATCTGCTTCAATTGCAGGAAGCCGGGTCACTTGGCCGCAGCCTGTAACTCACAACCGAGGAGGGACCGAAACGAAAGAGGACAACGTCGGTAGCTCCCGGACTTGTCCTAGCAAATAGGGAGCCAGTAACCACACGACACAGAGTCCTAGAAATCGTTGCTACGGTCAACGGGAGCAGGACAGTGGTAATTGTGGATACAGGTTCAGTACAAGATATTGTAAGGGAAGATTTCGTTTCGTTCATAAACACTGACAGGAAACGGAACTTATTAGCGGTAGGCAACACGAGGGTGTCAACCCTCGGCGAAGCTGAAGTTACCGTACAAGTTGGAAAAGTACGAACTTCCCTTACAGCATCCGTAGTCAGCAATCTGCCAGCCGCGCTGCTGATTGGCATGAGGACACTATACCAATGGGGTGAACGGGCAGGAACAAAGAACTTCGCTAGCGGGGGCCGGCGGACAGACACACCGCGCAGAAACGAGCAATACGGCCTGTACGATACCTGATGGAACCGATATGTACCGTCAAATTTACCACGCGACATGTCTGGAAGACATCAAAGTCAACCTATCCCAACTAAACGAGGACACGGTAGGTACCTCCATCACCACGTCGACTTCGGAAGAACCTGACTTCGAACCGCCAATAAGTCCCTTACAATGTAACTTCATTACCCCACCAGACCCAACGAATAAGGTACGATTAGCAAACGACGTCACCTGTCCACCCTCTCAAACCCTAGATATACAAGTCGAAACGGAGAGACCCATCGATGAGACAAAATTCTACTGCCTCTCTCCCAACTATAAGAATATCACCCAACAAGGAATACATATTGAGAAGGGGACACCAACCGCGCGCTTCGTGACGATGACGAATTCTAAACATTACCCCGTTAACTTGTACAAAGGATGTACAATAGGGACCGTACAGGAATGTACACCACCGTCTTCGGACAATTGGACACTGCTCGCAGAGAAGAATGTAGAGAGTGTGTCCCTGGATGATTTTGACGTACCACACGATCTAGACGAGACATCCCTAAAGGAATTGGGGGAACTAGTCACTGAGTATTCCATGGTTTTCTCGAAAACTCTGGACACCATAGGAAGGACCAATTTGACGGAACATGTCATCGAGGTGGAGAACAATACCCCCATTAAGTGCCGCCCTTATCGAGTGTCACAAAAGGAACGAGAAATCGTCGACACTCAAATCCAGGAGATGCTGGAGTACGGCATAATCCGGCCAAGCCACTCACCCTGGGCAAGTCCGGTGGTCCTTGTCAAGAAAAAGGACGGGAATACTCGCTTTTGCGTAGACTACCGGAAACTAAATGAGGTCACGAAAAAGTCGAACTACCCACTCCCGCAGATCGACGACATTATGACATACCTGGGAGGGGCCAAATATTTCACGACGCTCGACATGTTTAGCGGGTATTGGCATGTACCAGTCGAAGAGCAGTCGAAGCAATATACTGCCTTTATAGACCAGGGACACGGTCAATATGAGTGTAATGTATTACCTTTTGGTCTGTCGAATGCGCCGGCGACTTTCCAGCATCTGGCCGATCGAGTATTCCAAGGGTTGAAATGGAAAAAGATACTTATCTATCTAGATGACATCATAATTTTCTCTAGGACGCTGAAGGAACATATGGCAAAACTGCAAGAAGTCTTTCAACGATTAAAGGAAGCTAACTTGACTCTGAAACCAAGTAAATGTACGTTCGTGCGGAAGGAAATTAATATACTCGGATACACCTGCAGCGAGAAGGGTTTGGCGGTAGACAAATCAAAGGTGGTTGCTATTAGGAATTTTCCGACTCCTCGAAACGTTAAACAAGTACAAAGTTTCGTGGGAATTTGTAATTACTACAGGAAGTACATAATAAATTTTTCGAAGGTAGCCAAACCGCTTCACAGTCTCACGAAAAAGAACCAAATTTTTAAGTGGGGAGAGGTCGAACAAACTTCCTTCGATACACTCAAAGAAATGCTGCTATCCGCGCCGGTACTTCAACATTTCAATCCGGAAAAGGACTGCGAATTGAGGGTGGAATTGAGGGTGGAATTGAGGGTGGAATTGAGGGTGGTAAAATAGGGATCGGAGCAATACTGCTGCAGGAAGGACCGGACGGACATATGCACCCCGTAAGCTACATAAGCCGCGGACTCTCAAAAGCCGAGGAGAACTATGGGATAGCGGAGTTGGAAGGTCTAGGCATTATATGGGCCCTCGGATATCTAAGTCACCTTATTTATGGAAGGCACGTGACAATTGTAACGGATCACCACAACCTCACCTGGTTGCGGTCACCTGGTTGCGATCCCTTAAGGACCCTACGGGAAGACTAGCAAGGTGGTGCATAAAGCTCTCGGAATATGACTACGATATTCGTCACAAGAGTGGAGGCCTACACAGAGACGTGGATTGTCTATCAAGACACCCAGTCTTAAAGCCGACGGTTAAAGAAATAGTAGATGGACACGACGTTTCTCCTAAGGGCGCCTGATCTGGAGAAAGAACAGAATGAAGACCCTGACATCAGGACCTTAAAGGAAGCAATTTCGTCGCCGGATACGGTACCCATCGGGATAGCCCGAAGAGCGAGAAATTTCAGACTAATCGAGGGAGTGCTATATAAGGCAAGCAGGACCGCGGAAGGATTGGAAAGCCTCTTGGTCATCCCGAAACACCTAATCGGCGAGATACTATTCTCTCACCATAATGAACCAGTAGGAGGACATCTGGGGATATCGAAGACCCTACACCGGATTAAGACGCGCTATTACTGGCCCACACTCCAGAAGGACGTCGAGAGGTACATCAAGGGTTGCCCAGACTGCCAAGCCCGAAAAGGGGAAGAAAATAGGAGACCCGTAGGATTACTTCAACCCATTCAGGTCGGCTTACCCTTCGAACGAATCGGAATAGACATTCTCGGGCCATTCCGCAGGAGTCGAAACGGGAAAATGGTGATCGTGGTGGCCGCCGATTATGCAACAAGGTGGGCGACGGTGGGAGACAATGGCGCTACCAAATGCTAAATCACAGCACGTGGCCCAGTTCCTGCTATCGTCGATCATTTGTAGACACGGAAGCCCTCGGATACTGTTAAGTGATCAAGGTACGAATTTCAGATCGGACATGATAACGGAACTGACCAAAATAATGGGGACCACGAGCACCTTTACTACCGCCTACCACCCCGAAACGAATGGTCTAACTGAGCGCTTCAATAAGACGTTGGCCAATATGTTAGTTATGTACACGAACTCTGAGCATACCGATTGGGACGAATATTTAAGCTTAGTAACGTTCGCGTACAATAGCACTAAACAGGACACTACTCAATTTTCGCCCTTCCTGCTGGTATATGGCAGAGAGCCGGTGCTTCCCACGGAAGCGAACCTTACGACTCAGGTTAAGAACTTGGACGTTCTCCGGATCAGAGACAGGGCCTTATTGGTCCGAAACCAAGCCGTCGAGCGGATACACCATCGACAATCAAAAGATAAGGAGCGCTACGACTCGCAACACCGAAACATAGAATTTAAAGAGGGAGATCAGGTAAAAGTCTTTATGCCCATAAGAAAAGTGGGTCGGAGTGAAAAACTTCTACTTCGGTGGTTCGGGCCGTACTACATCGTCAAGAGGATCGGAGAGGTGAACTATCGGATTCGAAAAGGGCGACATAAGAATTGTACCGAAGAGGTAGTCCACGTTAGCCGTATTCTACCGTACAACGACCCGTGGAGTCCGGAGGCCACCCCTGTGCTGGATGGGGAGTTATATCAATCGGCGGAGGGCAACGAACGTTCCAAACCTGAATCCTAACCTCCCGAAATTGGACAATTGACAAATAGGACGTTGACGATTTACGCACTCCTATATAGATTTCTTATTTTAATATTATAGGGACGAATTTTAGGAATAGTGGATACATAAAAGTTATTAGGTAGAAAAAAAAACGGATGTTTACCGCTACAACTATGGGCGGGCAATCGATACAAATTTGTTTTTCATACAGGATTCTTCTTGTAACCGTAATCTACGCGACAGCCCTCGGCGGAACCAGTGGAAAACTGGAGGTGACTGCTGGAGCCTTTTGGAGAACCCTGCCAGACGTGATTGCGTATGAAGCAACAATACCCCTGATTTACGAATCACAGTGGTATGAACCGGGAATGAGTGAACCCGTTCGATCTACCCCTCCGTGTGAGATTAATAGCGAGAATAAGAGGTCGGCGGAATGCGGAATGATGAAAAGTCTGTATGAACTGCGAGAGGCCAATATAAGGGAGTTTGGCGAACTCGAGAGAAGTTGGAGCCCTGATTACCTGCAAAACGTTTCGAGTACTCAATATCATCTACGGGAGAAAAGGGCCCTAGATTTCCTTGGGGACGGATTAGCTTGGTGTTGTGGAGTCGCGACCCAACACAAGCTAGATTCCCTAGTAATGGACGAACGTAACCTACAGAACCAAGTCGTCCGGATGAGAAGTCTGATGTCGGCCACAATAAATGACATTACGGAAAATTCCGAAGAATTTCAGAAATACGAGGAGGGAGTGTCCAAAGCGTTCACTGAAACCCAGGCACATATTAAAAATTTAGACAAACTATTCGGCGTATATAGAAATAAAGTAGAAATGTTAGATAGCGGTTTTGGAAATACCGTTATCGATTTACTATAAATTCAGTACAACCTTCAGAAACAGTTGATGGCACATACCCGAGCCCTAAACCGTCAGGCAACCCTGGCATCTTGTAGGCAACACTTGATACCAATTTCTGTTATCAAACCAAACATCCTGGCACACGACCTATCTAAACTCCGTATCGAAGTAGGCAAATACGGTCAAACGTTAGCCATCCCACTGAAGGAACTGTCACGCTATTATCAGATAGGCATTTGCGATTGCAGCTTTGCTAGCGGGCAAATCTTTGTGCATGTCAGAATCCCGATCATCCAGACGAATGATAACTGGAAAGTGTACGAGTTAATCACCACTCCATTCGCCTGGTACAAACCAAACGTGTCGTATTCAACACGACGTAACTTTCCTGGCCCTATCCAATGACGAGTCGCTCCCTAGTAGTAAGGTGTAGGTGAGTAACAGTAAGGTGAGACATATCTCAGGTTCCAGTCTGCAGAATTGCAAACCGTACGTAGATCAGTTATGTTTTCTACCCCGATTTTCCGCGGACGCACTCAACGGCCCGGTATGCGCAAACAAACTTTTTCACGGGGCATCCGTAGCGGAAATCAGCCATCATTGCCCAATGAATTGTCACAAGTCGAATTCGACACTGATCTCTGAAATAGACGAAGATGTCTACGTGATCAGCCACCTAAAAATCTGAAACATACCTAGAATGCCCCCAAATCAAGAAAACCCCACTTCCTCCCACAATATACAGTAACGTGGAAGCTCTCAAGTTACGAATTCCTTCTAACTGCAAACTTACAATCCAAGAAGAAGACGTTATTCCCCTCCGATTCCCATGTTTTGGTAATTCCCACACACCGACCGAAGTAGTACTATGGTGGACAGTAAGATCGTGCGGTCGTAAAACGCGCTCCTCGTTTAACTCGCCCTACCACCTATTTAGATGGCGAGCGTTTTGAGAGCGCATTGTAAAGCTGGCAACATTGCTATTGCCTGGGCCAGTTGAAATCGGATGTCGTACTGTTCGTTTCGGGTCCCGTCTCCGAATATCGAGTATCCATTTGTTTATACATTCGATGCAATATCGATAATGATAATATCCTTTATCGTGGTCATATAGTATGTCAACTTGCCTTGGATATTAAAATAGTTATATATATATTTTTATAAATAAAGGAAAATCTGATTACATGTCATTCATTAAAGAAAAATAGCATACACAACAAGAAGCAGGAAGAGATTTAACAAGGAAACGACAGAAACATTTTTAAACTATAATTACATTGATATAATTTTTTTTAAAATGTTATAAAACATTTTTTTATAAAATTTTATAAAGGCCTGCCTTTTCAACTTTTTCTCATTAATAAAAAGTTCCTAAAATGAGATCAAATAATTTTTATTTTTTTATTATAACTTGGCTTTTAATGTAATGTTAATATTTTAAATTTTCTCACCCCCTCATGCGGTAAGATTATACCTAAGAAGCAAATTTTTGTAAAAAATATTATTTTAATTATTAATGAAAGATAAGTTTAGAAATCTGCTTATGTTACGAAATGTCTTTAAAAAATATAAAAATATAATGTTAATTAAAAAAAACATAAACTAATCTTAAAATAAGAAAAATTCTAGTCGGTGATCTTCATTAACATAAATGATCAAAACGAATGATTCAAAAACTAATTCGGGTTCATCAAAGGCAAATACTTCGCAGGATTATCACATACAATATACGCAAATCCCTGGGATTTGCTTTTTCACAATAATCCACGAATAGGTAGGTCGATTTTTTATTTTTCCTAATGAATTTAATGTTTTTTTCTTTTGAAAAACTTGTTGTGTATGCTAATTTTTTTTAATGAATGACATGTAATCAGATTTTCCTTTATTTATAAAAATATATATAACTATTTTAATATCCAAGGCAAGTTGACATACTATAGGACCACCATAAAGGATATTATCATTATCGATATTGCATTGAATGTATAAACAAATGGATACTCGATATTCGGAGACGGGACCCGAAACGAACAGTACGACATCCTATTTCAACTGGCCCAGGCAATAGCAATGTTGCCAGCTTTACAATGCGCTCTCAAAACGCTCGCCATCTAAATAGGTGGTAGGGCGAGTTAAACGAGGAGCGCGTTTTACGACCGCACGATCTTACTGTCCACCATAGTACATATTATTCCCGCGGCATGGTCGAATCTAAAGTCGTTTGTACTGAACCCCGTTAAGAGACCGACCCGAATCACCTTTTTGAATCCGTCGGAGGGCTTGAACCTCAATTGGACGCTGGAAGTCCCACACATCAGTCTCACCTCTACCCAAGAAAGCGTCCAAGAAATATTGTCGAATTTGAACAAGGTGGAACCACCCTATACTCAATTATATAGCACCCATAACGACAGTATTTTCATGATATGGAACACCGTCCTATCAGTCGTTATCGCGTACCTCCTGTTTCGCAACAGGAATGGCATGGCTATGGCCATGACTCCCATACCTCTGCGGGCCAGTTCAATAGATCAATCCATGCAATACGCCGAATTCGTCATATTATGCACTTTATTTGCGGCCTTCGTAGCATATTTAGTTTATGAAATTTGGGCTTTATGGGTCTCCAAACGGAAAAAACAGCAGTCACGCTCCAATGGAGGAAGGTCTAGAGAGCAAGACACCCAAGACGTCCCCTTGAACAATATAACCCTGGAAATGGAAAGAGAAGAAGTGGACAAGGCAGTACCAGGTCAGAGCATCCCGTGTAGGGTAGCACTCCCCTAATATGACCCTTAGTAACAATTCATATCTTCACAAAAATTCAGGTTTATAATTTTTCACCCGGACGGACGACAATCTATCATTGATAATAGGTTAAAAACTAAGTTGAAAGTAGGGTGTAGTAAATTATTGGGATAAATTACAGGAGAATTTATACTCAAAATAGGTGTAAGAAGTAGGAATGAAAATGCCCATAGTAGAAGTTATGATATTTCGATGTTGTTAAGGCCTTTACAGAGAGGGGGAGGGGGATTTGGGAGAATATGCCAGGGTAGCATTGAAAATCCCCCTTATCCAGGTAGTAAGAGCCAACCCAACGGTGAGCGGCGCCAGTTATTAATTGTTGTAGATATCTGGCACACGAGTGGAGAGACATTCGGTAAAGTAGATGATTCATAGGAAAATAAGAGTGAATATGTTTTCTGGGATAAATATATGTGAATTCTAGCAGTAAATGTAGTATGAAGTATAAATTCACCTGTATAGGAAATGTTGGCCATGTTGGTGTAGAAATGGAACCAGTACCAATGATAGAGAGAAGGAGGAAATAGAGTAACTCAATTGAGCAGTAGGTAGAGTTAGTCGATGTTGTAGTAAATCAAATCTTACGATTTTTTTTTCTGAAACCTCCCTACGCTTAAATTGCTTTAGCTCTATGGAAAGTAAGTATAATTTGCGTCGTGGGCATATAGTAATAAGTATATTTTTGTTTAATGGGGCGTAGATTAGAGTAAGGGGGTAGTTTGTAGAATAGCACGGGTTAAAAAAGTATGGTAATGTGGAAGATTGTAAATCACGGTTGTATAAATATTAGGTTAGTCGTTAGTGCGAATTGCTATGGTTAATAAGAAATGAAAATGTTTAAATTCTAATAAATCAATTCTAATAATCTCCTTATTTGCATGTTTGTACGGATCAACGTGAGAGACCACACACTAAACGCCGCCCATACGATCACAACCCGAGCCGTCCCGACCGCCCCAAGCCGAAATAGGGGCCACCAGTACCACCAGATGTCGAGTCGAATGTGAGTCCAGAGGGATACCCACAAGCCAGATGTCAGAATCCAAATCATGACCAGGCAACAGGCCAATCGATGGGCATCGCCTAGGTGCAGAACCCAACCGATCTCGGAAAAGAGGGATGCACACACAAATGCATTACCTCAAGAGGCAGCAAAGGAGTTGGAGGAAACACGGTATCAGGTTCAATCTCCACACTGAGAGATGCAGTAGTGGTGAAAGCAATTGGAAACCCCCACGGCAACAACCGAACCGACACCTGGACGACACGGAGGCCCAGGCATCGCCAATATAATACTCGGCTGGAGCGAGCAGGCGACTGACGAGGCGTCGCAGCGCTTCAACCTCATCATCGCAGGCGGACTCAAACCGTAAGTGATCAGTATGTGGACAAATAGCGGAAAGTGTGTGAGAACGGAAAATTGTGGATCTGTCAATCTTGTACTTGTATTTGATATTTTTTCCCTTATTATTTTGTTAATTACTATAATATGTATTAGTTAAGTTAGTAGGACAAAACCGGGGTCCGGTTTTTACTGGCAGGGGGCATGTCACAAATGGGAAATGGGCTCAAACCGTATAGTTCAAAATTTAACTCATTTGGAAATAACTTTGTTTACATCGCACGTGTATCGAAATTAGCAAAAATAGTCTCAAGTCAAAATAAATTTATTTAATATTTATTATATATTGTTTAACATTACGAAAAGAACTTGTGGTGACCCGGGGACGAGTCAGCACAAGCTCACCCTTTAAATACTACGGTTTGACCCAGATTAGGGGATTGTCTCCTGGGTCGCGAATAGCCGCGGACGCGAAGTAAGTGCGTGTAGTTCCGCCGTATTGGTGTAACGAGTTGTGACGTGCCCTCACCACGAGACCCCTGGACAACGACGTTGCGACGAGTATCTTCGGGACGCCGTTGTACAAATTATAATGAGGTAGGTGTAGTTTATAAGTTATTGGAAGTTGTATCTATTTGTGTCCGGGTATACTGCGAAACATTGTATGACTCAGGAATCCAATAAATTTTGTATAAAATTGAAAACCTCTTGTTCGCTCGAGCTACAACACCATCAACCTAGACTGTAACCTTAGGAGGCGAAGAAGAACTAAAGGCCCAAATACGATAACGGTAGGGAACAGGGTGGAACAACCCCCTTATCGTGACATTATTAATCTACTAGAAAAACAAGATAAACGTGGTTCAAGAAGATGTTTATACTGCAGGGTGAAGACCTTAACTGTAATAAATTCGCTAGCGGGGAGGGGAATAATTTTTCTAAAATTTCCCGAGACACGTCAACGCGGTTTAATGTATTTACCTACATTTTGCAAGCAGTATGAAAAATTTAGCCCTTCGGGGGTAGCTGAAACCATCCTACCCTTTTTTTCAAAACCCTATGGCGCATGACCCCTCATTGGAAAACTGGTAGGTAGAGGAATCCCCAGCATACTGATAAATTTTTTTTAGTACGATTGTGGGTTATTGCATAAAATCAAAACGTAATGTATTTTTAATGTCTGAGTAATGTCTGAGAATGTTTGTTATTTAGATTTGGAAAGTCAACATTACTTTTTAGATACCCTCACAAAAAATTCCAAAACAATTTTTTCCACAACTGATATTTGCTATTTTTTTTCGTTCACCAATATTCGTCAATATCTGGATAGAAATTTCCCGTTAGGTGGATTGGAAGACGAGGTTCTATTGAGTGGCCAGCAAGGTCTCCAGTTCTTACACCGCTGGATTTCTTTTTATGGAGACATCTCAAAAACCCAACACAACATGCACACCTACAGGAAAGGATAAGAGAGGAAATCAATAAAATAACACCGGAAATGTTGCATAATATTAGAGACGAAACATATATACCACAGACCGGAATGTCGCCAACAAGTGATTAGGGCATATTTTGAGCAATCGTTGTGTTGAAAATAAAATATAAAGTTTATTTTAAATTACGTTTTGATTTTATGCAACCGTCAAATTAATGTACTAGAAACTAAAATTTGATAGGTATGCTGAATTCATCAGTCCTCCAGCTTTGGATGAAGAGTCACAAGTCATAGGGTTTCATTTGAACAAAAAAAAAATATAAGGATGGCTTCAGGCACTATCGAAGGGCTATATTCTTCAAATTGCTTGCAAAACGTAGGAAAATACATTAAACATTCATGTGTCTCAGGAATTTTTAGAAAAATTATTCACTTCCTCGTTAGCGAATTTATTGCAGTTAAACTCAGTAGATGTTTCAAGCACTAGGCTGAAAGCAGTGTTGTTAAATAGTTAACTACAAGTAGTTAAAAATATGCTGTTCAACAACTTTTAATATATTTAAATAACCAACTATCTACTTTTCTAAGCCCAGGTACCAACATTTAACTACATTTTTATAGTATTTAACTACATCATTTAAATACATTTTCAAATCATTTATTCTTTCTCTATGCAGGTAATGGCCTGTATTCAGCGCCCCATTTTAACGTTAGAGTCACGTTTACCGAGCGCCTTTAACTTGACAGTTCTACATTGTTGTTATCGAGTAACTAAGGACATTATTTAGGTACATGAATTGTTTTTTACGATCTAATCTACAAAGTTTATATAAATCCCTTTGCCCCTATTGGAAATTATGACTTAAAGACTTTTAACTAGCAATTAAAGACTTAACTACAATTCCGATGTATTTAAATATGTAGTTAAATACTTTATAATAAATTGTATTTAAGCCATTAATTTAATGTTCTTACATGTAGTTGTAATTATTGTAGTTAACTAAATTATAAAAAATAGTTTTAACAACACTGGCTGAAAGATTGTACTTTTACCTTTCCAAGACTCGGCGACGGTGGCCAGCATTTTAGCAGCATGTACTCTGACCGCCTCGCACGGATCCTCCAATGTAATCGACAAACTGTTCAACAGTGCTTTATTAGCAACAATCACCTCTCTAGCTTTCGCCAGCTTGGCTATCTTCTACAAAACAATGGCGCTTCGCTCCCTAATCACCGGATTCTCGTCTATCAACAGGTTCACCAACCTGGTGCACACCAACATCAACGACTCGCTCATTCGTAACTTACTCTTAATAACCGTTCAATCAGCCTCAACTTGATGGCTTCGAAGGCCCATTCGGAGTCGATGACCAGCTCGGTGATGGACTCCATGGAGGCGGCCACCACGAGGTCGTCGTGATTGCTGAGATCGTGCCGCAGCTTGAGCATGGCGCCCCTTCCGTAGCCGATGGGCCTGTGGATGACGTCCAAGTTCTGCACCGGTATATTCGGTTGTTCGGAACACAAGCGCTGGAACGGAGGCTCTAGGTCGTGCACGTCCAAACTCGTGAAGCCGAAAGCTGAAAATCATATAGATATTAGGCAGTGGTGTTAATTACTTGAATTACCTTTACTATTGTAATTGAGACGGTTATTAATAACGTAGTTAAATACTTTTAACTACAATTCCGAGGTGCTTAAATTTGTATATAGTTAAATACTTTGGAATAAATTGTACCTATTTAAGCATGTATTTAATTTCATTTTCTTTAAAGTAGTTGTAGGCAATAAAATTGTAGTTAACTACATCATAAAAAGTAGTTTTAACAACACTAATTACTTGCTCTTAAATTGTAATTCATTTATAATTCAATTACTCGTTTTGTGACAATCACAATTACATTTTAATTACATTTGACACAAGTGCTTTTAATATTTTCAATACTATGTGAAAAGTTTAAATCCGATTGCAAATCTGTAGGCAGGTAGTCGAGGCACCTGCTTGGACCAAAGCATATCCTATAAAAATTATTTTTTTACAATAATATTCTATAGTTATGAAACCATTGACTACAGCAATTGATATCTCTTCGGGAAGAAGGAAATCAGTTGTAGCTAGAACATTTGGGAACTATTTTTCAATAATAACTCATAACAAACAACAAAAAATTGAAAATTTTAAATTTTGTGCTGAGCTCCTGGATTCAATTGTAACGATAAATGTTAAAAAAACTATTTTCACATATTTTAGATTTCAATCAATTATCCAGAAGACTTTTGCAACTTGTTCCTTACCACAGTTTAAACTAAACTGGATGAATTCTGACAAAGATCTCTTTATGAACAAAGTTGAAAAACTTTTTTTTTCTTAAAATGATTTCCGACCAAATTCCAAATTCCAAATGACCAAATTCCTCCCGAATCATCTCTACAATTTAATTGTCCAATTTTTGAATATAAGGATACTCCAAAGCTAGGTGATAATATCAACCTAATTGTTTATTTAAAATTGCACCTAAGCGTGTAATTGTAATTAATTATATTCGCAAATTTTCTAATTTCAACTGTAATTAATTACAATTTGTTCAAAGTAATTGTAATATTAATAATTGTAGATATCAGAAAGTAATTTTAACATCACTGATATTAGGGATTTATGCAGGTAGGGGTAGGAAAATTTACCTTTGTCTACGCATCTGTTGATTAGTCCCGGATTTATATCTGCATAGTAGTTGTGTAAATAGGAGTGTTTGTTAATTGAAAACATATTTTGGCAGTTTTGTAAATTAGTGCTCGAAATAAAAATGGAGTATATTACATTGATGTGTGTCAATGTTATTTTAGTCAGGAGGGGATTGATTAAGGCACATTCCAATGGATTTTTTCTGTTTTAAAATGTATTAGGTACTACATTTTTTATTGAATTTTCAGTTTTTCTTTTGAATTGTACAGTAAAGATGTTATGTCCGGTTTACCAACGAAAAATAAGACCTTATTTGATGAATAAATTTAATTGTCGAATAAAAATACATAATTTTGTTCCACCAAAACCAAATAGCGTTATTTGACGAATAAATTGAGGTTTAACCATAGACCCCCATCGGTTTGGTCTATGGGTTTAACCAACGAAATGACAGTTAAAGTTTTATTTGATATTTTATAACCAAAAATTTTCTTCTTAAAAATTTATTTCTTTTGTTAATAATAACGTGGTGAAAATGTGGATTTCAAAAATCATATGAAGTCTAAAAAAAGAAATTTACCTCTAAAGATATAAATTTTATAGAAAATTACAAAGAGTAAACAATAAATAAATTAAGGACGGAACAATTATGGTTTTGAGAGTTAAATAGGTGAGTGATCGATATTAAAAAACAATTTACTCAAAAATATGTCACCAAACAGAGATAAGTATTCTATATAGAAATGTAACCGTAATTTATTTGCAATTTTACACTTTTTATTCTAATCATGTAAATTCTTTAGTTTTTCAGTCAGTTCTAGTCCGGACTTCATGCAAATCATTTGTTAGATCGGTATAATTTCCAACGTTTATAAAACTCAAAATTCTAATATAACTGTAAATTTTCGGTTGTGTAAAAATAAAACTTTTTTAAAACATACGTCGAAAGTGCTTTTACAACTCTATTTAAATTTTCTCAAAAAAAAATTGCCATTCTGGTCTAATATCAAAAAATCTCTTTTATTTTTAACTTGTCCCAATCTTTTTGGGTCACCCTGTATAATAAAAATTACTCGCACGTGACAAAAACCAAAAAATAACCTAAACAATCTTAAATCATCTAAATGACAAGTTCTCATGACAAATGTTCAAAATATCCTCTATTTGAATTTTAAATGTTGGTTTACAGAAATATTTGCATAAACTGTTAAATAGCTAACTAACGTTTAAAAGTGTTGGAGATACTTCAAAATATTTAACTGGAGTTTAAGTTGTTTAACGAATAACTATAGAGATTTATTTGTCGTTGGTGAAACCGGATAAATTTATATTTTTATTGTATAAATTTTTCTTCTATTTTATGTCATTTTATCAATAATTTTAGGACATTAATATTGAAATTAAATTGTAAAAAATTGTAGTTAAGATTGTAGTTTAAGGAACATCATCAGAAAAAATCAAAATTTCTAGGAAAATACTTTTATTTCCCTTTAGTGAAACTCACAACAAAAAAACACCAGAAAGCGGATAAATTTACAGCCATGTAAAATCGGAAAATCGCGCTCCTTCGTACCGCTTCGACTCGATCGAAGGAAATGGGAAAATCGAGCAATTCAATCGCATTTCAGCGCGTCGTGAGAAAAGGTGCAATCACACACAGACCCCCACGCTCTCACACATCACACACATGCACACACAAATTCACCGGCGTCTCGTACGTTCACGATACATCGTGTGTTTGTGTTCATAATGAAACAGCTGATTTTGACGTTTTCGCCAGTACCCTCTCGAAAAGCGATTATCGCGGATTCTAACAGTGCGTGCGGAAAATTTCAGTGAAATACCAGCCGCTGGGACAGGCCGAGAACGACATGAGCTCGTTCCTCAAAGTGGTAAGCGATTTACGATTTAAATTCCGAATGCTGCGGGTTAATTTCCATTTGGATCACTTCGATTATTCGCCGCGTTATTATTTATACGCCATATTATTTTATAAATTCGAAGAATTCCAAATATCCAAGATTTTTTGCTCTACGATTAAAAATAAGCGAGTTACGAGCAAACAAAATAAAAATATGGAATTATTTGCATTTTACAATTATTAAGGAAACGAAACGGTTAACAAAATTTTCAATAACGCCACTATAGGTAATAAATTCGAAGAATTCCAAATATCCAATATTTTTTGCTCTACGATTAAAAATAAGCGAGTTACGAGCAAACAAAATAAAAATATGGAATTATTTGCATTTTACAATTATTAAGGAAACGAAACGGTTAACAAAATTTTCAATAACGCCACTATAGGTAATAAATTCGAAGAATTCCAAATATCCAATATTTTTTGCTCTACGATTAAAAATAAGCGAGTTACGAGCAAACAAAATAAAAATATGGAATTATTTGCAATTTACAATTATTAAGGAAACGAAACCGTTAACAAAATTTTCAATAACGCCACTATAGGTAATAAATTCGAAGAATTCCAAATATCCAAGATTTTTTGCTCTACGATTAAAAATAAGCGAGTTACGAGCAAACAAAATAAAAATATGGAATTATTTGCATTTTACAATTATTAAGGAAACGAAACGGTTAACAAAATTTTCAATAACGCCACTATAGGTAATGAATTCGGAGAATTCCAAATATCCAAGATTTTTTGCTCTACGATTAAAAATAAGCGAGTTACGTGCAAAAGATAAAAATATGGAATTATTTGCATTTTACAATTATTAAGGAGACGAAACGGGTAACAAAATTTTCAATAACACCACTATAGGTAATAAATTCGAAGAATTCCAAATATTCAAGATTTTTTGCTCTACGATTAAAAATAAGCGAGTTACGAGCAAACAAAATAAAAATGTGGAATTATTTGCATTTTACAATTATTAAGGAAATGAAACGGTTAACAAAATTTTCTATAACGCCACTATAGGTAATAAATTCGAAGAATTCCAAATATCCAAGATTTTTTGCTCTACGATTAAAAATAAGCGCGTTACGAGCAAAAGATAAAAATATGGAATTATTTACATTTTACAATTATTAAGGAAACGAAACGGTTAACAAATTTTTCAATAACGCCACTATAGGTAATAAATTCGAAGAATTCCAAATATCCAAGATTTTTTGCTCTACAATTAAAAATAAGCGAGTTACGAGCAAACAAAATAAAAATATGGAATTATTTGCATTTTACAATTATTAAGGAAACGAAACGGTTAACAAAATTTTCAATAACGCCACTATAGGTAATAAATTCGAAGAATCCAAATATCCAAGATTTTTTTGCTCTACGATTAAAAATAAGCGAGTTACGAGAAAACAAAATAAAAATATGGAATTATTTGCAATTTACAATTATTAAGGAAACGAAACGGTTAACATAATTTTCAATAACGCCACTATAGGTAATAAATTCGAAGAATTCCAAATATCCAAGATTTTTTGCTTTACGATTAAAAATAAGCGAGTTACGAGCAAACAAAATAAAAATATGGAATTATTTGCATTTTACAATTATTAAGGAAACGAAACGGTTAACAAAATTTTCAATAACGCCACTATAGGTAATAAATTCGAAGAATTCCAAATATCCAAGATTTTTTGCTCTACGATTAAAAATAAGCGAGTTACGTGCAAAAGATAAAAATATGGAATTATTTGCATTTTACAATTATTAAGGAGACGAAACGGGTAACAAAATTTTCAATAACACCAGTATAGGTAATAAATTCTAAGAATTCCAAATATCCAAGATTTTTTGCTTTACGATTAAAAATAAGCGAGTTACGAGCAAACAAAATAAAAATATGGAATTATTTGCATTTTACAATTATTAAGGAAACGAAACGGTTAACAAAATTTTCAATAACGCCACTATAGGTAATAAATTCTAAGAATTCCAAATATCCAAGATTTTTTGCTTTACGATTAAAAATAAGCGAGTTACGAGCAAACAAAATAAAAATATGGAATTATTTGCATTTTACAATTATTAAGGAAACGAAACGGTTAACAAAATTTTCAATAACGCCACTACAGGTAATAGGTTCGAAGAATTCCAAATATCCAAGATTTTTTGCTCTACGATTAAAAATAAGCGAGTTACGTGCAAAAGATAAAAATATGGAATTATTTGCATTTTACAATTATTAAGCAGACGAAACGGGTAACAAAATTTTCAATAACACCACTATAGGTAATAAATTCGAAGAATTCCAAATATTCAAGATTTTTTGCTCTACGATTAAAAATAAGCGAGTTACGAGCAAACAAAATAAAAATATGGAATTATTTGCATTTTACAATTATTAAGGAAATGAAACAGTTAACAAAATTTTCTATAACGCCACTATAGGTAATAAATTCGAAGAATTCCAAATATTCAAGATTTTTTGATCTACGATTAAAAATAAGCGAGTTACGAGCAAACAAAATAAAAATATGGAATTATTTGCATTTTACAATTATTAAGGAAACGAAACGGTTAACAAAATTTTCAATAACGCCACTATAGGTAATAAATTCGAAGAATACCAAATATCCAAGATTTTTTGCTCTACAATTAAAAATAAGCGAGTTACGAGCAAACAAAATAAAAATATGGAATTATTTGCATTTTACAATTATTAAGGAAACGAAACGGTTAACAAAATTTTCAATAACGCCACTATAGGTAATAAATTCGAAGAATTCCAAATATTCAAGATTTTTTGATCTACGATTAAAAATAAGCGAGTTACGAGCAAACAAAATAAAAATATGGAATTATTTGCATTTTACAATTATTAAGGAAACGAAACGGTTAACAAAATTTTCAATAACGCCACTATAGGTAATAAATTCGAAGAATTCCAAATATCCAAGATTTTTTGCTCTACGATTAAAAATAAGCGAGTTACGTGCAAAAGATAAAAATATGGAATTATTTGCATTTTACAATTATTAAGGAGACGAAACGGGTAACAAAATTTTCAATAACACCACTATAGGTAATAAATTCTAAGAATTCCAAATATCCAAGATTTTTTGCTTTACGATTAAAAATAAGCGAGTTACGAGCAAACAAAATAAAAATATGGAATTATTTGCATTTTACAATTATTAAGGAAATGAAACAGTTAACAAAATTTTCTATAACGCCACTATAGGTAATAAATTCGAAGAATTCCAAATATCCAAGATTTTTTGCTCTACGATTAAAAATAAGCGCGTTACGAGCAAAAGATAAAAATATGGAATTATTTACATTTTACAATTATTAAGGAAACGAAACGGTTAACAAATTTTTCAATAACGCCACTATAGGTAATAAATTCGAAGAATACCAAATATCCAAGATTTTTTCTCTACAATTAAAAATAAGCGAGTTACGAGGAAACAAAATAAAAATATGGAATTATTTGCATTTTACAATTATTAAGGAAACGAAACGGTTAACAAAATTTTCAATAACGCCACTATAGGTAATAAATTCGAAGAATTCCAAATATTCAAGATTTTTTGATCTACGATTAAAAATAAGCGAGTTACGAGCAAACAAAATAAAAATATGGAATTATTTGCATTTTACAATTATTAAGGAAACGAAACGGTTAACAAAATTTTCAATAACGCCACTATAGGTAATAAATTCAAAGAATTCCAGATTTCCAAGATTTTTTGCTCTACGATTAAAAATAAGCTAGTTACGTGCAAAAGATAAAAATATGGAATTATTTGAATTTTACAATTATTAAGGAAACGAAACGGTTAACAAAATTTTCAATAACGCCACTATAGGTAATAAGTTCGAAGAATTCCAAATATCCAAGATTTTTTGCTCTACGATTAAAAATAAGCGAGTTACGAGCAAACAAAATAAAAATATGGAATTATTTGCATTTTACAATTATTAAGGAAACGAAACGGTTAACAAAATTTTCAATAACGCCACTATAGGTAATAAATTCGAAGAATTCCAAATATCCAAGATTTTTTGCTCTACAATTAAAAATAAGCGAGTTACGAGCAAACAAAATAAAAATATGGAATTATTTGCATTTTACAATTATTAAGGAAACGAAACGGTTAACAAAATTTTCAATAACGCCACTATAGGTAATAAATTCGAAGAATTCCAAATATTCAAGATTTTTTGATCTACGATTAAAAATAAGCGAGTTACGAGCAAACAAAATAAAAATATGGAATTATTTGCATTTTACAATTATTAAGGAAACGAAACGGTTAACAAAATTTTCAATAACGCCACTATAGGTAATAAATTCGAAGAATTCCAGATATCCAAGATTTTTTGCTCTACGATTAAAAATAAGCGAGTTACGTGCAAAAGATAAAAATATGGAATTATTTGAATTTTACAATTATTAAGGAAACGAAACGGTTAACAAAATTTTCAATAACGCCACTATAGGTAATAAATTCGAAGAATTCCAGATACCCAAGATTTTTTGCTCTACGATTAAAAATAAGCGAGTTACGAGCAAACAAAAAAAAAATATGGAATTATTTGCATTTTACAATTATTAAGGAAACGAAACGGTTAACAAAATTTTCAATAACGCCACTATAGGTAATAAATTCGAAGAATTCCAAATATCCAATATTTTTTGCTCTACGATTAAAAATAAGCGAGTTACGAGCAAACAAAATAAAAATATGGAATTATTTGCATTTTACAATTATTAAGGAAACGAAACGGTTAACAAAATTTTCAATAACGTCACTATAGGTAATAAATTCGAAGAATTCCAAATATCCAATATTTTTTGCTCTACGATTAAAAATAAGCGAGTTACGAGCAAACAAAATAAAAATATGGAATTATTTGCAATTTACAATTATTAAGGAAACGAAACGGTTAACAATATTTTCAATAACGCCACTATAGGTAATAAATTCGAAGAATTCCAAATATCCAAGATTTTTTGCTCTACGATTAAAAATAAGCGAGTTACGAGCAAACAAAATAAAAATATGGAATTATTTGCATTTTACAATTATTAAGGAAACGAAACGGTTAACAAAATTTTCAATAACGCCACTATAGGTAATAAATTCGAAGAATTCCAAATATCCAAGATTTTTTGCTCTACGATTAAAAATAAGCGAGTTACGTGCAAAAGATAAAAATATGGAATTATTTGCATTTTACAATTATTAAGGAGACGAAACGGGTAACAAAATTTTCTATAACGCCACTATAGGTAATAAATTCGAAGAATTCCAAATATCCAAGATCTTTTGCTCTACGATTAAAAATAAGCGCGTTACGAGCAAAAGATAAAAATATGGAATTATTTACATTTTACAATTATTAAGGAAACGAAACGGTTAACAAATTTTTCAATAACGCCACTATAGGTAATAAATTCGAAGAATTCCAAATATCCAAGATTTTTTGCTCTACAATTAAAAATAAGCGAGTTACGAGCAAACAAAATAAAAATATGGAATTATTTGCATTTTACAATTATTAAGGAAACGAAACGGTTAACAAAATTTTCAATAACGCCACTATAGGTAATAAATTCGAAGAATCCAAATATCCAAGATTTTTTTGCTCTACGATTAAAAATAAGCGAGTTACGAGAAAACAAAATAAAAATATGGAAGTATTTGCAATTTACAATTATTAAGGAAACGAAACGGTTAACAAAATTTTCAATAACGCCACTATAGGTAATAAATTCGAAGAATTCCAAATATCCAAGATTTTTTGCTCTACGATTAAAAATAAGCGAGTTACGAGCAAACAAAATAAAAATATGGAATTATTTGCATTTTACAATTATTAAGGAAACGAAACGGTTAACAAAATTTTCAATAACGCCACTATAGGTAATAAATTCGAAGAATTCCAAATATCCAAGATTTTTTGCTTTACGATTAAAAATAAGCGAGTTACGAGCAAACAAAATAAAAATATGGAATTATTTGCATTTTACAATTATTAAGGAAACGAAACGGTTAACAAAATTTTCAATAACGCCACTATAGGTAATAAATTCGAAGAATTCCAAATATCCAAGATTTTTTGCTCTACGATTAAAAATAAGAGAGTTACGTGCAAAAGATAAAAATATGGAATTATTTGCATTTTACAATTATTAAGGAGACGAAACGGGTAACAAAATTTTCAATAACACCACTATAGGTAATAAATTCTAAGAATTCCAAATATCCAAGATTTTTTGCTTTACGATTAAAAATAAGCGAGTTACGAGCAAACAAAATAAAAATATGGAATTATTTGCATTTTACAATTATTAAGGAAACGAAACGGTTAACAAAATTTTCAATAACGCCACTATAGGTAATAAATTCGAAGAATTCCAAATATTCAAGATTTCTTGCTTTACGATTAAAAATAAGCGAGTTACGAGCAAACAAAATAAAAATATGGAATTATTTGCATTTTACAATTATTAAGGAAACGAAACGGTTAACAAAATTTTCAATAACGCCACTATAGGGAATAAATTCGAAGAATCCAAATATCCAAGATTTTTTTGCTCTACGATTAAAAATAAGCGAGTTACGAGAAAACAAAATAAAAATATGGAATTATTTGCAATTTACAATTATTAAGGAAACGAAACGGTTAACAAAATTTTCAATAACGCCACTATAGGTAATAAATTCGAAGAATTCCAAATATCCAAGATTTTTTGCTCTACGATTAAAAATAAGCGAGTTACGAGCAAACAAAATAAAAATATGGAATTATTTGCATTTTACAATTATTAAGGAAACGAAACGGTTAACAAAATTTTCAATAACGCCACTATAGGTAATAAATTCGAAGAATTCCAAATATCCAAGATTTTTTGCTCTACGATTAAAAATAAGCGAGTTACGAGCAAACAAAATAAAAATATGGAATTATTTGCATTTTACAATTATTAAGGAAACGAAACGGTTAACAAAATTTTCAATAACGCCACTATAGGTAATAAATTCGAAGAATTCCAAATATCCAAGATTTTTTGCTTTACGATTAAAAATAAGCGAGTTACGAGCAAACAAAATAAAAATATGGAATTATTTGCATTTTACAATTATTAAGGAAACGAAACGGTTAACAAAATTTTCAATAACGCCACTATAGGTAATAAATTCGAAGAATTCCAAATATCCAAGATTTTTTGCTCTACGATTAAAAATAAGAGAGTTACGTGCAAAAGATAAAAATATGGAATTATTTGCATTTTACAATTATTAAGGAGACGAAACGGGTAACAAAATTTTCAATAACACCACTATAGGTAATAAATTCTAAGAATTCCAAATATCCAAGATTTTTTGCTTTACGATTAAAAATAAGCGAGTTACGAGCAAACAAAATAAAAATATGGAATTATTTGCATTTTACAATTATTAAGGAAACGAAACGGTTAACAAAATTTTCAATAACGCCACTATAGGTAATAAATTCGAAGAATTCCAAATATTCAAGATTTTTTGCTTTACGATTAAAAATAAGCGAGTTACGAGCAAACAAAATAAAAATATGGAATTATTTGCATTTTACAATTATTAAGGAAACGAAACGGTTAACAAAATTTTCAATAACGCCACTATAGGTAATAGATTCGAAGAATTCCAAATATCCAAGATTTTTTGCTCTACGATTAAAAATAAGCGAGTTACGTGCAAAAGATAAAAATATGGAATTATTTGCATTTTACAATTATTAAGCAGACGAAACGGGTAACAAAATTTTCAATAACACCACTATAGGTAATAAATTCGAAGAATTCCAAATATTCAAGATTTTTTGCTCTACGATTAAAAATAAGCGAGTTACGAGCAAGCAAAATAAAAATATGGAATTATTTGCATTTTACAATTATTAAGGAAATGAAACAGTTAACAAAATTTTCTATAACGCCACTATAGGTAATAAATTCGAAGAATTCCAAATATCCAAGATTTTTTGCTCTACGATTAAAAATAAGCGCGTTACGAGCAAAAGATAAAAATATGGAATTATTTACATTTTACAATTATTAAGGAAACGAAACGGTTAACAAATTTTTCAATAACGCCACTATAGGTAATAAATTCGAAGAATTCCAAATATCCAAGATTTTTTGCTCTACAATTAAAAATAAGCGAGTTACGAGCAAACAAAATAAAAATATGGA
Organism: Phyllotreta cruciferae; assembly: GCA_917563865.1. Lineage (NCBI taxonomy): Eukaryota > Metazoa > Arthropoda > Insecta > Coleoptera > Chrysomelidae > Phyllotreta > Phyllotreta cruciferae. The sequence goes on from OU830613.1 coordinate 7,172,984, forward strand.
ATTATTTGCATTTTACAATTATTAAGGAAACGAAACGGTTAACAAAATTTTCAATAACGCCACTATAGGGAATAAATTCGAAGAATCCAAATATCCAAGATTTTTTTGCTCTACGATTAAAAATAAGCGAGTTACGAGAAAACAAAATAAAAATATGGAATTATTTGCAATTTACAATTATTAAGGAAACGAAACGGTTAACAAAATTTTCAATAACGCCACTATAGGTAATAAATTCGAAGAATTCCAAATATCCAAGATTTTTTGCTCTACGATTAAAAATAAGCGAGTTACGAGCAAACAAAATAAAAATATGGAATTATTTGCATTTTACAATTATTAAGGAAACGAAACGGTTAACAAAATTTTCAATAACGCCACTATAGGTAATAAATTCGAAGAATTCCAAATATCCAAGATTTTTTGCTTTACGATTAAAAATAAGCGAGTTACGAGCAAACAAAAAAAAAATATGGAATTATTTGCATTTTACAATTATTAAGGAAACGAAACGGTTAACAAAATTTTCAATAACGCCACTATAGGTAATAAATTCGAAGAATTCCAAATATCCAATATTTTTTGCTCTACGATTAAAAATAAGCGAGTTACGAGCAAACAAAATAAAAATATGGAATTATTTGCAATTTACAATTATTAAGGAAACGAAACGGTTAACAAAATTTTCAATAACGCCACTATAGGTAATAAATTCGAAGAATTCCAAATATCCAAGATTTTTTGCTTTACGATTAAAAATAAGCGAGTTACGAGCAAACAAAATAAAAATATGGAATTATTTGCATTTTACAATTATTAAGGAAACGAAACGGTTAACAAAATTTTCAATAACGCCACTATAGGTAATAAATTCGAAGAATTCCAAATATTCAAGATTTTTTGATCTACGATTAAAAATAAGCGAGTTACGAGCAAACAAAATAAAAATATGGAATTATTTGCATTTTACAATTATTAAGGAAACGAAACGGTTAACAAAATTTTCAATAACGCCACTATAGGTAATAAATTCGAAGAATTCCAGATATCCAAGATTTTTTGCTCTACGATTAAAAATAAGCGAGTTACGTGCAAAAGATAAAAATATGGAATTATTTGAATTTTACAATTATTAAGGAAACGAAACGGTTAACAAAATTTTCAATAACGCCACTATAGGTAAAAAATTCGAAGAATTCCAGATATCCAAGATTTTTTGCTCTACGATTAAAAATAAGCGAGTTACGTGCAAAAGATAAAAATATGGAATTATTTGAATTTTACAATTATTAAGGAAACGAAACGGTTAACAAAATTTTCAATAACGCCACTATAGGTAATAAGTTCGAAGAATTCCAAATATCCAAGATTTTTTGCTCTACGATTAAAAATAAGCGAGTTACGAGCAAACAAAATAAAAATATGGAATTATTTGCATTTTACAATTATTAAGGAAACGAAACGGTTAACAAAATTTTCAATAACGCCACTATAGGTAATAAATTCGAAGAATTCCAAATATCCAATATTTTTTGCTCTACGATTAAAAATAAGCGAGTTACGAGCAAACAAAATAAAAATATGGAATTATTTGCATTTTACAATTATTAAGGAAACGAAACGGTTAACAAAATTTTCAATAACGCCACTATAGGTAATAAATTCGAAGAATTCCAAATATCCAATATTTTTTGCTCTACGATTAAAAATAAGCGAGTTACGAGCAAACAAAATAAAAATATGGAATTATTTGCAATTTACAATTATTAAGGAAACGAAACGGTTAACAAAATTTTCAATAACGCCACTATAGGTAATAAATTCGAAGAATTCCAAATATCCAAGATTTTTTGCTCTACGATTAAAAATAAGCGAGTTACGAGCAAACAAAATAAAAATATGGAATTATTTGCATTATACTATTATTAAGGAAACGAAACGGTTAACAAAATTTTCAATAACGCCACTATAGGTAATAAATTCGAAGAATTCCAAATATCCAAGATTTTTTGCTCTACGATTAAAAATAAGCGAGTTACGTGCAAAAGATAAAAATATGGAATTATTTGCATTTTACAATTATTAAGGAGACGAAACGGGTAACAAAATTTTCAATAACACCACTATAGGTAATAAATTCGAAGAATTCCAAATATTCAAGATTTTTTGCTCTACGATTAAAAATAAGCGAGTTACGAGCAAACAAAATAAAAATGTGGAATTATTTGCATTTTACAATTATTAAGGAAATGAAACGGTTAACAAAATTTTCTATAACGCCACTATAGGTAATAAATTCGAAGAATTCCAAATATCCAAGATTTTTTGCTCTACGATTAAAAATAAGCGCGTTACGAGCAAAAGATAAAAATATGGAATTATTTGCATTTTACAATTATTAAGGAGACGAAACGGGTAACAAATTTTTCAATAACGCCACTATAGGTAATAAATTCGAAGAATTCCAAATATCCAAGATTTTTTGTTCTACAATTAAAAATAAGCGAGTTACGAGCAAACAAAATAAAAATATGGAATTATTTGCATTTTACAATTATTAAGGAAACGAAACGGTTAACAAAATTTTCAATAACGCCACTATAGGTAATAAATTCGAAGAATCCAAATATCCAAGATTTTTTTGCTCTACGATTAAAAATAAGCGAGTTACGAGCAAACAAAATAAAAATATGGAATTATTTGCATTTTACAATTATTAAGGAAACGAAACGGTTAACAAAATTTTCAATAACGCCACTATAGGTAATAAATTCGAAGAATTGCAAATATTCAAGATTTTTTGATCTACGATTAAAAATAAGCGAGTTACGAGAAAACAAAATAAAAATATGGAATTATTTGCATTTTACAAATATTATGGACACGAAACGGTTAACAAAATTTTCAATAACGCTACTATAGGTAATAAATTCGAAGAATTCCAAATATCCAAGATTTTTTGCTCTACGATTAAAAATAAGCGAGTTACGTGCAAAAGATAAAAATATGGAATTATTTGCATTTTTCAATTATTAAGGAAACGAAACGGTTAACAAAATTTTCAATAACGCCACTATAGGTAATAAATTCGAAGAATTCCAAATATCCAATATTTTTTGCTCTACGATTAAAAATAAGCGAGTTACGAGCAAACAAAATAAAAATATGGAATTATTTGCAATTTACAATTATTAAGGAAACGAAACGGTTAACAAAATTTTCAATAACGCCACTATAGGTAATAAATTCGAAGAATTCCAAATATCCAAGATTTTTTGCTCTACGATTAAAAATAAGCGAGTTACGAGCAAACAAAATAAAAATATGGAATTATTTGCATTTTACAATTATTAAGGAAACGAAACGGTTAACAAAATTTTCAATAACGCCACTATAGGTAATAAATTCGAAGAATTCCAAATATCCAAGATTTTTTGCTCTACGATTAAAAATAAGCGAGTTACGTGCAAAAGATAAAAATATGGAATTATTTGCATTTTACAATTATTAAGGAGACGAAACGGGTAACAAAATTTTCAATAACACCACTATAGGTAATAAATTCGAAGAATTCCAAATATTCAAGATTTTTTGCTCTACGATTAAAAATAAGCGAGTTACGAGCAAACAATAAAAATGTGGAATTATTTGCATTTTACAATTATTAAGGAAATGAAACGGTTAACAAAATTTTCTATAACGCCACTATAGGTAATAAATTCGAAGAATTCCAAATATCCAAGATTTTTTGCTCTACGATTAAAAATAAGCGCGTTACGAGCAAAAGATAAAAATATGGAATTATTTACATTTTACAATTATTAAGGAAACGAAACGGTTAACAAATTTTTCAATAACGCCACTATAGGTAATAAATTCGAAGAATTCCAAATATCCAAGATTTTTTGCTCTACAATTAAAAATAAGCGAGTTACGAGCCAACAAAATAAAAATATGGAATTATTTGCATTTTACAATTATTAAGGAAACGAAACGGTTAACAAAATTTTCAATAACGCCACTATAGGTAATAAATTCGAAGAATTCCAAATATTCAAGATTTTTTGATCTACGATTAAAAATAAGCGAGTTACGAGCAAACAAAATAAAAATATGGAATTATTTGCATTTTACAAATATTAAGGACACGAAACGGTTAACAAAATTTTCAATGACGCCACTATAGGTAATAAATTCGAAGAATTCCAAATATCCAAGATTTTTTGCTCTACGATTAAAAATAAGCGAGTTACGTGCAAAAGATAAAAATATGGAATTATTTGCATTTTACAATTATTAAGGAAACGAAACGGTTAACAAAATTTTCAATAACGCCACTATAGGTAATAAATTCGAAGAATTCCAAATATCCAATATTTTTTGCTCTACGATTAAAAATAAGCGAGTTACGAGCAAACAAAATAAAAATATGGAATTATTTGCAATTTACAATTATTAAGGAAACGAAACGGTTAACAAAATTTTCAATAACGCCACTATAGGTAATAAATTCGAAGAATTCCAAATATCCAAGATTTTTTGCTCTACGATTAAAAATAAGCGAGTTACGTGCAAAAGATAAAAATATGGAATTATTTGCATTTTACAATTATTAAGGAAACGAAACGGGTAACAAAATTTTCAATAACGCCACTATAGGTAATAAATTCGAAGAATCCAAATATCCAAGATTTTTTTGCTCTACGATTAAAAATAAGCGAGTTACGAGCAAACAAAATAAAAATATGGAATTATTTGCAATTTACAATTATTAAGGAAACGAAACGGTTAACAAAATTTTCAATAACGCCACTATAGGTAATAAATTCGAAGAATTCCAAATATCCAAGATTTTTTGCTCTACGATTAAAAATAAGCGAGTTACGTGCAAAAGATAAAAATATGGAATTATTTGCATTTTTCAATTATTAAGGAAACGAAACGGTTAACAAAATTTTCAATAACGCCACTATAGGTAATAAATTCGAAGAATTCCAAATATCCAAGATTTTTTGCTCTACGATTAAAAATAAGCGAGTTACGAGCAAACAAAATAAAAATATGGAATTATTTGCATTTTACAATTATTAAGGAAACGAAACGGTTAACAAAATTTTCAATAACGCCACTATAGGTAATAAATTCGAAGAATTCCAAATATCCAAGATTTTTTGCTCTACGATTAAAAATAAGCGAGTTACGTGCAAAAGATAAAAATATGGAATTATTTGCATTTTACAATTATTAAGGAGACGAAACGGGTAACAAAATTTTCAATAACACCACTATAGGTAATAAATTCGAAGAATTCCAAATATTCAAGATTTTTTGCTCTACGATTAAAAATAAGCGAGTTACGAGCAAACAAAATAAAAATGTGGAATTATTTGCATTTTACAATTATTAAGGAAATGAAACGGTTAACAAAATTTTCTATAACGCCACTATAGGTAATAAATTCGAAGAATTCCAAATATCCAAGATTTTTTGCTCTACGATTAAAAATAAGCGCGTTACGAGCAAAAGATAAAAATATGGAATTATTTACATTTTACAATTATTAAGGAAACGAAACGGTTAACAAATTTTTCAATAACGCCACTATAGGTAATAAATTCGAAGAATTCCAAATATCCAAGATTTTTTGCTCTACAATTAAAAATAAGCGAGTTACGAGCCAACAAAATAAAAATATGGAATTATTTGCATTTTACAATTATTAAGGAAACGAAACGATTAACAAAATTTTCAATAACGCCACTATAGGTAATAAATTCGAAGAATTCCAAATATTCAAGATTTTTTGATCTACGATTAAAAATAAGCGAGTTACGAGCAAACAAAATAAAAATATGGAATTATTTGCATTTTACAAATATTAAGGACACGAAACGGTTAACAAAATTTTCAATAACGCCACTATAGGTAATAATTCGAAGAATTCCAAATATCCAAGATTTTTTGCTCTACGATTAAAAATAAGCGAGTTACGTGCAAAAGATAAAAATATGGAATTATTTGCATTTTACAATTATTAAGGAAACGAAACGGTTAACAAAATTTTCAATAACGCCACTATAGGTAATAAATTCGAAGAATTCCAAATATCCTAGATTTTTTGCTCTACGATTAAAAATAAGCGAGTTACGTGCAAAAGATAAAAATATGGAATTATTTGCATTTTACAATTATTAAGGAAACGAAACGGGTAACAAAATTTTCAATAACGCCACTATAGGTAATAAATTCGAAGAATCCAAATATCCAAGATTTTTTTGCTCTACGATTAAAAATAAGCGAGTTACGAGCAAACAAAATAAAAATATGGAATTATTTGCATTTTACAATTATTAAGGAAACGAAACGGTTAACAAAATTTTCAATAACGCCACTATAGGTAATAAATTCGAAGAATTCCAAATATTCAAGATTTTTTGATCTACGATTAAAAATAAGCGAGTTACGAGCAAACAAAATAAAAATATGGAATTATTTGCATTTTACAATTATTAAGGAAACGAAACGGTTAACAAAATTTTCAATAACGCCACTATAGGTAATAAATTCGAAGAATTCCAAATATCCAAGATTTTTTGCTCTACGATTAAAAATAAGCGAGTTACGTGCAAAAGATAAAAATATGGAATTATTTGCATTTTACAATTATTAAGGAGACGAAACGGGTAACAAAATTTCAATAACACCACTATAGGTAATAAATTCGAAGAATTCCAAATATTCAAGATTTTTTGCTCTACGATTAAAAATAAGCGAGTTACGAGCAAACAAAATAAAAATGTGGAATTATTTGCATTTTACAATTATTAAGGAAATGAAACGGTTAACAAAATTTTCTATAACGCCACTATAGGTAATAAATTCGAAGAATTCCAAATATCCAAGATTTTTTGCTCTACGATTAAAAATAAGCGCGTTACGAGCAAAAGATAAAATATGGAATTATTTACATTTTACAATTATTAAGGAAACGAAACGGTTAACAAATTTTTCGATAACGCCACTATAGGTAATAAATTCGAAGAATTCCAAATATCCAAGATTTTTTGCTCTACAATTAAAAATAAGCGAGTTACGAGCCAACAAAATAAAAATATGGAATTATTTGCATTTTACAATTATTAAGGAAACGAAACGGTTAACAAAATTTTCAATAACGCCACTATAGGTAATAAATTCGAAGAATTCCAAATATTCAAGATTTTTTGATCTACGATTAAAAATAAGCGAGTTACGAGCAAACAAAATAAAAATATGGAATTATTTGCATTTTACAAATATTAAGGACACGAAACGGTTAACAAAATTTTCAATAACGCCACTATAGGTAATAAATTCGAAGAATTCCAAATATCCAATATTTTTTGCTCTACGATTAAAAATAAGCGAGTTACGAGCAAACAAAATAAAAATATGGAATTATTTGCAATTTACAATTATTAAGGAAACGAAACGGTTAACAAAATTTTCAATAACGCCACTATAGGTAATAAATTCGAAGAATTCCAAATATCCAAGATTTTTTGCTCTACGATTAAAAATAAGCGAGTTACGTGCAAAAGATAAAAATATGGAATTATTTGCATTTTACAATTATTAAGGAAACGAAACGGGTAACAAAATTTTCAATAACGCCACTATAGGTAATAAATTCGAAGAATCCAAATATCCAAGATTTTTTTGCTCTACGATTAAAAATAAGCGAGTTACGAGCAAACAAAATAAAAATATGGAATTATTTGCATTTTACAATTATTAAGGAAACGAAACGGTTAACAAAATTTTCAATAACGCCACTATAGGTAATAAATTCGAAGAATTCCAAATATCCAAGATTTTTTGCTCTACGATTAAAAATAAGCGAGTTACGTGCAAAAGATAAAAATATGGAATTATTTGCATTTTACAATTATTAAGGAAACGAAACGGTTAACAAAATTTTCAATAACGCCGCTATAGGTAATAAGTTCGAAGAATTCCAAATATCCAAGATTTTTTGCTCTATGATTAAAAATAAGCGAGTTACGAGCAAACAAAATAAAAATATGGAATTATTTGCATTTTTACAATTATTAAAGAAACGAAACGGTTAACAAAATTTTCAATGACGCCACTATAGGTAATAAATTCGAAGAATTCCAAATATCCAAGATTTTTTGCTCTACGATTAAAATAAGCGAGTTACGAGCAAACAAAATAAAAATATGGAATTATTTGCATTTTACAATTATTAAGGAACGAAACGGTTAACAAAATTTTCAATACGCCACTATAGGTAATAAATTCGAAGAATTCCAAATATCCAATATTTTTTGCTCTACGATTAAAAATAAGCGAGTTACGAGCAAACAAAATAAAAATATGGAATTATTTGCAATTTACAATTATTAAGGAAACGAAACGGTTAACAAAATTTTCAATAACGCCACTATAGGTAATAAATTCGAAGAATTCAAATATTCAAGATTTTTTGCTCTACGATTAAAAATAAGCGAGTTTACGAGCAAACAAAATAAAAATATGGAATTATTTGCATTTTACAATTATTAAGGAAACGAAACGGTTAACAAAATTTTCAATAACGCCACTATAGGTAATAAATTCGAAGAATTCCAAATATCCAAGATTTTTTGCTCTACAATTAAAAATAAGCGAGTTACGAGCCAACAAAATAAAATATGGAATTATTTGCATTTTTACAATTATTAAGGAAACGAAACGGTAACAAAATTTTCAATAACGCCACTATAGGTAATAAATTCGAAGAATTCCAAATATTCAAGATTTTTTGATCTACGATTAAAAATAAGCGAGTTACGAGCAAACAAAATAAAAATATGGAATTATTTGCATTTTACAAATTTTAAGGACACGAAACGGTTAACAAAATTTTCAATAACGCCACTATAGGTAATAAATTCGAAGAATTCCAAATATCCAAGATTTTTTGCTCTACGATTAAAAATAAGCGAGTTACGTGCAAAAGATAAAAATATGGAATTATTTGCATTTTACAATTATTAAGGAAACGAAACGGTTAACAAAATTTTCAATAACGCCACTATAGGTAATAAATTCGAAGAATTCCAAATATCCAATATTTTTTTGCTCTACGATTAAAAATAAGCGAGTTACGAGCAAACAAAATAAAAATATGGAATTATTTGCAATTTACAATTATTAAGGAAACGAACGGTTAACAAAATTTTCAATAACGCCACTATAGGTAATAAATTCGAAGAATTCCAAATATCCAAGATTTTTTGCTCTACGATTAAAATAAGCGAGTTACGTGCAAAAGATAAAAATATGGAATTATTTGCCATTTTACAATTATTAAGGAAACGAAACGGGTAACAAAATTTTCAATAACGCCACTATAGGTAATAAATTCGAAGAATCCAAATATCCAAGATTTTTTTGCTCTACGATTAAAAATAAGCGAGTTACGAGCAAACAAAAAAAAAATATGGAATTATTTGCATTTTACAATTATTAAGGAAACGAAACGGTTAACAAAATTTTCAATAACGCCACTATAGGTAATAAATTCGAAGAATTCCAAATATCCAAGATTTTTTGCTCTACGATTAAAAATAAGCGAGTTACGTGCAAAAGATAAAAATATGGAATTATTTGCATTTTACAATTATTAAGGAAACGAAACGGTTAACAAAATTTTCAATAACGCCGCTATAGGTAATAAGTTCGAAGAATTCCAAATATCCAAGATTTTTTGCTCTACGATTAAAAATAAGCGAGTTACGAGCAAACAAAATAAAAATATGGAATTATTTGCATTTTTACAATTATTAAGGAGACGAAACGGGTAAACAAAATTTTCAATAACACCACTATAGGTAATAAATTCGAAGAATTCCAAATATTCAAGATTTTTTGCTCTACGATTAAAAATAAGCGAGTTACGAGCAAACAAAATAAAAATATGGAATTATTTGCATTTTACAATTATTAAGGAAATGAAACGGTTAACAAAATTTTCTATAACGCCACTATAGGTAATAAATTCGAAGAATTCCTAATATCCAAGATTTTTTGCTCTACGATTAAAAATAAGCGCGTTACGAGCAAAAGATAAAATATGGAATTATTTGCATTTTACAAATATTAAGGACACGAAACGGTTAACAAAATTTTCAATAACGCCACTATAGGTAATAAATTCGAAGAATTCCAAATATCCAAGATTTTTTGATCTACGATTAAAAATAAGCGAGTTACGAGCAAACAAAATAAAAATATGGAATTATTTGCATTTACAATTATTAAGGAAAACGAAACGGTTAACAAAATTTTCAATAACGCCACTATAGGTAATAAATTCGAAGAATTCCAAATATCCAAGATTTTTTGCTCTACGATTAAAAATAAGCGAGTTACGAGCAAACAAAATAAAAATATGGAATTATTTGCATTTTACAATTATTAAGGAAACGAAACGGTTAACAAAATTTTCAATAACGCCACGATAGGTAATAAATTCGAAGAATTCCAAATATCCAAGATTTTTTGCTCTACGATTAAAAATAAGCGAGTTACGAGCAAACAAAATAAAAATATGGAATTATTTGCATTTTACAATTATTAAGGAAACGAAACGGTTAACAAAATTTTCAATAACGCCACTATAGGTAATAAATTCGAAGAATTCCAAATATCCAAGATTTTTTGCTCTACGATTAAAAATAAGCGAGTTACGTGCAAAAGATAAAAATATGGAATTATTTGAATTTTACAATTATTAAGGAACGAAACGGTTAACAAAATTTTCAATAACGCCACTATAGGTAATAAGTTCGAAGAATTCCAAATATCCAAGATTTTTTGCTCTACGATTAAAAATAAGCGAGTTACGAGCAAACAAAATAAAAATATGGAATTATTTGCATTTTACAATTATTGAGGAAACGAAACGGTTAACAAAATTTTCAATAACGCCACTATAGGTAATATATTCGAAGAATTCCAAATATCCAAGATTTTTTGCTCTACTATTAAAAATAAGCGAGTTACGAGCAAACAAAATAAAAATATGGAATTATTTGCATTTTACAATTATTATGGAAACGAAACGGTTAACAAAATTTTCAATAACGCCACTATAGGTAATAAATTCGAAGAATTCCAAATATTTAAGATTTTTTGCTCTACGATTAAAAATAAGCGAGTTACGAGCAAACAAAATAAAAATATGGAATTATTTGCATTTTACAATTAATAAGGAAACGAAACGGTTAATAAAATTTTCAATAACGCCACTATAGGTAATAAATTCGAAGAATTCCAAATATCCAAGATTTTTTGCTCTACGATTAAAAATAAGCGAGTTACGAGCAAACAAAATAAAAATATGGAATTATTTCCATTTTACAATTATTAAGGAAACGAAACGGTTAACAAATTTTTTCAATAACGCCACTATAGGTAATAAATTCGAAGAATCCAAATATCCAAGATTTTTGCTCTACAATTAAAAATAAGCGAGTTACGAGCAAACAAAATAAAAATATGGAATTATTTGCATTTTACAATTATTAAGGAAACGAAACGGTTAACAAAATTTTCAATAACGCCACTATAGGTAATAAATTCGAAGAATCCAAATATCTAAGATTTTTTTGCTCTACGATTAAAAATAAGCGAGTTACGAGCAAACAAAATAAAAATATGGAATTATTTGCATTTTACAATTATTAAGGAAACGAAACGGTTAACAAAATTTTCAATAACGCCACTATAGGTAATAAATTCGAAGAATTCCAAATATCCAAGATTTTTTGCTCTACGATTAAAAATAAGCGAGTTACGAGCAAACAAAATAAAAATATGGAATTATTTGCATTTTACAATTATTAAGGAAATGAAACGGTTAACAAATTTTCTATAACGCCACTATAGGTAATAAATTCGAAGAATTCCAAATATCCAAGATTTTTTGCTCTACGATTAAAAATAAGCGCGTTACGAGCAAAAGATAAAAATATGGAATTATTTACATTTTACAATTATTAAGGAAACGAAACGGTTAACAAATTTTTCAATAACGCCACTATAGGTAATAAATTCGAAGAATTCCAAATATCCAAGATTTTTTGCTCTACAATTAAAAATAAGCGAGTTACGAGCAAACAAAATAAAAATATGGAATTATTTGCATTTTACAATTATTAAGGAAACGAAACGGTTAACAAAATTTTCAATAACGCCACTATAGGTAATAAATTCGAAGAATTCCAAATATCCAAGATTTTTTGCTCTACGATTAAAAATAAGCGAGTTACGTGCAAAAGATAAAAATATGGAATTATTTGAATTTTACAATTATTAAGGAAACGAAACGGTTAACAAAATTTTCAATAACGCCACTATAGGTAATAAGTTCGAACAATTCCAAATATCCAAGATATTTTGCTCTACGATTAAAAATAAGCGAGTTACGAGCAAAAGATAAAAATATGGAATTATTTGAATTTTACAATTATTAAGGAAACGAAAACGGTTAACAAAATTTTCAATTACGCCACTATAGGTAATAAATTCGAAGAATTCCAAATATCCTAGATTTTTTGCTCTACGATTAAAAATAAGCGAGTTACGAGCCAACAAAAAAAAATATGGAATTATTTGCATTTTTACAATTATTAAGGAAACGAAACGGTTAACAAAATTTTCAAGTACGCCACTATAGGTAATAAATTCGAAGAATTCCAAATATCCAAGATTTTTTGCTCTACGATTAAAAATAAGCGAGTTACGATCAAACAAAATAAAAATATGGAATTATTAGCATTTTACAATTATTAAGGAAACGAAACGGTTAACAAAATTTTCAATAACGCCATTATAGGTAATAAATACGAACAATTCCAAATATCCAAGATATTTTGCTCTACGATTAAAAATAAGCGAGTTACGAGCAAAAGATAAAAATATGGAATTATTTGCATTTTACAATTATTAAGGAAACGAAACGGTTAACAAAATTTTCAATAACGCCACTATAGGTAATAAATACGAACAATTCCAAATATCCAAGATTTTTTGCACTACGATTAAAAATAAGCGAGTTACGAGCAAAAGATAAAAATATGGAATTATTTGCATTTTACAATTATTAAGGAAACGAAACGGTTAACAAATTTTTCAATTACGCCACTATAGGTAATAAATTCGAAGAATTCCAAATATCCTAGATTTTTTTCTCTACGATTAAAAATAAGCGAGTCACGAGCAAACTAAATAAAAATATGGAATTATTTGCATTTTACAATTATTAAGGAAACGAACGGTTAACAAAATTTTCAATAACGCCACTATAGGTAATAAATACGAACAATTCCAAATATCCAATATTTTTTGCACTACGATTAAAAATAAGCGAGTTACGAGCAAAAGATAAAAATATGGAATTATTTGCACTTTACAATTATTAAGGAAACGAAACGGTTAACAAAATTTTCAATTACGCCACTATAGGTAATAAATTCGAAGAATTCCAAATATCCAAGATTTTTTTGCTCTACGATTAAAAATAAGCGAGTTACGAGCAATCAAAATAAAAATATGGAATTATTTGCATTTTACAATTATTAAGGAAACGAAACGGTTAACAAAATTTTCAATAACGCCACTATAGGTAATATGTTCGAAGAATTCCAAATATCCAAGATTTTTTGCTCTACGATTAAAAATAAGCGAGTTACGAGCAAACAAAATAAAAATATGGAATTATTTGCATTTTACAATTATTAAGGAAACGAAACGGTTAACAAAATTTTCAATAACGCCACTATAGGTAATAAATTCGAAGAATTCCCAAATATTCAAGATTTTTTGATCTACGATTAAAAATAAGCGAGTTACGAGCAAACAAAATAAAAATATGAATTATTTGCATTTTACAAATATTAAGGACACGAACGGTTAACAAAATTTTCAATAACGCCACTATAGGTAATAAATTCGAAGAATTCCAAATATCCCAGATTTTTTGCTCTACGATTAAAAATAAGCGAGTTACGTGCAAAAGATAAAAATATGGAATTATTTGCATTTTACAATTATTAAGGAAACGAAACGGTTAACAAAATTTTCAATAACGCCACTATAGGTAATAAGTTCGAAGGAATTTCAAATATCCAAGATTTTTTTGCTCTACGATTAAAAATAAGCGAGTTACGTGCAAAAGATAAAAATATGGAATTATTTGAATTTTACAATTATTAAGGAAACGAAACGGTTAACAAAAATTTTCAATAACGCCACTATAGGTAATAAATTCGAAGAATTCCAAATATCCAATATTTTTTGCTCTACGATTAAAAATAAGCGAGTTACGAGCAAACAAATAAAAATATGGAATTATTCTGCAATTTACAATTATTAAGGAAACGAAACGGTTAACAAAATTTTCAATAACGCCACTATAGGTAATAAATTCGAAGAATTCCAAATATCCAAGATTTTTTGCTCTACGATTAAAAATAAGCGAGTTACGAGCAAACAAAATAAAAATATGGAATTATTTGCATTTTACAATTATTAAGGAAACGAAACGGTTAACAAAATTTTCAATAACGCCACTATAGGTAATAAATTCGAAGAATTCCAAATATCCAAGATTTTTTGCTTTACGATTAAAAATAAGCGAGTTACGAGCAAACAAAATAAAAATATGGAATTATTTGCATTTTACAATTATTAAGGAAACGAAACGGTTAACAAATTTTTCAATAACGCCACTATAGGTAATAAATTCGAAGAATTCCAAATATCCAAGATTTTTTGCTCTACAATTAAAAATAAGCGAGTTACGAGCAAACAAAATAAAATATGGAATTATTCGCATTTTACAATTATTAAGGAAACGAAACGGTTAACAAAATTTTCAATAACGCCACTATAGGTAATAAATTCGAAGAATCCAAATATCCAAGATTTTTTTGCTCTACGATTAAAAATAAGCGAGTTACGAGCAAACAAAATAAAAAATATGGAATTATTTGCATTTTACAATTATTAAGGAAACGAAACGGTTAACAAAATTTTCAATAACGCCACTATAGGTAATAAATTCGAAGAATTCCAAATATTCAAGATTTTTTGATCTACGATTAAAAATAAGCGAGTTACGGGCAAACAAAATAAAAATATGGAATTATTTGCATTTTACAAATATTAAGGACACGAAACGGTTAACAAAATTTTCAATAACGCCACTATAGGTAATAAATTCGAAGAATTCCAAATATCCAAGATTTTTTGCTCTACGATTAAAAATAAGCGAGTTACGTGCAAAAGATAAAAAATATGGAATTATTTGCATTTTACAATTATTAAGGAAACGAAACGGTTAACAAAATTTTCAATAACGCCACTATAGGTAATAAGTTCGAAGAATTCCAAATATCCAAGATTTTTTGCTCTACGATTAAAAATAAGCGAGTTACGAGCAAACAAAATAAAAAATATGGAATTATTTGCATTTTACAATTATTAAAGAAACGAAACGGTTAATCAAAATTTTCAATGACGCCACTATAGGTAATAAATTCGAAGAATTCCAAATATCCAAGATTTTTTGCTCTACGATTAAAAATAAGCGAGTTACGAGCAAACAAAATAAAAATATGGAATTATTTGCATTTTACAATTATTAAGGAAACGAAACGGTTAACAAAATTTTCAATAACGCCACTATAGGTAATAAATTCGAAGAATTCCAAATATCCAATATTTTTTGCTCTACGATTAAAAATAAGCGAGTTACGAGCAAACAAAATAAAAATATGGAATTATTTGCAATTTACAATTATTAAGGAAACGAAACGGTTAACAAAATTTTCAATAACGCCACTATAGGTAATAAATTCGAAGAATTCCAAATATCCAAGATTTTTTGCTCTACGATTAAAAATAAGCGAGTTACGAGCAAACAAAATAAAAATATGGAATTATTTGCATTTTACAATTATTAAGGAAACGAAACGGTTAACAAAATTTTCAATAACGCCACTATAGGTAATAAATTCGAAGAATTCCAAATATCCAAGATTTTTTGCTTTACGATTAAAAATAAGCGAGTTACGAGCAAACAAAATAAAAATAAGGAATTATTTTGCATTTTACAATTATTAAGGAAACGAAACGGTTAACAAAATTTCAATAACGCCACTATAGGTAATAAATTCGAAGAATCCAAATATCCAAGATTTTATTTGCTCTACGATTAAAAATAAGCGAGTTACGAGCAAACAAAATAAAAATATGGAATTATTTGCATTTTACAATTATTAAGAAACGAAACGGTTAACAAAATTTCAATAACGCCACTATAGGTAATAAGTTCGAAGAATTCCAAATATTCAAGATTTTTTGCTCTACGATTAAAAATAAGCGAGTTACGGGCAAACAAAATAAAAATATGGAATTATTTGCATTTTACAAATATTAAGAACGAAACGGTTAACAAAATTTTCAATAACGCCGACTATAGGTAATAAATTCGAAGAATTCCAAATATCCAAGATTTTTTGCTCTACGATTAAAAATAAGCGAGTTACGTGCAAAAGATAAAATTATGGAATTATTATGCATTTTACAATTATTAAGGAAACGAAACGGTTAACAAAATTTTCAATAACGCCACTATAGGTAATAAGTTCGAAGAATTCCAAATATCCAAGATTTTTTGCTCTACGATTAAAAATAAGCGAGTTACGAGCAAACAAAATAAAAATATGGAAATTATTTGCATTTTACAATTATTAAAGAACGAAACGGTTAACAAAATTTTCAATG